>JANAVB010037789.1:0-74347 GCA_029216955.1 Iris pallida
GAGATGAAGACTATATCCGACAACCAGAAATTGATTCTGGATAAGATTAACCAGATAGAGGTTGAATTTGCTGACCAAGAATAAGATTTTCCTTCCCTCGTGAAGAAGGTAAATGGGGCTAGCCCAAAATCTTATGTAAAAATATAGACTGTGCACATTGACACTTTAATGCTAGCCATCACTTTGATACTTCTATTTATGTTTCTGGATGTCATTTCTACCTATAAAGTGAGTCAATACTGACTATAATTTTTCTTCATCCGTCCCTCAAGGTGTAGGTGAAGGATATTTTGAGAAAGAAGAAGTAGGAAAAAAAAAAAGAAACAAGAAGAAGAAGATGGAGACGTCTATGAAGATTCATCTTTTGAGTTTTGAATGTCTCTTATTTCAATGTGGAAGTAATATTTGACTTGTAATATTGTTCTGAATATTTGTTGGTCATGGCGGACAAACTAAATTTTCTGTTTGAAATATTGTAAGACTAAACTTTTCGCTTGTACTCAGTGCATAGTTCGTAATTTGTTTTGAAAATGTAATATGGTCTTGAATTTAGAGTAGGTCTGATATTTATTTGGATTATTGTATTGTGAATTATGCAGGTTCTATGTTGAATTACTAACGTGGATTGGACAGAATACTGTAACGTGAATTATGCAGTTTATTGGACTTGGAATGAAGTATACTTAATTTGATTATGATTTTTTGGTTGAAGCGTTTATTTGGTTGGCAGTTGGCCTTGATATATGATATTGATATTTTGGTGTATTCCTTTGATTTACAGATGCCCATCACAGATTTCGTGAGTCCTAGGTGCATTGCTAGGGTTTACAGGTGGCCTCATTACGGATGTATTCCTGGGATCACTAAAACTTTATTTGATTGTAATGTGTTTTGCTTTCTGTAAAAAATCATTACATCGATGCCATCAGTATGAACTCGATGCCAGTGCATGTTCATCCCTTGTTATTGCTGAAGCAAAATTGTAATCATGCATGTTCATCCCTTGTTATTGCGGAAACATAATTGTAATCCTGCATGTTTATCCTTTGTTATTGCCATCAGTACATCGATGCCATCAGTATGAAGTCGATGCCAGTGTAAGGCATAATGTAATGTAAGAAAAATTCTCTTTGATAGTAGGTTAATTATATTCAAACATTCGCAAAAAATTTTGTTCAGCCATACAGTGGAAGCCTGATAAAATGATATTCGGATTATCTTGAAAATGATTTAATATAAAATGAATGTACTATGGTAAATGATATTAAAAATACTGTAAATATTTGGTAAAAAAAGTATGAGATACTTGAACATTTCCAGTCCTAAATGTACCATACTTTGTTAAAAGCACAGAGAGTGTCCGTTCTCCGTTTTCAAAGAACGGAGAATGGCCATTCTCCATGTTAAAATAACGGAGAATGGCCATTCTCCTTGAGCATGGCCATTCTCCGTGTTAAAAACAAAGAGAACAGCCATTCTCCGTCCATTCGCCGTGTAGAAAGCAAAGAGAATGGCCATTCTCCGTCCATTCGCCGTGTTAAAAGCAAAGAGAATGGCCATTCTCCGTCCATTTGCCGTGTTAAAAGCAAAGAGAATGGCCATTCTCCGTGTTAAAAGCAAAGAGAATGGCCGTTCACCGTCCAAATAAAATATTCTCTTCGAAAAAATTATCATTAGAAAAGTAAAAAAAATTCGTCCGATCAATACAGATTTTTTTTAAAAATATGTGACAAGATGATCCGCCCGACCTCAGAAGCAGGTTTTCCTCAGTTCACAACCACCACCGTGACATATAGCTTTATTAACAAAATATTAAATTATTAGATAAAAAATAAAATTTCTGACAATGGCATGGACAGTAAAATTAGAGCGGCACCGCTAATACTTCTTGTTCGAGGAGGTTTCGACTATGTCCGACGGGAAGCGAACCGATTCTTCACGGCGCAGCTGGTACTCCTCGTTGTTCTAGGAGGGCTCGACGACGTTCGACGCGATCCGGACCGATTCTTATTTCCATCTTCATCTCTGTTTCTCTTTCCACCACAACCACCAACACCACCACCACGACGGCCTGTAACCAAAAAAAATATAATACGAAATATTAAATTGGATGGACTTTTGAGAGAGTAAATATGAATTAATTTAGGGTGTTCATTGAAAAAATTAAAGTGAAGAATGACCTGCTAAAGCAAGTTACCAACAGGTCAAAAGTCTAAATCAGCATTAAATGATGTTTCTACACTATTATTCAATCCGAACCATTGGATCAACATCCAACGGTCCAGATTTCGGATGTATCGATACATCCATTTCCAGCGGATGTATTGTAGAACGACCCTATATATATATATATATATATATATATATATATATATATATATATATATATATATATATATATATACACACTAGAGAGTTATGCAAGTCCGTCTAGATGTGGCACAAAGTTTTGGACGTAACAAATTGCTCTAATTAGAACGCTATACTGGTCATAGTCTAGTTCTCGCCATATATATATATATATATATATATATATATATGGAGAGAGAGAATAAGAGAGGTGAGGTGCCACCTTATGGGTGGTGGCTATGTGTCACCTTTAATGCTATCATCATGTACCAAAAAGTGTGCAAGTACATGATTATAGCATGGGGGGTGACATATATATAGCCACCTCACCGTGAGGTGGCACCTCACCTCCCTTACTCTCTCTCTATATATATATATATGTGTGTGTGTGTGTGTGTGTGTGTGTGTGTGTGTGTGTGTGAAAGAAAGGATAGTGTTGGGATGAAGTCGAATGCCAACTAAATTTTATTTATATAAACTTCAAATAGAAGTAGTAAATAGTGCAAGAATCATGGTACATGATAAGCGTTCATTTTATTCAGTTTTCAATCGAACTCAAATCGTTAAAATGAAATATACCGAAATTCTAAAAATGTAAAACCAAATCGAAATTAGCCGTAATCAAAATCCATCCGAGCAATATAATTGATTCGGTTTACGTTTATTGTATTTCAAAAATTTGACCCAAAGTTGAACTAGCTGTTTAATTAACAAAGTTGAGCTTCAAAATACATACATAGAATTATTTTTTTTCAAAATATACACTAAACACATTTTTAGTTATAAAATATGTATAGAATTGAGAACAGTTATGTAATTGTCTAAGTTATTCAGGTTTCGCTTTTGGACCGAAACTGAAACTTAAAACCGAAACCAAATAAAAAATGAATATTTTTAAAACCTAAACCGAATCGAATTTTTTTTCAAACCAAACCGAATTTCTTCTTCTATCCGGTTCTCAGTCCAAAACAAATAATGCTTACCCCTAATATGGTATATACATGACATGACATGTTGTTATTTCAAAGATTGGTTGGATAAACGTAAAAACATCCATTTGCGGTGGATTGAGATTAGGGCTGCAAATGAGCCAAGCCGTTCGCGAGCTGCTCGAAGCTCGGCTCGATAAAAGCTCGTTTGAGCTCGGTTCGTTTACTAAACAAGCTGTAACACCCAGTTTCTAAAATGAGGGTAATTTTAAAATTTTGTATTTTAATTTATTTAATTATGATATTTAAATGATAATATGATTTTTGGTAATTTTTTTAATCATTTAAAACTATTTTAAGTTATGGCTTATGATTTTGGTGTTTGATTAGTGTAACCTTAGAGCCTAGCCATATGATTAGGATGTTTGACTAGTACATTTTAACCTAGAGGGTATTTTGGGTATTTTAGGATTTATTTGAATTTATTATGATTTATGGGAATTTGTGTGATTTTAATATTAATTAAATATTGCTATGTGTTAAGTTAGTCTTGACTAGTTGAGACTTTGTAGACTAACCTAGAACTAACCCTAGTTGGTGACCCTAGTCTAACTCTAGTCAACCTACTTTTAGTCATTAGAGATTGGTCTTAAGGTAGGAAGGATTACTTAAGTAAAACTAGTTCATGACTTATGGTTTAAGTCAATGACTTATGACTTAGCAATTTAAAGCCTAGTGTTTAAGCCATAGGCCCATGAATTAAGCCCAAGACCAATCCTAGCCCACCCATGGCAGCCAACCTAGGGATTTTCACCCTTATTTAATGCCTCCTTCATTTAGGGTTAGCCTCTCTTGGAAATAGATCTCAAGTTTAGGAAGAGGTAAATCCCCAACCTTAGAAATTCCTAATTAATTCATTTAGCTCCTTTTTAGTCCTAGTCTTTTGCAATAGGATCTAATTTATGTTTAAATACTGATTTTGGAGGAGCACCTCAGTTTGTATGTAATTTGGAGATTTGGAGTTGCCATTTGGAATCCCCTCTTTGAAGCTTTTCTTGAGTTTTGATACTCAATAGGTAAATCATCTAAACTCATAGTTTTTCCTGATTTCTTTGCATATAAGGTTAGATTTTAGGGTTTCCTAGCTGTCCCCGAAATTTGGGCACAATTTGTGTCCATTTCATGTCCGTATCGGACACGTATCATGCTAGGTATACTAGGTGTTTGTAGAAGTGCCACATAGGAATTTATTTTCATATTTTTGAAATATAATTATATAGATTTGTAGATCTTGATGTGTGCATTAACTTTTGTGAAGGTGTCCTAGTGTTTTGTGTCCTTTTATGTCGTATTTTTGCACGTGGACACGCTGCACGAGCCCGTAGTCCGTGTCCTGCCTATCGGGGGCTAGAACTCGTGATACAGGACACGTCGAGACACAAATTTTTGTGTGAGCCTAGGGGCAATGTCTGCGGCCGTGCTCCCAAAATTTGGGAGCACCTCGTAGAGTGTGCGTGGCGCAATCGCCCCCGCACTGGTCGCACGAGCCACGCGCGGGCTGCTGCGCGAGTGCACAGACACCACTGATACGCATGTCGTATCGTGTCTGTGGGACTCGTGGACACGTTGCAGGGTGACACACACATAGCCCTACCCTAGGTGAACATGTGGACACACGTACGTGTGGTGTCGTGTCGTGTGTCGTGTTCTAGACCGACTAGCACACGTGCACGAGACTACACTAAACTGTGAGTGTCTGTGCGTGCCTGGAAGGTGTTCGTAGGATATGGACATGTTGTGTCATGCTGTTTTGGACACGAATTGACATGTTGGACACGTACACATGTTACACTTCTATTACCAACCAATAGATTTGCATGTTGGTTCGTTTTTAATCATCAATTTCTCATTTCCCTATTTTTCCTGAAACAGTGTTCTTCACTGATTTTTTTGAGTTTTTCAAATTGGTTTTGGGCAGTCATTTTAGTTAGTTTAATGCAGTTAAGTACCTGTTTAGACCCCTATTAAGGTTCTCCTATAAGTTATTTACCTATGTGTGAGTTTTTGGTTGAAATTGTGGGGTTTGGATGTCGAATTTGAACATGTGGGAACTGTCACTGAGTTGGACTGAACTGGGAATTATAAATATGTGGGTTTGGCTTCTAAATTTCTAAATTCTGAGTTCATGTTGTGTTCACTGATTGGTTGGCTTCATGGGTGACTGTAGATTACACATTTCTTCCCTGTTAGTGCAAATGTTTGACACATATTGGGGGTTCATATGAGCATGGGTTTTGACTTTCAAATTTACAATTGAATTGTTAAATTGATACACTGTTCAGAGAACTCAACTGTTATGTATACCCTATCCACCTTTGGTTTCTAACACTCCTACACATCACACATGCACTGATAAAACTGAGATTTCGAATTTAGTTTATGTTGTTTCCTGTACACTGTCCCAATACATCCTGTCATTGAGTTTGTGATACACTGTTAGCTATTGATTTGGATTACTACCTGAGATTGAATGTTTAAAATAGAGCATGAATTGATTTCTCTTTTTGCCTAACTGAAAACTGAGACACACTGTTTTGAACCTGGAAATAAACCCCTGTTACATTGTTTTAGTCCCTGTTACTTTGATAAATTCCTGAGAAGAAATCAGCTTATAACTAAAAATCTGAAATGGGATAGGGATAATGGATCAAATCTGAGATTTCCTTAATGAAAACCTGAGAATTGATCTTGACTCATTCCTGTTTACATACTGTAATTTGATTCATGGGTTGATGTTATCTAATGACAGGAATTCCTTAGTCTTCTTGATACAAATCCTGAGTACACAGTCACATATATTGCCTATACCTTGACACACACTGATTTTCCAGTTTTCACTCACACACACAAATCACACACACACACAGAGGTATAGCCTTCACTGTCATTGCTTTAAACTGGGAATGGTTAGGGACTTGTTCACACTGTTTTATAAATTCTGAATTTAATTATATTTTTAACTGTTTGTTAATAATTTAAATTACCATGTTAGTATCACACACACACCCTAGCTAATATGCACACACACACACTAAAAACTGGGAACCTATGTAATAATCTAGACACACACACACATGAAAACCTAGTGCACAGTTATCCTATTGACACACACACATTACACCCCCACTCACATAATGTTGTATCACACATACACACATGTCTTTTTCCCCCTATCACATATATATATATATATATATAGATATATATATATATATATATATATATATATATTTATATATATATAATATATATATATATATATATATATATATATATATATATATATATATATATATATGTATATATAATCTAGACACACACACACACATTATTTTATATATATATATATATATATATATATATATATATATATATATATATATATAAAAAAATTATATATATAATATATATATATATATATATATATATATATATATATATATATATGCTTAAATGATAATAATGTGATATACGCATATATTGCCTATACTAAATTAGTTGATTTGTATAATGTGTGAAATGTGTGTTATAGACTATAGGTTTGGCATATAGCCTATGGTTCCTAATGTGGGAATATGCCTATTGATTGAATGTGTATACAGGCTACGTATATATGAGTGTATATACATATATGTTATATAAGAAATGTGTGTTATGGCTTGTGTGGCCTTGTAATGGTGTGTGCTTGCTAGAATAGGCTGGCTAGGCTTAGTGAGACTTGTTTGGGTTAGGGTTGACCTAGTTTGACTAGTGTAGTTGACTAGAGTTGACCAAGGGTTGACTTTAGCCTAGATTAACCCCAAACTTCATGTAGATGCATTGTAGCAGTCTATTTTCTTATTTTAGACTTGTTATGACTTGTATTGTTCTATAGGAGATAGACACCACTCTTCGGACAGTATATTCTCTTCGGACGTTCAGGATACCAGGCGAGTACATTCTCTGATCATTTCATATCCTGCTTAGAATTATTTTTCTGCTTTAAATTACTTTACTTGATACTGTCACGTTGGTCACACGGATTGGTACTATATGGATCTTTTCATGAGATGTTATCCCCCTCGGGAGCATCGGATACTGCATGTTTTGTGCGTTTCACAAATCATCACGTATCTCTATACTTCCTCTGATTCACGAATCGCTTGTGACACATGTACTCTCATGTTCACAGAGCCATCATGAATCACCTTCACGTATCATTCATTTTATGAGCCATGTGAAGTTTCACGAATCTTAACATAACTTGAACAGATCTTTGTGTATCGATTGGGGATAGGAGAGTAGAAATGGACATGTGAATATTATCCCAGTAGCTGTAGTCATGAATCACTCTCTTAGTTGTAGTCATGAATCTCCTATGCCATTCATATGTTTATATTTTACTCTGACTCACTAGTCACTATAGCTCTCTATGTATAGTAGATATTTCTATTACAGTTTCTCTCTCTGTTTACATACTGTATTTCTTCAGTTCATGTATCTTACTTTACTGCATGATCATATTTTCTAACCTGCTATGATATGTTGAGATGTACTGTACTCGCTCCTGTCCTGACTGGACCTGTTGAAAATATTACAGAGGATGAGGAGGAGGCCCTATGTACCATCTATTACGGAGCAGGATTAGACGACACCTGCGACCTGGTTCCTCTAGAGGATCCAACTGCAGTACAGGATGCTACTCCCAGAGTCTAGGCTAGATAGCTAGGCTTTAGTTTTCTTTCAGCTTTGTTATTTGATTTTCAGTTGTTCTTCTGAGATGTTGTTATATTTAGAGACTTGTATTGAGTTGGATGTTCTTGAGTTGTTATCTTAGACACTTAGATTTTCTTCCTCTTATTTGTATTACATTGTGTTTTTGATCTCTCTATCTACCTTTACTATTCTGTATCTGCCTTAGATGTGATTGAGACTGTTCTGTTTTGTCACCTCCATTAGGAGTGTATATACTGTACAGGTACCTTTATATTGTTAGATGATTGACCTAGGACGGCGTTCTACCGCCGACACTGCGGCGTAGGCTGGGCGTTGTTACGTTCTCGTACCCTCACAGTGGGTGCGGATCGTGACACAAGCTGAGTTCAAGCTTCATTTTTGAGCTCGTTTAATAAACAAGCCATGCTCAAGCTTAGAAGTACTCGGCTCGTTTGAGCTCGCGAGCTGGCTCGTTTATGAGCTTGCAAGCTGGCTCGTTTAGAAGCTCGTTTAGGAGCTTGTTTAGAAGCTCATTTGTTCTTTATTGAATTCTAATTTTATATATATTTGTGCATTATATATTTATATGTCCTTAATAATTGATATTAAGGAACTTTTTTAATTAAAAATTTATAATTAAATTGTTAATATTACAAGTACTTGAATTCAAACCTAACTAAATTGAAATCGAGCTCGTTAAGCTTGAAATCAAGTTTAATGAGTTTGAAATAAAGTTGAATGAGCTTTAAATCAAGCTTAACAAGCTTGATTTTGAGCTTATCGAGCTTGTTTATCAAGCTTGAATCAAGCTTTCTTATCAAGCCAAGCTCGAGCTCAAACCAAAGCCAAGCTCAAGCTTAATATAAACGAGCTTGAGCCAAGCTCAAGCTCTAAAATAAAAATTTATAAAGCTCGAGCTCGAGCTTGAGCTCGATTAATTCTAGTCAAGCCAAGCTCAAGCTTACCAAAGCTTGGCTCGGCTTGGCTCGTTTGCAGCCCTAATTGAGATTAAATCTCTCTCATAGTAATTGGAGATAAGGAGAAAGAAACCTTACTAGGATAAATTTGAGAAGAATCAACACCCGTATAGTAGATGAAAGTACTTAATTAAATACAAAATTTTATTGAATATTTCTTTATACGGGGATGGAGGTCAGAAATAAATCATTAACTTCCGGGCATGTAGTTTACATTTTTTTCCTGGAGAGGTGTAGTTAACAATTTGAAGGTACTTCCATGCACTGAACATAAGCAAAATAATATATTTATTCAAAATACTTAATCGAGTGACTGCACATACAGGAGTAATAACTTCACAAAGGTGAAGCGCACGGCATGGGGAATTAATTCTAGGAGGTCATCTATGAAACCTTTGCTTCAAAGCAAAGCAGATCAGAACTCCAATGCAAATCTCATGATCAAGTGCTTTTCTGCACATAATATATACAAGTACTGAGGGATCAACAAAATCAAGATGTTTTTAAGAAGAAGAAGAAGAAGAAGAAGAGTTGATGTTGTTTGGTGGAACCACATATTCAAACTATGTATCTTGTTCTCCGGAAAAGTATATATATACAAAGTGTCCATTTTTGTTCATACACCAAAATTATAGCGTTTGTCCACCCTCTACTAAGAACATGACACATGTCAATTCAGCCAACATAAAATTACTTTGGGAATGATTTTGTTCACTCACCAAAGTGATTTTCACTTTTAATTTGAACCGTGTCATCTTCTTAGTAGAGGGTGAACAAACACCGTGGTTTGCAAGGTGGATTCTCGAAAATCCACAAGAGTTCCAAAGTTGAGCAGCACTATGCAATGTAGTTTGGTGATAAGTAAGACATGTATTTACATCAAAGTCTTTAGTAATTCTGAAATAATCGATTGAAAATATTTTTTGGATAATATTTATATTTTTATTAGGTAAATATGTGCATGAAGTAAGTAGATCACTGCATGCGCGTGCCATGCAGGATGTACATGTCAGGAAATATGACAAGAAAAGAGGACAGAAAGGGAAGTGAACGAATGGAAGGGACAAAGCACAGAAATGTAGGCGAAGAAGGTGGAAAGTCAGAATTCACAGTCCAAGAAGTTCCATTTTTCTATTCTTCTCAATAACCAATGCTTAACACCATAGTTTGTACTACTCACTAACCCATCCCATACAAGTTCTTGATGATGAGATGAGGAACACTCAATTTTTTCGCTGCTTGAAATACCAACTTAGCAACAAAGTCAAGCAATTTGACTAAACTTATCATGGTAGAAAAAGTGGGGCCGTTCTAAGAAAAATAGTGTCTGAAATCGGATCGAAACCAGCTGGTTTGGACGGAAATATGGTGCATAGTGTCCGAAAAATATGTATATCCAGTCACTATTTGAGTTGGGACTGTGTACGGAAATTGACAGCTTTGATCATAATTTTGATTCGTTTTGAAATATCTATTATTTTGTTCCTTGTTGCAGAAAAAAAAAAAATGTATGTCATCCTCACCGTTGCATTTTGGTCCGTCCCTTGGGGATACTAACTATTCTTAAGTTTTGGATTTATAACACAGGTTAATTCCACTTTTAAACTAATTATACTGAGTGACTGGTCAGTATAATCTATTCTGCTATATAATATGAAAAATAGACTTTACCGTGAAATTTTTTTTTCCAAAAATATCCTTCAATATATATACTAATTTATTAATCTATTCTACTATGCAATGTCAAAAGTAGACTTCACCGTAGAAATTTTCTTTCCAAAAATACCCTTCAATATATATACTAATTTATTAAAAAAAAAATGCAATAAATTCTACTGACAACCATTTAAAAGATGCATTATGGAGGAATTAATGTATTATGGAAATCGAAGACTTCATGCTACTTGATAAGTCTTCTAAGTTGTTATCACAGAATTCGAATGATTGAATACATAACCTATATAATTAAAAGCAACAAAGTTAAACCAACTCATCAACATCATCCACTTCAAGTATTTTTTAATCTTTCTAACTATAATATATGAATAATAAATATATACAACTCACGTACATATGTACTAGTTAGTTGAAAAGTAAGAGTACCCATAACTACTCCTAACTATTTTATGTTTTGGGTTTGTAACACGATAGTCCTATTTTTAAGCTAATTATACTGACCGTACCACTCCTAGCTATTTCTAAGTTTTGGGTTTATAACACCGGTAGTCCTATTTTTAAGCTAATTGGTCAGTATAGTTAGTGCAAATAACTCTAATTTAAATTAAGATAAAGGAGAAAAAATAGGAGAGAGAGAGAGAGAGAGAGAGAGAGAGAGAGAGAGAGAGAGAGAGAAAAAGGGAGAAAAATAGGTTGAGAGAGAGAATACTCCCGTCAGGGAGATAAGTGAATATATGATATAAAAAGATCAGAAGAAAAGACATATTTTGTGCCAATCAACAATAAAAACTGATAGGTCTGCTTGAATCTCTTCCATAACACAGCCCAAAGCAAACTTGAAAGAAAATCAAGAAAATTTAATAGTCAACTATCCCCATCAACCCATTATATCTCCTTCGTGTGGTAGCTAAATGAAAACATGTACACGACGATTAGTTTGTAGTTGTGTTGATCATTTTTGAACAAATTAAAGCAGGGGATTGGCATTTGAAAGAGTTCGTACACACTACACACCATTAAACAGCTCCGTGTTTGACCAGGAGTATGCATGGAATGGAGGTGCACATATGGGAATGGGAGGAGGAGGAGATGAGATGCATAGATAGCGTAAGGATCCGTTTGGTCCAGCAATATATTAGGGACGCATGCACTGGCAGCCGAGCCGAGGCCCTTCCCTTGAACTGAAGTTACGGAAGCGTGTTGCGGGATCCACTGCACGTGCACCCTCCACGGACTTTTAGGGTTTTGCCCCTAACTCTCTCTCTCTCTCACACACACGATCTCTCTCCTTTGATTTCCGTGCACACTCTCACACTCATCGCTTTCTCCGTCTGCATCCATGGATGCATAGTAGTTAGCGAAACACCCATAATTCTCATACAACTTAGTAGATGTGTTGACAACTTTGTCCAACACACACCAGTTCGTTTCATTACCAAAATGCCCTATGTTTTCTAAGGTTAGGAGCTTAAGCCGCGCTATAATTAACCTTCAAATCTCCAAGAACAACTCTCAAATCTTCTAGTGTCAAATGCAATCTCGATTAGAAGTCTGTTTGAATTGTAAATCTTGAAAATTCAAGTTACTTTCGATTCCGTTGGTGAAGTCGACGAGCACTTCGGATCAAATCTCGTGGTTGTAAGAAGTCGACGAGTACTTCGAATCAAAGCTCGTTGTGTACTGCTATTCCATGAATAGCGGATCCCGAGTCTATGGGACTGCATTGCCTTCTACAAAGGATACCAGTATACATCGCGGTGTTTGCACTTTTGAACTGTTAGTCTCTGTTTACTTGCTTGCTTATTTTAGTGATTTGTATAATTAGTTTCTATTGGTATATTATTGTCTTCACCCCAATCACCCCCGTCCCCCCTCTCTAGGGTTGCATTCATTGATGTCACGATAGCGAAAGACTAATAAATCTTAATCTTTAAGGCATCCACATTTAGATCTTTCGTCCATCGCTCTACTCCTATGTATATGCCTTCTATTTTTTGTAGCAATCAAGTCAACGTATCATATATTGTTGCTGGGAGTCACTAAAGTTACAATATTGTATTTCTTATCAATGAAAATATTATTCGCAAGTTCTTAGGGAACTAAATGCAAATAAATTAGAAATGTAATATTAGAAAAAGGGAAGGACGAATGTATATATGTACCAGCTTTTTGGCGAAGGCCGAAACATTTATGCATGGCACCGACTCTATGGCATAGGCGGACGCAACCATAACTATTTAGGGAAGACGGAACGCATCTATGCACTAGCTCTTTGACGAAGGCCGAAGCATCTATTTGAGAATGTATTTTATTTGATTGTACCAAAAATGTTGTATCAATAAAATCTGGACTAAACATATCGACTTGTAAATTATCTCTGTATCAATGTTTTCTTTACTATCTATGTAAACATTTTGTCTACTAAAAATGTTATATCAAGCAGTTATCACTGTATTAGAGAGATTTCAATAGTTGTATTTTTTTTCATTTTTTAGAAGTTAGTGACGTTAAGTGTAGTGTCCCGACCCGCAAGATGCCTTATGATGGATGGTTGGTTCGATGAAGCCTTGATGGACATGAAAATATGCAAAGGATCGCTCGAAAGGCTATACGATCATGGCAGGAATCGTCTCATAAATATGAGTAGTATTGAACCCTTCAAAGATCCTTTAGCTTCACGCTTAAACAAGGATGAGTATGATATGTTTCTTGTTGAATTGCTCATTGATACCTTGCATGTAATTCGGAAAAATAATGAAAAATAATTAATCATGTGACCCAAAAATTGTTGCAAATTATTTTATCGATTGTGTGCTTCTAATAATTTCATGAATGGTATGCTTGCGTGCTTTTAAATGAAATACGTGACAAGTGAAGCAAAAGTCCCAAATACTTGGGCGATAAGTATGTCGAGCATCAGCTTGATGAACATATGCTAAAACAGATGCTAAGTCCTAAGAATTGGGCAGTAAGTACATTGAGTGTCAGTTGGAAAGATATATGATATCAAAGATGTGGAAAATGGATTAGGTAACAACATTCTATTATCCCGTCATCGATGTAGAATGTTGATTACACCAAGATCATAGAATGAGAAAGATGGCAATACGAATGAGAATGGTGGCTGAATTACTTAGTTTTTTTTATCATGCATTATATGTTTTCTTAATAGATAAGTTGCATATACTTGTATGGTCATGGACAACTTGTGCACAAGGTAGTTCCTTGAACGGTAATCCGAGGCCACGGACCCGGTTCATCCTGGGAGGAACAAGGATTGGTGCCGGCATACTGGCATCGATATACGAGACCTTCAGTGGGGCTAGCTACCAGCACTGCAAAAATGTGTGTACAATGACCTTCATATATATATAGGTCCAGTGCTAACGATGTCTTATGCAGAAAGAGTAAATTATTACTCAATTGTAGGAAAGGATATCACATGTTGGTAAGAATCACCTTAACGGTGATAATTATATTGAATTATGATATTGTTCCTAACAATATCTTATACAGGCAAGGTAAGTATTATAAAGTACAGGGATGGTTATACGACCGTGGGTAAGAATCACCAAGTGTGATAACTGTATGCTTTACATTATGCTGGCTAAGAAATAAATGCATATTTTACTTCTGTCAGATATGAATATGAATTGCTAATCGACCCTAAGGCAACGAGAAAGACCAAGTTTAAAAATGTTCTATAACATGATTACTTAGTGTTGTCTTCTTAGGTGAGTTGGGACAGCACCGCTCACCAATACATTGATGATGTACTGACCTATGTTGTAGACAATATTTTAGGTGCTCGTGTACGAATAAAATTATTTGATCAGTGCTTGGCATTGATGAATCATATGGGTGTGCAGAAGTTTTTCCTACAAGACGATGTCTTCTGTTATACGGGACATAATGTATGGAACAGTTTAACTCAGTTGTACCAGTAAGATTGTAACCAAATTGGCAAGTTCATTGTAAGCAAAGTCGGCACATTCAATTGTAGCCTAAATAGGAAGTATATATATTCAATTGGCTATTCAAGAGTCTTGTAATTTGTTGTAAACTCTGTATTCTACTGCAATCTTGTAATCATTTGAGATAATCAATAAAGAGATATATTCCTTCATATTTTGTGTGACTTTAATTTATCTGCTTGGTTTTGCTGCATGTCGTTATTTTCTGAGAAATACCAGGAACTGTAATGATTTTGCCTTGTACAAGTACAATCTAGGCTTCTACGACATCACGTCTAGTGGCTAGTTTTCGATCCTCCGAGATCGGGACGTGACATTAAGCAATGTCAGAAATACGTTATAACATGTACAAATATCGCTAAATGTGTCCGTAAGTCGCTAACTGTCGGTATACACTACAACAAAAAGACCTATTAATGACGCTTGATAAGTGGATTTTATGACGGCTGATAAAGAAGCGTCATCAAAGTTCAGCAAGACTCCATTCTATGACGGTGTCCAGTATAAATGTTATTGATAGTCTTTTAGTCATACGAGCGTCATAAAAAAAAGTACCAAAATTTAAGTCAAAACCTCCACTCCCCCGTACTTCTTCCGCACTTAAGAAAAAGCCTAGCCCTCATTCTCTCTTTCTCCTTCTCCTTCTCCTTCTTCCCCCGCTCCCCAACTCCCCAACTCGCCGAGAGATGATGGATTTGAAGATTCTCATCACTCGTACGCTCGAGAAGAAGGGCGTACTTGCCAAAATTAGGGTTTGTCCCTCTCTCTCTCATTTTTCTCAAATTAGGGTTTCTCTTCGAAAATTAGATTTTTCTGATCGATGTATTCCTATGGGAGAATCTATATACCAGGGTTTCTTCCGGATCCCTCCGTAGCTCCGGTACCGCAGGGGCAGCTGAAGCTAAGCTCGACGAGCTCCGTGGCCTCCTCAGCAAGCCGACGGGCGACCCGCTCAAGATCGTCGGCATCGGCATGGGCGCCTGGGGCAGCGTCTTCGTCGCCCTCCTGCAGGACGGCTACGGCCGATTCCGCGACAACATCCAGGTACGCGTGTGGCGCCGGCCGGGTCCCATGTTTCCCTTTGTATCCCAGTTTTTAATTCATTAGAGAGGGAAGGGCTTAGGCTCAGATGGTCATGGGGGCTTCCACCTCCCTATTCTAATCAGTTTGGGTTGAGGGAGTGCAATAGGCACTAGATTAAGCATGTTCGAGCCACACCAGGGGCTCCCTGCCGCAGGGAAATGCCCAGGTGTGCAGGCCAATGCAAGGGGGCAGCCAGGCTTGCTGTGCACAGCTTATATTAGCCAGGGTGTTAGCAAGTTTCAAATGTCAAGTATGAATTGATACTTAGTATCAGTTGGTTGGGATTTGAATGAGTATCATGGCATAAGCTAAGGGGGGGTGAGATGTTTGAATCATTTTCTTCCATTCTGCTAGGTTAAGGGCCATGTCCTATGTAATTCTGTAACATTACCAAAAACCATATCCTTAGTTACAACCTCAATCCAAGTTCATTTGTTTAGGCCTTCTTTGACAAATATTTTATCGCTCTTTCTCTTTCTAAACGGGTCATGCTATTGTTCTATCTTGCACATTTCCAAGTCACATGAGATGCTTTTATCTCATCTTATCCTCAATTGAACCTTCTGTTAAAATTGGGTTGCTTTAGGAGGTGAGCATGGTGATCAAAGAGGTAAGTCAAGTGGAATGCTAGTACTCATGCATAACCTGTGAGGAAAGATATATGGTTTAAAAATGCACATGGTCATGATTCCAGTGCCTCACATTTTTCTGTCATCTTCAATAGAGGATTAAGATTGCCTTTGAAATTCATCTCCTATGAATTGAACTAGAATTATGATGAAGTCCAGTTATTGTTTTGCATACTTTGCCGACGATAAACTCACTATAGTGCAGTTCTGCAATAGGCTATCAGCATAAGGTGCATACTTATTTAGTGTGATGGGAATTTCCACTACATACTGCACTACTTCACATGAAAATTTGAATTTTTTTGCTGGCATTAGTAGGTCCTGTGAGCAGGTACATCCAGAATCATCACCAACCACAAGAGCTAATTAAAAAAATGGTTCCTTTTCAAAGCAATATAAAAAATGTTAAAAACAAACATCTTAAGATTGGAATGTTCCTATATGCAGTGGTAACAACAACGATAAGACATCCTCGAGGGTGAGAAATTAATGAACTTTATTGATATGCTTCGACTTCAGGTATGGTGGAGGTCCAGTATTGCCGCGAAAAGAAATTAATTCAGGCTTTTCTCAAACTGACTTAGCCATTGAAGTTTATCCTCTACGCCTTCGGCTACTGCTGACACCCAAGGAAGATCGAGTAATTGTTAGAATAAGCAAGAAGGTATATTTTAATATTTTACTTTGCATTGTCATTCATCTGCTATCCTTCATTTGTTTCTTTCCACTAATGCTTTTAATGTACTTCAGTATCATCATACATATCAATGTTGGACACTGAAGTTAAGCTAATAGTTGTCATTGAGGGTCTATTTTTTTAAAAAACTTATTGTGGGTCTTGAGCTGAATGCATACATGTTTGCCCCTTTGGAAATAAAATTATTACCTACAGTAGCAGTAGTTAAGATAATGATATACTTTTAGTTGTATGTAAGATGTCCAACTACCAATTTGTGCAGGAAACAGTTGGAGAACTTCATAGGAAGGCTTGTGAAGTTTTTGATTTGATCTTGGATCAAGTAAGACTTTGTTTTTGTTCTTTAATTTTCTTTTGAAGCATTCCTCTATTAAATTACCCTCCCTCTCTCTCTCTCTCTCTCTCTCTCTCTCTCTCTCTCTCTTACAGGTTTTCATTTGGGATTACTATAACCATCAGAAGTATAGCTTTAATGAATGACATGGAGAGAACCCTTGATGATGCAGATATACAGAGATGGATCAGGATGTGAGTATGAGGTCTAAACTGCTCCAATTTATTTAACCTTTCTGTCTTAGGGTGTGTTTAGTTGCAAAAATGCAAACTAAAAGCGAAAAAAATACCCATTTTATTCCACTTTTGTTATTCGGTTGCAAGTAAATGGAATATGATGTAAAGTGTGTGTGTTGGGTGGTGGTTAAATAGAGGAACATCAAACAACTCCAGTTTCGGATTAGAGTATCGATGTAGAATCTTAACGGCATACTCTAACATAGTCAATATTTTATAAAACTGAATCATAGTCAATTTCGACATCGTTCGGTTGACGAACATTCAGTTCTAGTGTTCAGTGAAGTGGATTAGTGAAGAGTAAGCAGTGGAGTCCTATTAAGGACTGTCACTTGACAGAAACTTCAGTAGAGTGTCCAGGTCGGATGGGAAACTTAAACCCTATTTCACTTGATTTATTAGTCAGTAAGGACTGAACATGTGAGGGTTAAGTGAGATGTAAAGTGGTGTACCAGTAAGGACTTGGAGTGGCCTTGTCTGGCCATAGGCCTATGATCAATGAGTTTTAATGTGTCTATACATGTATGTCAGATGTGTGTATAAGTGTCTTATGAAGAGAGAAGAGTATGGCTTGTGCTTGTAGGTGTGTAGCTCATATGTGGCATCCTATATGAGCTATATGTGGGTGTCTAGTGCTAACAAGTGTAGAGGAGAGAGTACCTTGATTTAGTAGGGAATGAACAACAGCATATAGCTTATGTACGCATGTAGGTTCACCAAGTCAAGGGAGTTAACATGTGCAACAGTATTTGTATCAGAGTTGTGTGTGATGTAAATAGTAGGAGGTATCAAAAATAGGAGAGAGAGGGATGTGAAAGAGTGCCTTGCATATGCATCACTATTTAGATTTAATATATCAGCCTTTTGATACATTGTATCAGTTCCTTAGGATATAAAATCGATGAGGAAGATAGGCCATTGTCTCTGCACTTGGCCTGTGCATACTTGGTCCACCTAGGTCAGGTGGCTGTAGGGAAGGGGCACTCTTCCTTATGCAGGAGTGGCAGAGGCCTGGGCATGGTCCTAGGATATGTGGACAGTGCCCTTTAACAGCAGGGGATTGACCCTCTTAGCTGTGAAATACAACCTGGCCACTTGCAGGCAGGTATGGGGCCTAAACAAAGCTCCACAAATTTGGGGAATAAGAATTTGATCCTTTAAGTAGTAAAACAAAAAATCTAGCAGTCAAAAGAATTCACAAGGTGCATGAGAATATAATTGACCAAAAGAAGAGAAAGTGTCACGCTCCGCTCCAGTAGGAGCGATCGTCCTCGCTAAGGCGTGATGCCGTACGAGCCTAGATTACGCTCGTGCAAGGCGGGTTCCATAATGGCCGATTCCAACGGCTGCGACGGGGTCGTCGCACAGAAGTCCCAAACAGAGATATTGAATACTAGCAGTGGAAGTTAAGAACAAAACACAAGTCATTCAAAAGAAGCTCTTTATTGATATCGAAACAACGGTTATATTGGGGGCGCAAGGCCGAGATTACAAACACTCAAATTCACTCGTCTCACTTTACAAATCCCTCTGCTCTCTCTCATCTCTCAATACTTGTCTCGAGCCAGCGGATGCTTCGGATAGGCGATATCCATACATTATGTCCCGTATAAGTCTTCAATTCCATACGGCCGTACGCTTCGAATCGCCAAGGAACTCCGTGCCTCGACGCATCCAAGCGAGCTCCGCGCCACGAGCTTCTACCTGTGCCTGTACATGGAAACTATGTGGTTGCCAGTACTCAACTGTACTGGTGGAGTGAGCTTCTCGCCCACCCATACAAAACCGACACGTTTATTCATCTTTGTGCGATACAAGCCCCTTTACGATTGTCTTTCTAGTCTTGCCTTAGGATCGATTTTAGGACCGACGCCTTGGTTTATTTTGTGTCTTTTAGACCGTTACCGTGCCTTGCACTAACAGTGTACTCATACTTTACCGTTAGACCTTCTCGTTCCAATAACGTCAACTTATCGCCTCGTGCTTGTCTTTCGTGCCATACTCTGGGACGTAACGACTCGGTCGTACAATAAACTCGATTCATGCATTAGTATCACCGAGGCAGTGCCTCCTCGCTTAGTCTTGCATATATTCGTGTTGTGACAACGCGACCGTACCTCGCATTTCGAGGCCGTGCCCAGCAACTCAACACAACTTAACAAAACTTGCCCTACGGCCCTTCCAGACTTAACTCGAAACGTATAACTCAACTTGTCGAACCGGTGTTGAGAACTCAAGCACGACGCCGTATTTCGGGCCGAAGCACGTGTCTTTACGTATAGCCGAATCGTAGGCTTTATAATACCTTGGGTGCAACCGAGCACACATTTCACCATTCAACGCATACCGTGCTTAGACCTTCTTTGTTACGACCGACACCGTGCATGCGAATTCGTCGCTTAGCACGCCAATTATCTATATGAAAGGCCACTGGCATGACAAGTCATCGCGGACATAGCTCGGGTAGGCGGCGGGTCCTTCAGCGCAGGTAGCGAGCCCCGTTGAATGCCCCCGACTACCCACGCAATAAAAGTATGTGCTGCTATAATGTCTACCCCCTAGGATGACTGGGCCCGGTGCCCCGACGTATAACCAGTCTAGGCAGAAATCCTTGTCGACAAGGTGTCCAATGACCACATACCTACGAGACATCTAGACTCACGTAAATGTATGGCCTAATTTGTTGGTACGATTGGAACTATACTTAGCAACTCGTGCTCTGAACCACACTTGGCATAACGTGCCTCGGGACCGCAAGACTCCCAACCGAGGGACCGCCTCGAACATCTTAACATGGATAGGAACGCGAGACTCCCAACCGAGGGACCGCCTCGAACATCTTAACGTGGATAGGAACGCGAGACTCCCAACCGAGGGACCGCCTCAAACTTTTTTGAACTCGAGGGAACGACTACTACGTAGCCTTCCAACTTAACTTGAACAAAACGTGTTCCTTAAGTGCCGTAGACCGTGGCTAACTTTACATCGTGCCAACCGTGGCTCGTGTCTTTAACCGACTTCCGTCCTACGCGACGCTATCATCCAAGTCATACGTTATATGACGGCCCTTAAGATCGTGGGACTATTTGACTTGAACCGCAGAAAGAACGGGACGACACTTGGAATGACTTAAGCCGATCGACATAACTTTGTCTAACTTACTCAAGACTACAACTTAATCCGAGGGATGAGCCAAGGCTATGCCAAGCCTTGCGCAGTAGGAACGTGCATGTTTTATCGAGCATTTACGCGGGCGACGCCTATGACTTAGGCTAACTCATCGTTTGTGTCGAATACCAACTTTTCATTCTTCCAAGCCGTGGGACGAAGGATCGAGTGTCATTTTCAAAGCACGCTGAGCACCAACTCTAATCAGACCGTGGGATATTTTTTTTCATGTTCTAAACTCGATTCGATCCATCCGGATAATTCTCTTTAGCTATATGGATTCGTCTCTTTTATTATTAAGCCTACTTGTGCAAGTTGAAAACACGTGATTTATTATGTGAAGGCAAAGATGAGGTAAGTTTACCGAAACTATCCCACCTGAGCGATGTCTTCGAGTCGCCGTTGTAAGGCCAAGTCCGAACGCCGTCGGCATTTTGATTCCTCCAATTGACTTTGCGGGACGGGGCACTACAACTTACACCACTCAGAACAAGTCTCGTCCTCGAGACTTTCCTGAAGGCAAACCATCCTACCATTTCTATGGCCAAGACTTAATCGTACCCACTCCGCCTACGCGTTTCACCGATTCTGAGCCACGCTCGTGCTTATCGCTAACTTAGTCGTAAGGCACACCAACCGATCAACCAACATTCGAACTCGTCTCAATTCAATGATCGTGTTACCGTCAACATTTCTTCGAAACTTATAATTTCAAAATCTTCGACACTTTCCCGTTCCTCAACTCTCACTTGATTCAACGTATCACTTAGTTGGATCGTGCACATATTCTAGGCGTCCCCAAAATATATACATTTCAGCCAAGCCTCGTGATAGAGAATCCACTATCACCGCTCGAGTCGGATCGTGCACATATTCGGGCGTCCCTGATATACGTGCATATCAACCGAGCCTCATGAGTGGTGCCTCCACTATTTCCTATCGTTTCACACTCGTACGTCTTTCGATCCGTTAGGCTATGTCTCTCGTCAGCACTGGAATCATAGTTCCCAAACAACGATATCAACACTGACCTCATCCTAAGGTCGAACCAAATCGATGGTACGAGATTTTTTACCCAAGCTCGCATCACTTCGATTTCTAAATATCGAGCATCGATTCCCTACACACATCCCAATATTCGACGTACGGGGTACGAGCCGTTCGGTAACGCCATCCTACGATAACTCACGTTTCAACTAATTTTATGTCATATCAATATCGTTCGTTTATCAAGCCGTTTCGTATAGTTTATCTCTTCGAACACGTTCAACATTAGTTCGCCTATCATTCATTCACAGATCAAGCATGCTATGACACAATTTATCTCTAAACCGTAATTCATATTTCACGTTTTCGAAATCATCTATTCTAATTCACGTAATCGATCACAAGGTCGTCTGACTTAACAGTATGCCACGCTCCGATCTCACGCGAGTCGATTATCCACGGTGGACATGAAATCACCTGTCACGACCCGTTGCCCAAATTGTTGGGCCGGGCCGAGCCATGTCCAGCCTACGCTTGATTAAAGCGTAGTAAGCTGTTCTAATAATAGACAATAAAGGATCTAAGTAGCTAACAGTTCTAAAATCATATTTAAAGTTCATCACAACATAACATCTATAAGCGAAGGTAAACAAGCACAGGCTTAATAATACACTTCCAAGTATCTAACTGGAGACAAAGTCCAGTATCCAAATATAAGTACAGACAAAGTCTAAGTCTCAAAACACAAGAAAGATAACTAAACAAGGTTCTCCGCTGGGGCCTCTTCTGGAGCTAAGGCCAGGTCCTCAATGCAGTACCATAATATGTAACATAGCGTTTTCCTCCTCGAAAAGTATACCTACAACGTTATCCTGTCAGGACGGGAGCAAGTACAACCTCTACAACTAAAGTACTGAACATATAATGAAAGAGATGTACAACAAGAAACATGGTGTGATAAGTCTATAAAACAGGAAATACTGGAAAACATGGCCTCATGGTACAACTGGGATCACAATATCATAGTAACATATGGAACATGGCATCTCATAGTCTATCATGGCATCTCATAGTCTATCATGGCATCTTATAGTCTATCATGGCATGGACACATATGTCATATAGACAGATGTATATGTAATGTTTAAAACTGGAGCAGGTGCGTGATCGGTCAATAGATGTACAATGTACTGAGGCACAATGTAAATAAAATGTACATACGTACAAATATAGCTGGTGCGCCTACGACAAGGTATACATAAAATGTCAATCTTGCTCGGTACGTACGTACGAGTAAGGGGGCATGATCACGTACTCAACTATCAGTTTTCCCATAACCCATATTCTATCATGTGAGAGATACGAGAACAGTAAAAACACGTGAGAGATACTGGGAGTAATATAAGCATGGCCTGTACTGGGAACAGCATGAAACATGTGACTACTTCGAGTAGTATAAAGCATAGTGAAACATGTACTGAGAACCAGTAAGAAATATGTGCAGATATAAGAATTGTCCTAAGTATGTCAGGTACTGTAAGTAATACAACATGTGAAGACATAGCTTGCTACCTCAAGGATCAGTATTTTAACAGGGTTAATACATGTTCTAGCATTAAAAGACAGTAAATGAGTTTGTAGATGTACTTGCCTCGAGCAAAGCAAGAATACTAGTACGAAGATATAGATGTCCCGTATCCTGTCAATAGTGATATACAACTCAGTTCTAAGCTAGGATCAACAATATACTAGTGGTGTGACACGACTCCTAACTAGATACTAGCCAAGTGGGGACCTAGCATAAAAGTCTAATGTGAAGTGCCACTATACACAAACTAACTCTCTACGGTCTTTACACAAGTGCGGGGTGAGGTCCAATACTATAACAACTCAAATCAACGCAAAACTTTACAAGTCATAATTATTCAATAATTAAATCAAACTGTACACTAAGTTCCAACAATTTTTGAGATAGACAAAAAGCTAAATTATATATAAAATAAAGTACCAAAATAATCCTTGTTAATTATAAAAATTTATACTAATTTTTCTGGGATTTATAAACCTTCATAAATATTTATTAAAAATCAGCAAACGTAAATATACTGAAAATGAGTTATGTTTTCCCATTTTTATAAAATACCAAAAGTACTTATTAAATACTGGAAAAATTATAATAAATTATCTAAATTAACATAGTATTTAAATAAAAATTTTCTAAGATTTTTACAGCAATTAAAATATATATATAAATTCAAAACCAGAAAGTAACAATATTTAAAAAAATAATTAATTATAAATTAAGGATGATACATAATCCAAATCTACAGATGTTGTCGGATGATAAAATAAATATCACCAACGTGTCCAGAATGGTCAAATCAGCTAGGATAGCCTACCTATAAGTCCAATTTGGACACAGGGACAAAACGGTAATTTCGGATCAAAATGATGTCCGCCGTTGGACACACTTTGTACCGAAAAGTGTGTCGGGATAGAAGTTTACAAAACCTAGCAAATTATATGTCCACGAATTCAGAATGATGATACGAACCCAACGGTATGTCCGAAATAGGATTCCGATGTGCCGATCTCAAAATGATACGTTGACGCAACACTTGGTATCCGGTTTGCACGGAAATGCGTGCCAGAGCAAATGTCTTCAAAACTCAGTAAATTATATGTCAACGAGTCCAGAATGACGATACGAACTCAACGATATATCCAGAAGTGGATTCCGATGAGCCGATCTCAAAGTGACCCGTTGACCCGAAAAGTGGGACCTACTTTGCACCGAAATGCGTGCCAGGGCCCACGTTCTCCAAATCAAGTAAACTTTATATGAAAACATGCCAGAACGACGCCACGAGTCTACTGGTGGTGTCAGAAATTGAATCCGGAGTCCCGGGTTCAAAAATGGAATTTTACAAGTGCAACACTAAGAATTCGAACGGCCAACATTGGCGTCGAATTCGACCGACCTAACATGCTCAAACTAAAATGAAATCTAAAGGGGGCAGGAAGGGGGTTATACCAGCTGTGCACCGGAACTGGTGGCGCACAAAACGGAGCTGCAACGACGAAGATACGAACCCGCGAAGTTGGCATCGCAAAACTGTCCAAAAATAGTACAAATTAAAACGTCAACTTGGTGGCCAGTTTTGATGTATCAAACGACGAAATTAACGGATGAAATTTGAGAGGGATGAAGGGGTATATACCGAGATTGTAACGGAGCAAAGAAATCGCCGATCCAAAGGTCGGATTTCCTAAAAAATGTGCACGAAGTCGCTGTCCCGAAACTCCATTTCTGAATTTTTCCCACGCGCGCGTCGACGGGATTTCGACGTAAACGCACGAATCGTGTGTTTAACACGTCGGGGAGGCCGGTGGTGGACAGGAAGAGGTCGTCGGGGGTGCGCGCGCCGGTGGGGGTCGTCCACGGCGGCCGTGCGGCGGCGCGGCGGCGCACGACGGCGGCCCGCGCGCACGTGCACGTGCGCGCCGGTGCGCTGCTGCCTACTGCAGCTGTTGCCGGAGCTGCTATTGCGTGCGGGGTGGTCGCCGGCCTGGCGCGGCGGCGAGGAAAGGCTCGCCGGCGGCGGCGGCGGGGTTGCTTGGTGGGAGTGGTGGTTTGAAGTGGTGGAGGTGGTGGTGATGTATTGTGGTGATGGAGATGGTGTTGATGGTAATGAAGATGATGAAGTTGATGGAGTATGGAGGCCGAGGAGGAGGAGAAGGTGGTGGCTGTGGGTGAAGGAGTGCTCGGCCAGGGGAGGGGGTTCGGCCGAGAGTGGTGGAGAGAGAGCAAGTGATTTGTGTGTGTGTGTGTTTATATGTGAGAGTATATAGTTGTGTGTATATATATATTAATATAGAAAGAGTGAGAGAGAAAGAGATATTTAAGAGAGGGGGAGAGAGAGTAGTCGGTTGGGGAGGGGGAGAAGTGTGTGCTGGTAGAGAGAGGGGTGGGGTAAGGTGGAAAGTGAGAGAGTTATATATATATGTTTATATATATAACATATATATATATAAAGAGAGATAGAGAGAGAAAAGTATAGAGAGAGGGGGGGGGGTTCGGCCATGGGGTTGGCTGTGATGGGAGTGTGAGAGAGAGTGTGGTGAGGTGGTGTTTGTTTAATAATAGGAGAGAGAGAGTTATTTATATACATATATATATGTATGTATATATATATATATATATATATATATATATATATATATATATATATATATATATATATATATATATATATATAGATATTTGTAAAGTAGAGAGAGGAAGTGATATTTCCAAAATAGGAAAAATAGGAAAATTAAGCGGGGTATTTGAGCAGTCATGAGAGGGCAACATGGAGCTTGGGCTCGGGTTCGGTCGAACCGGGTCGGGTCAAAATCGGACAGAGTGCAATAATTGAATTAAATATGTATTTATGAACATGGGTAAATAAATAATATACGGGGACTCCAATAAATGGGACACAAGTTTCATGTGGGTAGTAGGCTTCAAGTGGGCCACGTCCATACTTTGGGGCGACTGGGTTGGATCGATGTCGGGTCCCAAAATTAAATCGGAAATTAAATCGGGTTTCACGGTAGAAAATAAATCGGCCTAAATTGACCCAGAAGTTGTGCGAAGAAAATGAAGCACAAAATGGAGTGTCTGAGTGGGACACGAAGGTCATGGGTGGAGAGCGTCTCGAGTAGATCATTCATGAGAAGTTGGTTCTGAGAAAACGACTTGTCTGGTGCTTCTAAATTAAAAGCCACGGTAACGTGCAAACGACGATCAAAAATAAAAGTGGGAATAATTATTGAATGATTAATCGGTCTAAGTTGACCCGAACTTGCGCGATACAAAAAGAGCACAAGGGAACGAATTTAAGTGGGACATGATATATCAAAACGAAGATAATCTTGTCTACAACAAAACCCATGAAGAGAGTTTACAGAGATTGGCATCCCTGACGCTCCAGAAGTCAAAGTTACGGAAAGGTACGTAAATGATCAAAACAATTAAATAAATAAAATATTTATCGATAATAATTCATTTAGAAAAATAAAAATAAACCCCTAAAATTCAGGGGGCTTACATCCTACCCACCTTACAAAAATTTCATCCTCGAAATTAAAAATCATCCAATAGGTCAAACTATAACATGTAGCTGCTCTGACTACGATACTCAAACTGCTACCCTTGTAATCATCTCTTCTGTTTCTCTTTACAATCTTTTTGGTTCAGGTTCAACAATGGTCCTTCTATCATAAACTATGTCATATATCCTTTAGAATCTTCCATACTAACATGAAACCTTTATGTATACCCTAAACTATAGGTCATTCTTTGGACATGTCTATAAGCCTAAAATGCTTAATCATCAACCATATTTTCAACCTCAATTGTAAATACTGGATTTCCTTATCATATCCTAAGTATCCTTATTCTATCAATCCACAGGCCCTTTGCATTATTTGTCATCAATCCTTTTCTACAGCTTCTCTTTGAAATCATACGTTCAATATTTATCCATGGTGTAGAGCCTTTTTCTTTTACTCAACAAGTCCTCCGAATATAAATCCTCGATTTCAAAACTCCCGATTTATTAATTACCAATGTACATATGTCTTTGTCTCGTTCTGATATCTTTCCGATCTCGTACGCAATACAATAACTCATTCTAACTTATTCTATATCAATCCACATATCGATCTACCCTCTAATCATATGTAATTAGCAATAGGTAACCAACCAAAATTCTACAAATGCTAAATCCTCAAACTGCTAAGCACAAGATTCTAATCCTCAATCCATAGTCATAACAATATAATATCTCATTTCTCCATCTTAGATATCCTATCATCAAGTCATACTATCAATACAATCGTTCTTAATGGTTTCCAAGTCTGCTACAGTCAGTCACCCATACTTGTCCTATAAGCTTAATCTAACCAATCCCTAGGAAAAGTACTTATCACAATCACACCATACATTTATAGTTATACTACAGGATCAGTCAACAAGGTTTGGCTATTTCGGTCGTCTATCAAGTAGAAGGTAACAAAGCCTAAGACTGGGTCAAGCAATCCATAACAGTGTCCAAACAAGTTAAAGGGTCAAACAAGACAGAAAAGTTTATTGGAATATCTCCAAGAATGGTACAAAGACAACGAAATGCATAACGAGAAGAATTACCCAAGAGGTTAACGAAAAAGAGTTTAGTCAAGTCATAGGAAAGATAGAACACAAAAATAATTATGTCCAAAAGATAACATGAAAGCAATTCTATTGGAGAGTTCTAGAGAACCTATAATCCTAGTTATAGATGGAACAGACTTAATCAAGACGGGGAAGAATGATAATAAGAATTTATTCTTGCTCATTCGGTCATAACAAAGTGAACCAAGTTGAGATATGATCTGATAACCATATACGTCTTCCTGAAATTATGTTGCCAGAATTCTCGTCACACCAGTAAGCTTATATGCAATAAACGATAAAGTCATAACTAAGGTATACACCCTATAGTCATATCATCTAGATTCCTTACCACGCCAACCGGTATGGCTGCAAGAAAATCTAAATTCTATGAATAGGATAGTATATCCGAAATTAGGCTCTATATTTTTGTCATACCAGCTAATATGGCTGCGATAAATTCTAAACTCCATAAATAAAGCAGACGTTTACCTTATCAGGACATCATAATTCAATCAACAAAATTTATCATGATGCAAGATCAAAGTCAACAACGAAAATCAGAAATCGATTTCAACAACAATTTAAGGAATAGCAAATGGAAACAGGTGAAAACAGATTTCAAGATAAGATTAGAGTGAGATCCTCAGGGGTCATCCCAAGGGTACAAACTTGGTCTAAATTGACCCACTGAAATACAAACAAGAGGCTAATTATAGCTAACGGTCCTATGCTGTGATGAGTTCTCCTATGTTGCAATCCTAGAAATCCTCTAGATATTCTAAATGTCATCCTAGTGTTATCAAGTTATCCTAGATCCTAATTGCAGGCATGCTTGGTACAATAACGTAACCAAACAACTTAAGTCTGGACCTGCATGGGCCGCCAAAAAAACATGTCATGACCCGTTACCCAAATTGTTGGGCCGGGCCGAGCCATGTCCAGCCTACGCTTGATTAAAGCGTAGTAAGCTGTTCTAATAATAGATAATAAAGGATCTAAGTAGCTAACAGTTCTAAAATTATATTTAAAGTTCATCACAACACAACATCTATAAGCGAAGGTAAACAAGCACAGGCTTAATAATACACTTCCAAGTATCTAACTGGAGACAAAGTCCAGTATCCAAATATAAGTATAGACAAAGTCTAAGTCTCAAAACACAAGAAAGATAACTAAACAAGGTTCCCTGCTGGGGCCTCTTCTGGAGCTAAGGCCAGGTCCTCAATGCAGTACCATAATATGTAACATAGCGTTTTCCTCCTCGAAAAGTATACCTACAACGTTATCCTGTCAGGACGGGAGCAAGTACAACCTCTACAACTAAAGTACTGAACATATAATGAAAGAGATGTACAACAAGAAACATGGTGTGATAAGTCTATAAAACAGGAAATACTGGAAAACATGGCCTTATGGTACAACTGGGATCACAATATCATAGTAACATATGGAACATGGCATCTCATAGTCTATCATGGCATCTCATAGTCTATCATGGCATGGACACATATGTCATATAGACAGATGTATATGTAATGTTTAAAACTGGAGCAGGTGCGTGATCGGTCAATAGATGTACAATGTACTGAGGCACAATGTAAATAAAATATACATACGTACAAGTGAAAACAAGCGATAGATGTACATACGTACAAATATAGCTGGTGCGCCTACGACAAGGTATACATAAAATGTCAACCTTGCTCGGTACGTACGTACGAGTAAGGGGGCATGATCACGTACTCAACTATCAGTTTTCCCATAACCCATATTCTATCATGTGAGAGATACGAGAACAGTAAAAATACGTGAGAGATACTGGGAGTAATATAAGCATGGCCTGTACTGGGAACAACATGAAACATGTGAATACTTCGAGTAGTATAAAGCATAGTGAAACATGTACTGAGAACCAGTAAGAAATATGTGAAGATATAAGAACTGTCCTAAGCATGTCAGGTACTGTAAGTAATACAACATGTGAAGACATAGCTTGCTACCTCAAGGATCAGTATTTTAACAGGGTTAATACATGTTCTAGCATTAAAAGACAGTAAATGAGTTTGTAGATGTACTTGCCTCGAACAAAGCAAGAATACTAGTGCGAAGATATAGATGTCCGGTATCCTGTCAATAGTGATATACAACTCAGTTCTAAGCTAGGATCAACAATATACTAGTGGTGTGACACGACTCCTAACTGGATACTAGCCAAGTGGGGACCTAGCATAAAAGTCTAATGTGAAGTGCCACTATACACAAACTAACTCTCTACGGTCTTTACACTAGTGCGGGGTGAGGTCCAATACTATAACAACTCAAATCAACGCAAAACTTTACAAGTCATAATTATTCAATAATTAAATCAAACTGTACACTAAGTTCCAACAATTTTTGAGATAGACAAAAAGCTAAATTATATATAAAATAAAGTACCAAAATAATCCTTGTTAATTATAGAAATTTATACTAATTTTTCTGGGATTTATAAATCTTCATAAATATTTATTAAAAATCAGCAAACGTAAATATACTGAAAATGAGTTCTGTTTTCCCATTTTTATAAAATACCAAAAGTACTTATTAAATACTGGAAAAATTATAATAAATTATCTAAATTAACATAGTATTTAAATACAATTTTTCCAAGATTTTTACAGCAATTAAAAAATATATATATAAATTCAAAACCAGAAAGTGACAATATCTGGAAAAATAATTAATTATAAATTAAGGATGATACATAATCAAAATCTACAGATGTTGTCGGATGATAAAATAAATATCACCAACGTATCCAGAACGGTCAAATCAGCTAGGATAGCCTACCCATAAGTCCAATTTGGACACAGGGACAAAACGGTAATTTCGGGTCAAAATGATGTCCGCCGTTGGACACACTTTGTACCGAAAAGCGTGTCGGGATAGAAGTCTACAAAACCTAGCAAATTATATGTCCACGAATTCAGAATGATGATACGAACCCAACGGTATGTCCGAAATAGGATTCCGATGTGCCGATCTCAAAATGATACGTTGACGCGACACTTGGTATCCGGTTTGCACGGAAATGCATGCCAGAGCAAATATCTTCAAAACTCAGCAAATTATATGTCAACGAGTCCAGAATGACGATACGAACTCAACGGTATATCCGGAAGTAGATTCCGATGAGCCGATCTCAAAGTGACCCGTTGACACGAAAAGTGGGACCCACTTTGCACCGAAATGCGTGCCTGGGCCCACGTTTTCCAAATCAAGCAAACTTTATATGAAAATATGCTAGAACGATGCCACGAGTCTACTGGTGGTGTCAGAAATTGAATCCGGAGTCCCGGGTTCAAAAATGGAATTTTACAAGTGCAACACTAAGAATTCGAACGGCCAACTTTGGCGTCGAATTCGACCGACCTAACATGCTCAAACTGAAATAAAATCTAAAGGGGGCAGGAAGGGGGTTATACCAGCTGTGCACTGGAACTGGTAGCGCGCAAAACAGAGCTGCGACGACGAAGATACGAACCCGCGAAGTTGGCGTCACAAAACTGTCCAAAAACAGTACAAATTAAAACGTCAACTTGGTGGCCGGTTTTGATGTATCAAACGATGAAATTAACGGGTGAAATTTGAGAGGGATGAAGGGGTATATACCGAGATTGTAACGGAGCAAAGAAATCGCCGATCCAACGGTCGAATTTCCCAAAAAATGCACGCGAAGTCGCTGTCCCAAAACTCTATTTCTGAATTTTTCCCACGCGCGCGTCGACAGGATTTCGACGTAAACGCACGAATCGTGTGTTTAACACGTCGAGGAGGCCGGTGGTGGATAGGGAGAGGTCGTCGGGGGTGCGCACGCCGGTGCGCTGCTGCCTACTGCAGCTGTTGCCGGAGCTGCTGTTGCGTGCGGGGTGGTCGCCGGCCTGGCGTGGCGGCGAGGAAAGGCTCGCTGGCGGCGGCGGCGGTGTTGCTTGGTGGGAGTGGTGGTTTGAAGTGGTGGAGGTGGTGGTGATGTATTGTGGTGATGGAGATGGTATTGATGGTAATAAAGATGATAAAGTTGATGGAGTATGGAGGCCGAGGATGTAGTGCCCCGTCCCTACATCGTGCCCCGTCTCCGTCCACGGGGTGCGCGAGAAAGGAACACTGTCGCTATCGATTCGGTCGGGACCGATAGGTCGGAATCGGCCGAGTCGATCGAACGGGAACGATTGAATTAAGATCCATTCCACGTTATGGAATGGCTTCTTCGGAACCAAGTCCCATATTCAGCGGGTTGCGCCTCGAGGATTGGCTCTGCGGCTGAGTCGGGAGAGACCTCCTATTGCTCTGGTTTTCATGTCGCACTTGAATTGGCTTTGGCTTTCGTTTTCGTGAATGCTTTCGATGGGTTTTCGTGACGCGTTTTCGAGCTTGCATTCATATCGAAATTCCTTGAAATACACAGTGTTCTAATCAGTTGCTTATGCGATTGCAGGTGATCGCGTAGGCGACGACAGCGCAACCAACCGATCGCTCGCTTGAAGCAAGCCTAAGGCGAGTGGCTGACCTCCTTCGCCCCGTCCCTCTACTTCAAAACTCAATATGTGAAGTAAGTAAAAAGCTTGTCATAATAATGTAGAATCAATGAAATCGTGCCACGATACTTCATGAAACACTTGTTAACGAACTGCCGGTTTTGGAAATCGAAAACATGCTTCCCTATGCAATTATACTTGGTCTATGCAAACCAATGAATGAATCAATTAATGTTTATCGCAACGATACGCCTAAATGACCAAATCAACTAAGTTCAAAGGAAAATGGTCATTGGACAACTTATCGACAAGGTGTAGTTTCCTCGAACGGTTACCTAGGCCAAGGGACCGATTCGGCCCGGAAGGAACGAGTGTATAGTAAGTGCCAGCCCTTCATCGGCGCGAGTTATGCGGGAACTTTCGCACAGGGCTCGCTACCCGACGCGAAAGGGTCGCCGTCTAACTCAGCTATATGTCCGCGATGGCTTGAAATTGCCAGTGGCCTCCACACCCTTCACACTGCTTAACAAACGCACATGGCACGGGATGATTTTGATAGTTGCTCAATGTTATACAATTTCATATGCTTGCCGCAAAACATGTTAACATGCAAACCGAACAGGATGGTTAGAAAGATCATTGAACTAGCTAGCTAACATGTTTACAAATTTCTTGAATCAAATGCAGAGCTTGGATTTAATTAGCCATTCGCCAATACATGTGTATCGTGCTGATCCTCGCTCTTTGCAGGTCCCGCGAACCAGGAAGGACGCGCCAACTAGCTCGGCGACGTTCGTGACTTTTGAAGTTTCGGCCGTGCGTCGAAGACTCTCTTTCAGCGACTCTACTTTTGAAGGCTCTCGACAGTCCAAGGAAAATGACTCAGCGTCCCTCCCATCCAGGTCAATGGAGTACTTGTGAATATTGAGGGATGTGTGCAATGTATGGAACGGCTATCTCATCGGCACTCTTTTGTAATCGAGTCATGTTGTAGCCTGCGCGACAAAGAGTCTTGTATCGGAGTCTGTAAAAAGATGTTCATTATCAATAAAGATCAAGTTTCCTTTAATTATTGTGTGTATCAATTTGTCTGCGTACTCTCTTAGATCTCGTGTCTCGGATTACCTTATGACTAGGCCTTGTGCGATCGCAAATTAGGTTCGCACGGCATCACGCCCGGGGGACGACTATCGATTCGACGGAATCGGGGCGTGACATAATGGTATCAGAGCACGGCTTTACGTCCTTGGCCTCCAGTGTCGAGTTCTAGTCTCCAATCGTTGACCTCGTGTCGATGAGAAGAGTTGTTCCATACGCTGAACCCAGGACATTTTCTGAAACTAACGAGAGTTGCCTTTCCTTTTCCCTGTAGTTACGGGAGCTCAGGCAGAAGACGAGACGAGCGCTTCCAGCGGCTCGAGTGCTTCTGGACCCGAGCATTCCGTCAACCCAACGGGAATGACGCCTACTGTAGCCGGACCTTTCGGCGACCCGATGCAACGTATGCTGCAAATGCTTGAAATGCAGCAACGTCAAAACGAGCTCCGTCGTCAGCAAGCGGAGGCTCGTCAGGCTCAATTTGAGAATCGGTTCGAGGCTCAATTCATGCTGCAGCAGCAGCAGCTGAATACCCTCCAACAGATCGTACAGTCGGTCGTCGGCAACAACAACTCAACGATGACACCTGCCGTGACCCAGCCTGCGGTTCGATCCAACGAAGCTGAACCAGAGGCGCCCGTGCTTTCACCTGCAGCACCGAGAAGTTCTAACTTCGACGTGTCAAAATTCACGAAAAGCTGCCGCACTTCCTTCAACGGCACAGAAGATCCCACGGTGGCGATCGACTGGCTGGAGGAGCTGGAAGATAAGTTCGAGCTTCTGGGTGTCGAGAACTCAAAGAAAGTCGTGTGTGCTCAACTTCTACTTCGAATGAACGTGCACGATTGGTGGGCTGTGCAGAAGTGGGCAATTCGACGTGAAGACGAGACGGCGACGATCTCATGGGCGACATTCAAAAAGGCGTTCGAGACTGAATATCTTTCCGCAGCCGTGCGACAGGAGAAAGAAGATGAGTTCATGCAGTTAAAGCAGGGCAATATGACGGTACGATAATATGTGGCCAAATTCAACAAACTGGCCAAATTTGCTGGGGACTTCCTACCTACCACCGCCAGCCGAGCTCGACGATTCGAAGTGGGCCTGCGTTCAACCATCCGTGCGCATGTTTCGGTGGCCGAATACAAAACCATGGGCGAGGCACTCAACCACGCCATCCGTCTGGAGTCCGAGTATCCTCCTACTACTACCGGCGCTGTTCACTTTAATAACAAATGCCATAGTAATGCGGGAGGCAACAACGCACACAAGCGTCAAAATCGTGGCAACGGAGGCGGCAACCAGGCGAAGGATCGAGTGGTCTGCACTTTCTGCGCCAAGGAGGGACACTTGATCAGCGAGTGCCGACTGAAGAACGGTACATGCCTCGGGTGCGGCCGAGCCGACCATACCGTACGCGACTGCCCGAAAAAAAACCGAGGCTAAGCACCTCGGGTTCTACCGACCGCACCACAGAATGGCCAAGACCGTCGCCCTAATGCTCAGGGCCGTGTCTACGCCATGACCCGAGACGAAGCGTTCGCATCTGACACAGTCGTGACAGGTATACTGCAATTCAATAATAAACCTGCTCGTGTATTGTTTGATTCAAGTGCCACGCATAGTTCCATATCGGCGGACTTTGCCGCCGAGCACAAATTTCCCCTGACACCGCTCGGTCTTGAGCTTACTGTTAACATCCCGTCGGGCATGCCACTAGCTGCGAATTTAGTCTGCGGAGGCAGAATCATCTGTATAGGTGGTCAAAAGGTCAGTCTCGATGCGATAGTTCTAAATATAAAGGACTACGATATCATTTTGGGGATGGATTGGCTTGGTCCGTGCAACGCAACCATAGACTGCGCTGAAAAGAAAGTCACATTCCGTATACCGGGAGTGCCTGAATTCTGCTACTCGTGTGGTGAGGCGTCGCCGACCTGCATGGTGATCTCTGCAATATCTGCTCGACGGATGCTGTATTCCGGGTGCGAAGGCTATCTAGCTTCCGTTCAAGACATGTGACAGGATGGTGCAAACGCGGGTCAGACCGACGTTGTGGCAGAATTCCCCGATGTGTTCCCGGACGAGCTGCCCGGCATGCCGCCCGATCGAGAGATTGAGTTCACTATCGATACCTTCCCCGACACTCGATCGATCTCGAAGACCCCGTACAGAATGGCCCCTGCAGAGTTTAAAGAACTCAAGGTGCAGTTACAGGAATTGCTCGACAAGGGATTCATCCGACCCAGCATCTCGCCATGGGGAGCGCCCGTACTGTTTGTCAAGAAGAAGGACGGCTCTATGCGTCTTTGTATCGACTACCGCGAGCTGAATAAAGCCACCGTCCGGAACAAATACCCCCTGCCCCGCATAGATGATCTGTTTGATCAACTCCAAGGTGCCACGGTGTTCTCTAAAATTGATTTGCGTTCGGGTTACCATCAACTCAAGATCAAGCCGGATGATGTGCCGAAGTCTACCTTCCGTACTCGATACGGCCATTACGAGTTCCTGGTAATGCCATTCGGCCTAACGAACGCCCCTGCTGCTTTTATGGATTTAATGAATCGGGTGTTCCGCCCATTCCTCGACAAGTTCGTAGTAGTCTTTATCGACGATATACTCGTCTACTCGAAGAATCGGCAGCAACACACTGAGCATCTGCGGACCGTACTTCAGACCCTTCGAGAAAACCAACTATATGCAAAGCGAAGCAAATGTGAATTTTGGCTTAGCAGCGTCTCATTCCTCGAACACATCATTTCTGCTGAAGGCATTGCGGTCGACCCAAAGAAAGTTGAAGCCGTTGTCGATTGGAAACGGCCAGCGTCCGTCGGCGAGATTCGAAGTTTCCTTGGCTTAGCGGGATACTACCGAAGCTTCGTGAAAGACTTCACGAAGATCGCATCGCCTCTGACTCGCCTCACCCAGAAAGGAGTCGCATTCGAATGGTCGGACGACTACGAAGCTGCATTCCAAGAGTTGAAGCAACGGCTCGTCTCGGCCCCGATACTCGCACTTCCAGAAGGGACGAAGGGTTTCCAGATATTCAGCGACGCGTCCGGTCAGGGCTTGGGGTGTGTGCTGATGCAACGGAAATCTTGCTAAAGCCGTACGAGAAAAATTATCCCACGCACGACCTGGAGTTAGCGGCGATTGTGTTTGCGTTGAAATTGTGGCGCCACTATCTCTATGGTGTGGCGTGCATGATCTATACCGATCACAAGAGCCTCAAGTATCTATTCATGCAGAAGGAGCTGAACTTGCGGCAAAGGCGTTGGCTGGAACTAATCAAGGATTACGACTTGACTATCGACTACACGCCGGGAAAGGGAAATGTTGTGGCGGACGCTTTGAGTCGGAAGTACATTGCCTCGTTATCCATTGACCCCCGACTGCTACGCGACCTTGAAGAGATGGGCATCGAGCTCCGAGTCAGATTCCGGAACGTGCAGTTGGCAAAGTTACAGTTAGAGCCGAGCTTGCTGAATAAGATCAAGACCGCTCAGATGGACGATTCGTACCTGAAGAAAGTGCGAGAGCTAATTTCGACAGACAGAACGACCGACTTTGCGGAAGACGAAACCGGCGTGCTTCGATTGAAGGGTAGGCTATGCGTTCCGGACGATTCAGAACTCAGAAAGGAGATCCTGTCGGAGGCGCACTATGCAAAATACACTTTGCATCCGGGCAGTACCAAGATGTATAAGGACCTCCGCACGACCTTTTGGTGGCACGGAATGAAGAGAGATGTGGCGCTCTTTGTGTCGCAATGCATGGCCTGTCAGCAGGTGAAAGCTGAGCATCAGCGACCGGGCGGGGAGATGCAGAACCTCGCTATTCCCAAGTAGAAATAGGATCATGTCACTATGGATTTTATTGTTGGCCTGCCGAAGACACCACGGGGGAATGACGCCATCTGGGTCATCGTCGATCGATTAACCAAGTCAGCGCACTTTATCGCCATCAAAGTTACTTGGAGCGTTGATCGCCTGGCGCAGATTTATCTTGACGAGATAGTTCGGCTGCACGGAGTTCCAGTATCCATCGTCTCTGATCGGGATTCACGATTCATATCGCGATTCTGGAGTAGCCTTCAGACGGCGCTGGGAACCAAGTTGCAGTTCAGCTCAGCTTACCATCCTCAGACCGACGGCCAAACGGAGCGCGTCAACCAGATTCTCGAAGACATGCTACGGCTCTGCGCAATTGACTTCAAATCAAGTTGGGACGTCCACCTACCGCTGGCAGAATTTGCATACAACAATAGCTACCAATCCAGCATCCAAATGGCGCCGTATGAAGCTTTGTACGGCCGGAAGTGCAGATCGCCCATTTGCTGGGATGAAGTCGAGGAACGGCAGATACTCGGCCCGGAAGCTGGTGGAACAGACTGTGGAAAAGGTCAAGCTCATTCGGGAAAGATTAAAGACCGCACAGAGTCGCCAGAAAAGCTATGCGGACATTCATCGTCGACCACTCGAGTTTCAAGTAGGCGATCACGTATTTCTCAAAGTGTCGCCCATGCGGAGAGTTAGTCGGTTCGGCGCAAAAGGAAAGTTGAGTCCGAGATTCGTCGGGCCGTTTGAAATACTTGAATGGGTCGCGCCAGTGGCCTACAAAATCGCCCTACTGCCGGCGCTTGAGGGTGTACACAACGTCTTCCATGTCTCTCAGTTGCGTAAGTACGTGCACGACCCTAGCCACGTGGTAGATTTTGGCCAGCTGGAGCTAAAGTCAGACTTATCCTACGTTGAAGAACCAGTGTAAATCTTAGAACGCAAGGATAAGTTGCTGCGAAATCGAGCGATCCCTCTCGTCCGCGTCCTCAGGAAGAACCACTCGGTCGAAGAGTCGACGTGGGAGCTTGAATCGGAGATGAAGGATAAATTCCCTTCATTGTTCTCGCAGAGGTAGGTTCCATCTTTAAGTTCGAGGACGAAACTTTTTATTAGTTGGTTATGGTGTAGTGCCCCATCCCTACATCGTGCCCCATCTCCGTCCACGGGGTGCGCGAGAAAGGAACACTGTCGCTATCGATTCGGTCGGGACCGATAGGTCGGAATCGGCCGAGTCGATCGAACGGGAACGGTTGAATTAAGATCCATTCCACGTTATGGAATGGCTTCTTCGAAACCAAGTACCATATTCAGCGGGTTGCGCCTCGAGGATTGGCTCTGCGGCTGAGTCGGAAGAGACCTCCCGTTGCTCTGGTTTTTATGTCGCACTTGAATTGGCTTTGGCTTTCGTTTTCGTGAATGCTTTCGATGGGTTTTCGTGACGCGTTTTCGAGCTTGCATTCATATCGAAATTCCTTAAAATATACAGTGTTCTAATCAGTTGCTTATGCGATTGCAGGTGATCGCGTAGGCGACGACAGCGCAACCAACCGATCGCTCGCTTGAAGCAAGCCTAAGGCGAGTGGCTGACCTCCTTCGCCCCGTCCCTCTACTTCAAAACTCAATATGTGAAGTAAATAAAAGCTTGTCATAATAATGTAGAATCAATAAAATCGTGCTACGATACTTCATGAAACACTTATTAACGAACTGCCGGTTTTGGAATCGAAAATATGCTTCCCTATGCAATTATACTTGGTCTATGCAAACCAATGAATGAATCAATTAATGTTTATCGCAACGATACGGCTAAATGACCAAATCAACTAAGTTCAAAGGAAAACGGTCATTGGACAACTTGTCGACAAGGTGTAGTTTCCTCGAACGGTTACCTAGGCCAAGGGACCGATTCGGCCCGGGAGGAACGAGTGTATAGTAAGCGCCAGCCCTTCATCGGCGCGAGTTATGCGGGAACTTTCGTACAGGGCTCGCTACCCGATGCGAAAGGGTCGCCGTCTAACTCAGCTATATGTCCGCGATGGCTTGAAATTGCCAGTGGCCTCCACACCCTTCACACTGCTTAACAAACGCACATGGCACGGGATGATTTTGATAGTTGCTCAATGTTATACAATTTCATATGCTTGCCGTAAAACATGTTAACATGCAAACCGAACAGGATGGTTAGAAAGATCATTGAACTAGCTAGCTAACATGTTTATAAATTTCTTGAATCAAATGCAGAGCTTGGATTTAATTAGCCATTCGCCAGTACATGTGTATCGTGCTGATCCTCGCTCTTTGCAGGTCCCGCGAACCAGGAAGGACGCGCCAACTAGCTCGACGACGTTCGTGACTTTTGAAGCTTCGGTCGTGCGTCGAAGACTCTCTTTCAGCGACTCTACTTTTGAAGGCTCTCGACAGTCCAAGGAAAATGACTCAGCGTCCCTCTCATCCAGGTCAATGGAGTACTTGTGAATATTGAGGGATGTGTGCAATGTATGGAACGGCTATCTCATCGGCACTCTTTTGTAATCGAGTCATGTTGCAGCCCGCGCGACAAAGAGTCTTGTATCGGAGTCTGTAAAAAGACGTTCATTATCAATAAAGATCAAGTTTCCTTTAATTATTGTGTGTATCAATTTGTCTGCGTACTCTCTTAGATCTCGTGTCTCGGATTACCTTATGACTAGGCCTTGTGCGATCGCAAATTAGGTTCGCACGGCATCATGCCCGGGGGACGACTATCGATTCGACGGAATCGGGGCGTGACAGAGGAGGAGGAGAAGGTGGTGGCTGTGGGTGGTGGAGTGCTCGGCCAGGGGAGGGGGTTCGGCCGAGAGTGGTGGAGAGAGAGCAAGTGATTTGTGTGTGTGTGTGTGTGTTTATATGTGAGAGTATATAGTTGTGTGTATATATATATTAATATAGAAAGAGTGAGAGAGACAGAGAGATATTTAAGAGAGGGGGAGAGAGAGTAGTCGGTTGGGGAGGGGGAGAAGTGTGTGCTGTTAGAGAGAGGGGTGGGGTAAGGTGGAAAGTGAGAAAGTTATATATATATATATTTTATGTTTATATATAATATATATATATATATATATATATATATATATATATATATATATATATATATATATATATATATATATATATATAAAGAGAGATAGAGAGAGAGAAAAGTATAGAGAGAGGGGGGGTTCGGCCATGGGGGTGGCTGTGATGGGAGTGTGAGAGAGAGTGTGGTGAGGTGGTGTTTGTTTAATAATAGGAGAGAGAGTTATTTATATACATATATATAGTATGTATATATATATATATATATATATATATATATATATATATATTAAAAATATATATATATATATATATATAAAATATATATATATATATATATATATATATATTATATATATATATATATATATATATATATATATATATATTTTATATATATATATATATATATATATTTATATATATATATATATATATATATATATATATATATATATAATATATATATATATATATATATATAAAAAATATATATATATATATATATATATATATATATATATATATATATATATATATATAAAATATATATATATATATATATATATATATATATATATATATATATATATATATATATATATATATATTTTTTTTTTTTGTAAAGTAGAGAGAGGAAGTGATATTTCCAAAATAGGAAAAATAGGAAAATTAAGCGGGTATTTGAGCAGTCATGAGAGGGCAACATGGAGCTTGGGCTCGGGTTCGGTCGAACCGGGTCGGGTCAAAATCGGACAGAGTGCAATAATTGAATTAAATATGTATTTATGAACATGGGTAAATAAATAATATACGGGGACTCCAATAAATGGGACACAAGTTTTATGTGGGTAGTAGGCTTCAAGTGGGCCACGTCCATACTTTGGGGCGACTGGGTTGGATCGATGTCGGGTCCCGAAATTAAATCGGAAATTAAATCGGATTTCACGGTAGAAAATAAATCGGCCTAAATTGACCCGGAAGTTGTGCGAAAAAAATGAAGCACAAAATGGAGTGTCTGAGTGGGACACGAAGGTCATGGGTGGAGAGCGTCTCGAGTAGATCATTCATGAGAAGTTGGTTCTGAGAAAACGACTTGTCTGGTGCTCCTAAATTAAAAGCCACGGTAACGTGCAAACGACGATCAAAATAAAAGTGGGAATAATTATTGAATGATTAATCGGTCTAAGTTGACCCGAACTTGTGCGATACAAAAAGAGCACAAGGGAACGAATTTAAGTGGGACATGATATATCAAAACGAAGATAATCTTGTCTACAACAAAACCCATGAAGAGAGTTTACAGAGATTGGCATCCCTGACGCTCCAGAAGTCAAAGTTACGGAAAGGCACATAAATGATCAAAACTATTAAATAAATAAAATATTTATTGATAATAATTCATTTAGAAAAATAAAAATAAACCCCTGAAATTCAGGGGGCTTACATCACCATGCAACGCTCCCGCGGAATAATCATTCTCATCGGAATGTAACACTTGTTTTGGGTCAAGATTAGTTCATTCTCGATGCGCGGATTGGACCTACTCAATCCTCAAGTTTCATTCAATCACCAATCACAAGTCCTAACATTCTCGAGTTCTCCTTCGCATCAAGCCAACAAGTCGAGACAATCAAAGTTACCGCGTCCTGATTTTCCAAGTTCGATCATTCCCGCGACATGAATCACCATGTCAGCGCTCACGCGGAACGATCGCCCCAAATCCGACGCAACGCATGTGCGAGACTGGAGTCGCTCTCGCACAAGACAAGAATGTCGACGCTGTGGTATCCACGTAATCATCAAGATACGATCACTTTCATCCAACATTCGTCTCAACCAAATTCCTAAGTATTGCATCCATTTGGAATGATAACACTTGCGCGATCATCATTTACCGTATCAGATTACCCCCGAGTTATCGTATATTGTCTTTGATACGCCTCAATATCATCGACGATATACGTAACCTGACGATCTTCATTTGCAACGAATTCTGAGTCGTACAAATGATGATATCGTCCGACTGGATAATCTCCTCGACATTCAGATTCAATTTTGATCATTACCCCTCGAATCGTTCACAACATCAATTTCGACAAACCCAAATTCACGTATCGTTCATCCGTCTATCTTAAGTCATCGACCAACGTATTTTTTCGATTCGTAATATTCCTTGCTAACTCAATCATCGAACGATATCCATTCCAATCCTCATAGTCATTCACGTAACTTTAAATTGAAACATTTCATGCACGCTACCTACCCGTTGTGTTAACTTTTTGTATATGATTCGTATCAATTTTCTCGTTTTCGATTTCACCTACTTAATCGTTTTGCGTTTCATACTCGTGCAATCCTTAATCTTTCGCTCGAATGATTTCCAAGATGGACCATACACACTCGGGATTCGAGCCATCCAATCTAGTCCAAATCACGTTTGCGCTATTCGCTAAGACATGTTTCGGATTCGTTCAACGAATCCCTAGCGTAATCGTTCACGTCGCATCGACGCACTAAGTCGTTCGTACTATTCCTCAAAATCCAAAACAATCTTTCGTGTACGCCTAAGCGTTAGTCCAATAGCGCTTCTATCGATATACACTCTAAGTGTATCCCTATTCCCGACCGAGCGATACTTAATATTGCTCGCGACTCGTTTGCACCAAAAGGTCGAGGTGTACGATAATCGGCACAACTTAGCCAAAAGGTCGTGTGTATAACCATCCCGTATGGACTATACTTCGATCTCGTGTGCTCGTTCGCTATTGTTAGCGTAAGGTCGTTCAAGCACGCAACGCGTTTGCTAACTTTAGCACGTGTCTTCTATCAACTCAAGGTCAGCACCGTTCGGCCCAAAGGCCTACCAACGTATCCGACGATGGCCTACCGATGCGTTCGATGGAACGCTTGTACGAGCTTTTTAAAAATATTAGACTTATTGTATGGACATCCCGTGGGACAATCGAGAGAGAGCGCACCAACGATATCAACTTTTACGGAAGCAACATTCAGAGTTCGCGGAAATATCAGAGTTAAAGAATTCAATCGATAGTCCAAGGATGTAAAGCCGTACTCTGATACCATTATGTCATGTCCCGTTTCCGTAGGAGCGATCGTCCTCGCTAAGGCGTGATGCCGCACGAGCCTAGATTGCGCTCGTACAAAGTGGATTCCATAACGGCCGATTCCATCGGCTGCGACGGGGTCGTCGCACAGAAGTCCCAAACAGAGACATTAAATACTAGCAGCAGAAGTTAAGAACAAAACACAAGTCATTCAAAAGAAGCCCTTTATTGATATCGAAACAACGGTTACATTGGGGGCGCAAGGCCGAGATTACAAACACTCAAATTCACTCGTCTCACTTTACAAATCCCTCTGCTCTCTTTTATCTCTTAATACTTGTCTCGAGCCAGCGGATGCTTCGGATAGACGATGTCCATACATTATGTCCCATATAAGTCTTCAATTTCATGCGGCCGTACGCTTCGAATCGCCAAGGAACTTCGTGCCTCGACGCATCCAAGCGAGCTCCGCGCCACGAGCTTCTACCTGTGCCTGCACATGGAAACTATGTGGTTGTCAGTACTCAACTGTACTGGTGGAGTGAGCTCCTCGCCCACCCGTACAAAACCGATACGTTTATTCATCTTTGTGCGATACAAGCCCCTTTACGATTGTCTTTCTAGTCTTGCCTTAGGATCGATTTTAGTACCGACACCTTGGTCTATTTTGTGTCTTTTAGATCGTTACCGTGTCTTGTACTAACAGTGTACTCATACTTTACCGTTAGACCTTCTCGTTCGAATAACGTCAACTTATCGCCTCGTGCTTGCCTTTCGTGCCATACTCTGGGACGTAACGACTCGGTCGTACAATAAACTCGATTCGTGCTTTAGTATCACCGAGGCAGTGCCTCCTCGCTTAGTCCTGCCTATACTCGTGTTGTGACAACGCAACCGTACCTCGCATTTCGAGGCCGTGCCCAGCAACTCAACACAACTTAACAAAACTTGCCCTACGGCCCTTCCAGACTTAACTCGAAACGTATAACTCAACTTGTGGAACCGGTGTTGAGAACTCAAGTACGATGCCGTATTTCGTGCCGAAGCACGTGTCTTTACGTATAGCCGAATCATAGGCTTTATAATACCTTGGGTGCAACCGAGCACACATTTTACCATACAACGCATACCGTGCTTACACCTTCTTTGTTACGACCGACACTGTGCATGCGGATTATCTGCTTAGCACGCCAATTATCTATATGAAAGGCCACTGGCATGACAAGCCATCGCGGACATAGCTCGGGGAGGCGGCGGATCCTTCAGCGCAGGTAGCGAGCCCCGTTGAAAGCCCCCGACTACCCATGCAATAAAAGCATGCGATGCTATAACGTCTACCCCCTAGGATGACTTGGCCCTGTGCCCCGGCGTATAACCAGTCTAGACAGAAATTCTTGTCGACAAGGTGTCCAATGACCACGCACCTACGAGACATCTAGACTCACGTAAATGCATGGCCTAATTTGTTGGTACGATTGGAACTATACTTAACAACTCGTGCTCTGAACCACACTTGGCATAACGTGCCTCGGGACCGCGAGACTCCCAACCAAGGGACCGCCTCGAACATCTTAACGTGGATAGGAACGCGAGACTCCCAACCGAGGGACCGCCTCGAACATCTTAACGTGGATAGGAACGCGAGACTCCCAACCGAGGGACCGCCTCGAACATCTTAACGTGGATAGGAACGCGAGACTCCCAACCGAGGGACCGCCTCGAACATCTTTGAACTCGAGAGAACGACTACTACGTAGCCTTCCAACTTAACTTGAACAAAACGTGTTCCTTAAGTGCCGTAGACCGTGGCTAACTTTACATTGTGCCAACCGTAGCTCGTGCCTTTAACCGACTTCCGTCCTACGCGACGCTATCACCCAAGTCATACGTTATATGACGGCTCTTGAGATCGTGGGACTATTTGACTTGACAACCGCAAAAAGAACGGGACGGCACTTGGAATGACTTAGGTCGATCGGCATAACTTTGCCTAACTTACTCAAGCCTACAACTTAACCCGAGGGACGAGCCAAGGCTATGCCAAGCCTTGCACAGTGGAAACGTGCATGATTTATCGAGCATTTACGCGGGCGACGCCTATGACTTAGGCTAACTCATCGTTTGTGTCGAATACTAACTTTTCCTTCTCCCAAGCCGCGGGACGAAGGATCGAGTGTCATTTTCAAAGCACGCTGAGCACCAACTCTAATCAGACCGTGGGACTTTTTTTTCATGTTCTAAACTCGATTCTATCCGTCGGGATAATTTCCTTTAGCTATATGGATTCGTCTCTTTTATTATTAAGCCTACTTGTGCTAGTTGAAAATACGTGATTTATTATGTGAAGGCAAAGATGAGGCAAGTTCTCCGAAACTACCCCACCTGAGCGATGTCTTCGAGTCGCCGTTGTAAGGCCAAGTCCGAACGCCGTCGGCATTTCGATTCCTCTGATTGACTTTGTGGGACGGGGCACTACAGAAAGGCAGGAAAGAAATTTTACTCGTTGAAGAAATTCCTCTTCTGGAACAATCTTGCATAACATTTTATCATATCTTGATGTTCGTCGGGTGAAATACAGGATGAGAGCCAAGGCAGGAATGTCACCATCATGTTCGCAGGGATGCTACCAAAAAATTGCCAAACTAAATCAGCCTGCTCGTTCAGCAATTTGGACTCAGCATTATTATTTATTTATCATTATTTTATGTTCAAGGACTCCACTGTAGCTTTGGAGTTGTCTTTTTATACTTCTGAACTTGATATATTTATAAACTCTCTTACAATTTGCAGGATTTACAAGTTAAAGCTTCACCGCCTGCTCAGACCACTTCTCTACACACTGGTCCTACTATCATTCAGGTTGTTGTCAACAGTTACTATTGTATATATTCAAGTCACTAATGAAATGGAGATCAATGAAAAAATGTAGAATGGTAACTAAAGTACTCTATGTTGAGACAATGAAATGTAGCTAGCTAAAGTACTCTATATCTGTGAGATGTTGATGTACCCTATTTTGAGACAATGAAATGGAGAATGGTACTTTATATTATATTTCAATATTTTGTTATGAATATGGTTCAAAGTGGTTGTTTTCGAATTGAATTGAGCAGTGTTTGGAATGTAATATATAACATGCAGTATAGAGCATTATAAATGTGATACAATGACCATATACAGATCATCTATTCATAATGCTTTGAAAATAAACTATAGCAGAAATTTAACCTATTAATGACGGTTTTGGAAGAATTATTTATAACGCTTTTAAAATATTTATAACACCCGTTTTCATAACGCTTGGATTGGAAGAAAAAAAAGTGTCATGGTTTGTAATTAATGACGCTTTTTAACCGTCATTAAAAGGTATTTTTGTTGTAGTGATATATTGTTAATTCTGGAAAATTTTGCAACATTTAGCTACGTTTAACATCGGTACATCTGGGAGTATAGCGACTGTTCTACATGTCACAGACAAACTTGCTATAATAGCGACATGTGCTCTAAGATGTTGCATAATATTGCTACCCATAGGAAATATAGTGACGTGTCCCATGTCGCTAAATAAGTCATTGATGCAACGCATAGCGGCATTTTTTGATTCATCGACTAGCTATAATGCGACAAGGCCCAAACGTCGCTAAATTCATCGCTAATAACTTTTAGCGATGTTTATTTAGACATTAGCAACGTAAAAATATATCGCTAATTTAACATATTTGGGTAGTGGAGTCATTGATACTCGTCCTACATTAATATCTCGAGAACCTAAGACTAGGCATTGCGTTACATTTATTTACTAATAATTTGATAACATAAAGCCTATATGAATCTACATGAATATATCCTAAAGCATATAAAAATAACAATACTAAAGTTTTTCAATACTTATATAGCTCTTGGACGCTATGTCGTCAATCAGGTTTCTGCCTTTACTAAGGATGGTTAGGAAGACGGTCACCATATAGCATTATCTTCCTTCTCCACCTGAAAATTTTAACAATTAATATAGTTAAACAAACATATCATAAATTATATAATAAAAATAATAAAAATAATAATAATAATAGTAATAATAATAATAATAATAATAATAATAATAAAATAAACATATCATGCAACAGAAATACTCATCATCGTGATCGATCCACCACACATTTGCCAGCCTTGGCCCTAGATGTCGTCGCTTTCTTCGGTTCATCTTGTATTTGGGATCATCAATTATATCCTTCATTGCAGTCCACATTTCATGCGTGAACCATCATTAGATTGGATCTCCCTTGTCATATATATCCTTCTGATCACGAATTGCATCCCTAATCAACTTTGCATTAGCAAAAGGGTCTGGCGTACGATCAGGGCATCCCTGTCATGTCCCGATTCTGTCGAATCGATAAGACATCATGGACGTGATATTGTACAAGTCAAAGTTGTACTTATACATTATGTGATCATGTATATTTATAAAATAGTTGTTTTTGTAGAAGTTTGTAGCGGATAAAATAGAAAAATTGAATAACAACATAACACAGAAGAAATAACTTTTTATTGATAATTTACAATAAATATATAGGCTCTCAAATAGTCAAGTAAAAGAGTGTTGAACTTGGCTTACAACTTGAAACAACAAAATAAGATGCACCATTCCATATATCATATCATTTCACTAAATACATAGTTAAACCACCTTCGGTGGAGGTATTATAAGATTTGGAAGCTTCAAAATATGAATAAAGCTTCTGGGCAGCTAGATGAGCTTTCTGCACCTCTACACATCTCCTTGATTCTCAATACATGTGGAGACGTGGGTCAGTGCATTTGAAATACACTAGTGAGCGACAAATTAGCTCAAGTCACCAAAATCAACATGGTAATCATGTGAAGCATAAAACATAACACATCATTCTATCTTTCCTTATGTCAATTAACAATTAAAATTCATATAACAAAAAATAATAAAGCATAACACACATCACCGAACGATGATTCTTACCTACGATCTGTTGTCCTTTCCTGCAAATAAGTTTTACCATACTCTTTCATATAGAAGACAACATTAAATATGCAACTTGTCTATTTGAGCTCAGTGGTGACACATCACCTTGGACTATTTCTTGTATGACAATGATCCCATCAACACAGATAGTGAGGCCCATTGAATTTTTTTGAATTATATGTGTTAGTACGTCAGCATAATTATCCTTGTTACTCATAGGCCGAATCGATTTCGTAGTCGCAAACACAGTTCGAGAAAACAAATCCTTTTACATAGGTTTTCCATGACCATGCATACATAAAATATATCTATTAATATAACATGCAAGATAACAGAAACTTGAACATTTAACTATGCACCATATTCTCAATGTGTATTCTATTTTCCTCAAGCCCTCGCTCAAAATCTCATACTACCAATTACAAGCATTCTTCATGGTTCATTTTTATTTAACAACAATACAATAATCCACATTTCTATTTGATAAGCAAACAATATTATGGTAAACTATATTTCGATATGACAAGCAAACAATATTATATCACTCTCTTTATCTTTATTCTTTTTATTAAGGTATCATTGATCGAATGGCACAATAAGGACATGCATAGATTCTTTTAATAGGGTGTGAAGATAAAGGAAAGAAATATCAAAGCCATTCACTATTGGATAATTGCTTAGAGAATGAGAACTCCAATATAGAGATCAATCTTCGCCTATGCGACCACCTACATTTGTACCAACAAAGGATCAAACTCTTCTTCTCTCTTTCTTCCAGAATTCGATATGAATACAAAAATCGATGAAGGCTAATAATGAAAACGCATTTATAAAATCAACAACGAAAGCATCAACAAAAATGAACAATAAAACATTTGAGGAAGGGCACTTATATAGAGTTCTTTTCTAAGACACAATTTACTGCATTTATGACTCAATTCTAAATAGTCAAACCATAAATGGAAAGGGGCTCAATTCAATTTGTCCCAATCAATCGGTACCGATAGGATTTTCAAATACGATACCCTCGACTAGGAGTGGGACACTACACTATAACCCACTATGAAAGTTTCATTCTTGAAACATAAGAACAAAAACTTATCTTTATCGATTAAATAAGGAAACTTTTCCTTCATACTCCTCAAGTTTCCACTTAGACTTTTTAACTGAATGAATCTGCCAAAGCACGCGATTTAGGGAAACAATATGATTCCGTCACATCTTTTTTTTTTTAAGATTTGAATAGGTTCTTCCACGTATGACAAGTCTCCAACTGATTGAAACCTACCATGTGACTCATATTATACATGTAATTTTTCAGCTAAGAAATAAAAAGAAATATCATGTACTTTAGCCAACGTCGGTGGTAACGCAATCTAATAGGAAACTGACGTAACTTGTTTGAGAACTTCGATAGAACCAACAAATCTCAGGCTCAACTTTTTCTTTGTGCCAAGTCTCATGACTCGTCTCATGGGTGTTACTTTCAAAACAGACATGGTCCCCCACCATGAACTCTATAGATCGTTGATGAGTATCCGCATAACTCTTCTGTTGGCTTTGTGCCACTCTAAGTCATTACCGAACCAAGCAAATCTTCTGAACATTGTACTCTATTAATTTTGTACTAAGGATTTGACATTCATCAACTTCATCCCAGCATATGGATGACCTACAATTTTGTTCGTATTGTGCTTCGTACAATGTTATCTGCATGCAGACTGGTAGCTATTATTGTATGCAAATTAAGCCAACGATAAGCGGGTGTCCCAACTTCATTTCAAATATATCAGACATAGCCGTAACGTGTCTTCGAGAATATGATTCATCCATTTTGTTTGGCCATCAATTTGAGGATGATATGCTAAAATAACTATATGGATTGTTAGATGAGGGTATATTTTACTATCAAAATATTTTGTATCATTATATTTTGTATTATTAGATTTTTAAATTAAGCCTATAAATAATTAAATTGTCACTTGAATTTTTCTACTAGTGTTATGACCATCGAGAGGATGTGATCAAAAAGACTGATATGGGCAGTCACAAGATTCGGAATGCAATAGATGGCTTGAAGAAAGCAATTTCTTATGGAAAGAGTGGGTTTGTACGGAGTACTAGGAGGAAATGAAGGTAAATTTGGAGACTCCGAGTTCAAAAGGAGGTCCAAACAAGTGAAGAAGACCCATTCTTGTGCTGGACTGCATACGGATGGATCGATCCCCACCGCCATGTATGCTCGAAAGTATGTATGCTCTAATTTGTCGAAGTATTTAAATTCCTTGACTAAATAGTTTAATATCATTATTATTCTACTATTTCGTATATATGTTGTTAAGATCGCGAAGGAGGGTGTGGAGGTCCCTCGGGAGTTAGTTTCATGGAGGTGTTCTAGCCACAAAGGAAGGACTGAATTATTATTATTTATAATATAAATTAATTAACATAATTAAAACAAAATAGTGTAGTCCAACAAATAGTTTTTTTCTAAACTAGTTCTGTGTCGCTGAAGGTATGATTGGACGAGTATTCTACGGCGAGTTGCATCGGGTATCATATATACTGTTATGTGTGCTTGGACAAAAATTATTATTATGATGTATATGTGCTTTGATTAGATTTCATTTTTTTCCCAAATTTGATTAACGTAGTTACGGATTGGCGACGACTAGATGATGATCGATAATGAACTTAATGTGCGGGCGATGCAAACGTAGTATGTCGCTAACTGAGTATCAAAAATCAAACTCAGGTATCAGAATACAAGAGTCGTCGCAAGGGCATTTGCTGTTAGTTACCGCTTCGACGATTGTTCATCGTTGACATGGTCAAATGTTCGTCAACATCTTGCGACCGATCGTTACAATTGTCGTCATACATTCGTAGCTAGTTCGTCAAGTCTTCCGTGCGTCACGGAGCCAATGCTGACACGCCGCCAATTATACTTTGCGAGAACGTCGTAGATAGTCGAATTGGTGACTAATCAGCAACACCCTTTGGTTTGCGGCAATGTGTTTACCGACGACCCTTTTTGGTCACGTGGTCGTCGCTATTTCATTTAGCGGCGGATAGACGATGAATTTGTCCGCATGTATTTTTGTAGTGTTTAGCAAGGTCGTCGTGACAAATAACTACGCTTTCTGGAGTCGCTTTTGTATTACGGTCTTTAACTCTCTTTTTTTCATTGTCTCTATTGTCTCTATGTTGTTGTCTGACGTAGCAAACATCGACATTTTTTAACAGAGTCGCTAAATACCTTACTATCTCCATTTACTTTATTTTGTAGTGACCAAGTAATCATGAAAATTTCTTTAACCATAGCAAGTTTGTTCCACAAATAATGGAGATAAGCCTTTGAAATTTTCATACACTTAACCCTTCTAGACAAGTAACTAACATTGTAAGAAAATTAACAATGAGGGCAAAAGTGACATTTTGAAGAACATACACTAATTACCATTTGGACCTCTGATAAAGCATAATGGGTATAAATGACATTTACATCCAATCATATTAATTCCAAACTGATTAAACAACCTTTGCCTTGAATGACCAAAAATGAAGAAAAATAGTGCTGGCCACCATAAAGATAGGGAGAGGGAGAAGACTAAAGTATAATAAGTTAACATAGTATGAGAAAGAATAGAGGTGATCAGAGAATAGAAACAGAATATGGAATGAGAGGTGTAATTCCCTCATTCCCTCTTTGAGTCAGCTGAATGAAAATAGAAGGCCACAACTGGGACAGCATCTTACTCATTATGAGGCCAATTTTAAGTGCAGGTCTCCTGTTCAACAGACAACCCCCCCTCTTCTCATTAGAGAGAGCCCCTAATGAATCCAAAAACCCATGCACTCCTTTGTAACCATACTTTACAAGTCTACACCACCATTAATTAGCTAGTAACAATATAATACGTAAAAAACTTATCAATATTCTATTCCTTCTTCATTATGGGGTTGAACACAGTCCAACCCTATCTAGCTCCCCCTTAAATCCCTTCTTCTTGTTCATCAAAATCCAAGAACTTCCTTTTTTCTCCTTTTGGATGCCTTTGCTTGTCCTTTCTTCTTCAAGCTGCCAAGAAGAAGGTATCTAAGCTCTCCCTCTCTCTTTCTTCTTGTTCTATAGAGTGTATGACCCTGAGAAGCAGTACTAACAGTGATCACTTCAAAATTTTGGTATATATAGATATAGAAGCAAGAAGTATGATTCCGAGCAACGGGCAGCTGACGGTCCCTCCGGGCTTCCGGTTCCACCCGACGGACGAGGAGCTACTCTACTACTATCTGAGGAAGAAGGTGGCTTATGAAGCCATTGATCTTGATGTTATAAGAGATGTTGATCTCAACAAACTAGAACCATGGGATCTCAAAGGTCAGCTATATTGCTATATTATCATGATCACTTTAGGTGGTCAATTAAGCAATACTGAGGGTTTATTTTCTTGCAGACAAGTGTAGAATTGGATCTGGCCCTCAGAATGAGTGGTACTTCTTTAGCCACAAGGACAAGAAGTACCCGACGGGGACCAGGACAAACCGGGCCACGACTGCCGGTTTCTGGAAGGCTACCGGGAGGGACAAGGCTATACACCTCAGCAACTCAAGGAGGATCGGGATGAGGAAAACTCTAGTGTTCTACACCGGCAGGGCTCCCCATGGGCAGAAGACCGAATGGATCATGCACGAGTATCGCCTCGATGAAGATAGCTCGGAGGTTCAAGTATGAAATCAGTTGCTTTCGCTTAATACTTTTGATCCCTCTTTCCAATGATGTGCAGATATGTAGCATATTCTTGCTCTTCATATGATCTGGGTCAACTAGTACTCTCGCAATCATCTTCATTTTTCAAGACTTAATTTAGAGAATAGTTCATATGATCGATGCTAATGTTTAGAGGCTTTCGTGATTGTTGACACTGTTATATAAGTAACGAAAGGCACTTCTATTCGATCGATAGGCTGTTTACATACGACTAAGAACAATTACAAATCAAGATAGATCGGTAAAGGATCAACCGACGTACCTAGCAAATAAAGAACAAAAATATTACAGTCGCTCATAGTCCTCACCGAACACTGAAGAACACAAAACCCCTACACCCCTATATGTGATCTCTTTAGCTTCTGATTCTATATTTGTAGCCTAAAATCTAGATATGAAACACATCCTAACCAGGATCTTTCTAATTTAAACATCAAGAAACTAATCTAAACTTCATGCTAGTCCTAATTTAACTTAGGTTTTTTCATGGAGATAAACTTGAGCCAATCTTTTGGACTCTCTTCAAAGTAAACTTGAGCCAACCCCGACATCCGCATAAAACAAAATTTATTTAATTTGTAATGTAATAAGTAGCAAGCCTTGTAGTTCATACAGTTGTATACAAAGAAAACTGCAAACAACTAAAGGGTTATTCTTCTGTTCTCTAGGAAGATGGATGGGTTGTCTGTCGAGTGTTCAAGAAGAAGAACCATCAAAGGGGCATTCCTCCAGAAACCATGCTCGAAGAAGAAGACCAACTCAATCATCTGAATTCAACTGGCTCGTCATCCCAATTCGCTCCGCGACAGCATAACGGTTACCAGATGACACCGTGCGATTTCTCCTATGACAACTCCTTGATGCAACTCCCACAGCTTCTGAGCACCGAGTCCTCCGTCCCAAACTTCATGCCCTCGTCCTTCGCCTTGAACGCGACGGACCTCGAGTGCTCCCAGAACCTAATGAAGCTGACATCCGCTGGCGGTGGTGGCATGCTGATGCCCCACGAGAGGTTCGCCGGCGGTGGTGGAGGGGATTGGTCGATCTTGGACAAGCTGCTGGCCTCCCACCAGAACCTGCAGGACCAGATCTTCCACAACAAGTGCAACAACCCTGCGTTGAGCCAGGCCATGGACATGGCCTCTTCGGTGCAGAGGTTTCCATTTCCATATCTTGGCTGTGAAGCTCATGACCTGCTGAAGTTTTCTAAGTGAGGTGATTAACTAGGTTGAACTTTGTTTGGCTTGCATGTTTGCGTGTTTGGTTGTTCAAGTGTATATATATGCACTGCTCTACATACTTTGCCACGTACAATTGTTTTGTTCCTCAATGGCTTTTTATTCATTTAAGTTACCAGCTAGAGCATTTTATTATAATTGTGTTGAGCTAATATTGGCGGAACAAATTTTTTATTGTTAATTGCATTTCAAAACCTAGCCTTTTGTATCAATGTAGGCATACATAAATAACTTGGTTCAAAAATTCATCTTGAAAATTATCCACAACCTCTTGTATTCTTTTTTACTTGGTTTTCTAAAAGAACATGTCCACTTCTTATTCCAATTTATTATATACATAGAAATGTTAACAGACATGATTTCTTCTCATGTAAAGATATCACATGAAAAAGAGAAAATTATGAGGAGCGATAATGACTTCATATGTCCTTTTCTTCTCATATTCTTACATCCACGTAACTCATCTTATATGTCTGAACATAATAGTTGTAAATCTAGCTAATTATGTTTATATTTCTGTGGAATAATTGAATGATACCTAATTCGTAGTTAGTAGAGCTTCTACTGAGATTATTGAGTGTCTTATGCAGACATTAAGATGATACGTAATTCGTAGTCACTAGATGCTTCTACTGAGATTATTGAGTGTCATATATGCAAATATATAGAATAATTGAATTGATCTTCTTCCCTTTCCTTTCCTGTCCTTCACTAACAAAATAAGTCATATTAGTGACGCAAGTAGCGTCTTCGGACAAAGACGTCGCTAATATTATTGAAATTAGCGACATATTAAATAGACGTCGTCATGCGTCACGGGTAGCGACGTTCTGCGACTACAGTTAGTATTATGGAAAATAACGTCGCATTGGAGTTGCCGAACGTTGCTATATTTTCGTCAATGGCGACGTCATATCGTATATGTCAGAGTATATTAATAAGGTAGCGACGTTTAGCGACGTCTAACATAAACCTCGCTAAGTTTTCAACATGCATCGATCGGAATTCACATTTTTCCCATTCCCATATCCATTTCCCACTCACTTTTCCTACAACCACGATGCTGCTCCTCCACTCCGGCGACTGTCCTCCCTCCGGCAATCGCCCTCCTCCTCTCCGCCGCTGCTCAAGTCCTCCACCGCCGAACTCCTCGACGCCGCGCTGCTCAAGTCCTCCACTGTCGACATCCTCCCGCCACTGCTCCAGTCCCCCACTGCGACCCCCTGCCACGGCAATCCCGACCCAACACCTCGATCAGGTAACCCTAACGCTATCTCCCTTTGCTGACACAGACACGACACAAACGCTGACACGACACACACATTGTATAATATGTGTGCGTGTGTGTGTGTGTGTGTGTGTGTGTGTGTGTGTGTGTGTGAATTCTTTGATTGGGGAATTTAGAATTGAAATTAGGTATATGAATTCATTTTTAGGAAATTTAGAATTGACCTTTTTAAGGAATTTAGATGGAAACTAAATCCTAAAATCATATTAAGTCTACATTCCTTGTATTGTTAGAAATTTTCTAGAAATTACCCTATTAATAACCAAGTGTCATAGCTTTTGGACTAGAAACCGTTAGAGAGTGTCCAAGTGAAAGGTGTGTATGTGTTTATATTTGAGTGAGGGATGAGTGAGCTAGTGAGAGGGAGGGATGAGTGAGCTAGTGAGAGGGATGAGTGAGCTAGTGATGGTTAATAATCTATATAGATAGATACATATATAAGAGTGTAAAATATACAGTTATAAAAGTAGGTATAAATATGTGTTGAGTGTCTAGAGTGGGTGGCCTAAAGTGTATGTTGGTACCAAGATACCAAATATCAACATACAAGAGAGTATCATTGTGATATTGTGTACCATGGTATGTGATATCCACATGATACGCAAATACCTAGAGTGTTATCAACATCTATGAGTTTATTGGACACTCGGAGGTCAAGAGTTCCTTGTTGTGCGCACAAGGAATACATAACGACAGAGATATCATTATCCCTTATGTTAAGTGTTTGTGTCACCTAGAAGTCAAGTGTCCATGTCAGTACTTCTCTGAAAAAAAAGTAAATTTATATCTGTAAGCCTTTTTTAGGCTTTTAGAGTTCCACAAGTTTCTGAAAAATATGAGAAAAGATAAATAACGAAAGGAGTAAAAAAATCGTAAAAAACAAAGAACAAAAAATCCTAAAAAAGAAAATTTATAACATTTAGCATTTTCTAGTATTTTTCGAAAATCTTGTTAGAACTCTGAAAGTCTTAAAAGACTTGTAAAAGTAAATTTTTTTGAAAAGAAGGGCTGACATTGAACATGTGATTACACTTATTTAATATTGTTTGAAATCAGAGTCATACACATGTCTAATAGTTTTCGGATAGTCACGAATTATGAAATGGATACTCATGAATCAGGATATGCATATACTCATGTATCACGACTCAGATACTCACGCATCAATTAGAATTTTTACTTTGATAACATGTGTATCCATCTTTGCATCCATTTGGATAATATACTCGAATAATGTGTATCTATATTTGCAGAATTATCTTCAAATGAATATGAATTACTACGTACGTTATCGTTCGTGGATGTACAAGCGTCATCATGATGACATGTGCGGTGTGCGAGATGAATTTACACATGGGGTAGAACAGTTCCTGCGACATCTAACTTCGTTGCTAAACGTCGCTACCTTGCTGACATGGCAAAGTCTTGCCATGTCAGCATTGTCATAGCGAAACGTCGTTAATTCTGTCATGCAACGTCGCTATGTAGCTGGCATGGCAATGCTTGCCATGTCAGCATTGTCGTAGCAAAACGTTGTTTTATTTGTCAGTAAATCAACGGTATTTAGCAACAAAGTTTGATGTCGCTGACTAGCAATGGCAGGTCAGTACGCGTCGCTAAATCAGCGACATTACTTCGTTGCCGAGGGACGTCGCTATAGCGATGAATAGCGACATTTTTGGTGTCAGCGACCATCGATTACGCGACATCACGAATTCGTCAGTAAAAATGTCACTACATTTTTTAGCGACTTTTTTTTTACATATTAGTGACGTTTATCGGCGTCGCTAATATGAGTTATTCTGGTATTGCTTTCCTTTCCTTTCCGCGAACGAAAGGAGACCTAATAAGTGTTTAGTTTGCATAAAGGAAAGGAAATCAATTCCTTGCTCTTTTATTTCCTTTGAAATATTATAATCACCACCTATTTTACTTTTCAATGTTTGGAAAAGCCAAATACATTTGAAAGAAAAACTGAATCCTTAGAGTTGGAAAGTAAATCCTTAGTTAGATGGGAGGAGCCATTTTTCTCTCTACTTTTCCTTTCTTTGAAAATTATTTTTCTTTCCCTCCACTCTTCCATTAACATCCAAACATAGGAAATGAATGGATTTCCTTTCCCAATTAAGATCATGATTCCGTGAATCAAACTTGGACTAAGTGTCATCTTAGAGAAGTTGTCCATCCTCCACAATAAACACATAATTCTCACCTCATTGTGTTCATGAAAAATCAAAGATAGATGAAAGCTCGTCGCTTAGTTCTGCTTTAGCTGTTAAGCAGCTTGTGTTGCTTTTTGACACCCTGTCCCAATTGCATGAAAATCCTCATCATTAATTTTTGTACATTTCTTCTAGGTGTTCAAACCCTACAATACTTGGACCTCGGAGTAATCAAGACTGTTGGTCTTTCGTTCAAGCCATCCGCTACTTTGTTATACGTGCATACGAAAGCCTTGATTATATCAAACAAAAACGAACTGCAACATACTATGGGACCAAACAAAGAACGGTACAATATGTATTTTGGCTATGACCATCCGGAAAAGTCCAAACATTTTTATCAAATATTGCAATTACAAGTTGACTCTTACATTTTCAAAAGAAAGAAAATACAATGGAAAAGCAAGAAAACTTCCAACCCCTTACAAGGAAACTCTTATCTAGCTGTAATTATTGTCAACCGAAACAACACTGAAGATCTTGAACCCAAGGACAGGGATACACTTGGGCCATACAGGGCCAGGCCCGATATGACCTAAAGTTTAAAAAAAAATTATATATACCAGTGTACTACCCAATTTCTATATTCCCATCAATTTAACTATCGTGTATCGGGTCCAAATGTGAATTTTTGATCAAATTAAGCAAATTCGACCCAGAGCTCAATTCTCCCACAAAATGAGTGTAGAATGGCAGTTTGAGGTTGTAATTGAAGTCTCGTCCAAGATACATTTTACCTAGGGAATTTCTCGTGTCGTGTCGACCCTAAAATCAAGATGAATGGTCAGTTTTCACCTTCATTTAAATTCTGCATAAATGTAATTCTAGTTAGCAAATTCAATAATTAACACATATGATTTCACATAACCACTTAGTATATAGCAACCTTAGAATTCAAACTAATAACCAAAGCCAGAAAAATCAATTTTGGCTTATTTTGAGTATTTCTCTAAAAAAAAAGAGCATATAGGTTATTTATCATTTAGCGTTTCAACTAAGCCGTAGGAAGGATTAATGATTTTAAACATTCGACATTATGCATACAATACTTATGTTCTTAGTCTTACGTTATAGAAATTGCATCAAAAAACATGATTGACTACTAAGGTAAATATTGCCTTGGTAAGAAATATCATAAACATAGCTTGAATATTTATGTATGGAGATATTATGTCTTGTTTTCCTGTGTGAGTGTGTCCACCGATGAGGTTTTTACTCAAGAATTCTTCAGAGGGTTACTCCGAGTGGTTATATATTTGTTTATAAACTATTTTCGGTCAAGAAACACAAAGGAGAATATGTCGAACTATTTACAAATTTTGGAAGAAAGTCAAATTTTGATCCAAAAATTACCGAGGGCGAGAATCCCTAATTTTTGATTAGTCGTGCATTAGAACTAGAGACAGACTCGCGATAACTCTATTCATAGGGGTCGAATACTTTAAGTTTAGGATACGTAGGACACAAACATGGGGACACATGATGAAACTAAATTCTCATGCTATGATTATTTAATTTGTAAATGTATTTATTGCAATAGATATTTCTTAGTATGGTGTTCTCTTCTGCGTTGTTAGTTAACATACATTGATCAAAACTTTCTTTTCTAGGTATGGAGTCTTTGGATCATGACGTGATTGTAATGCACACAGATAGAACTCATACTCCAAAATTTCTATCTCAAGATATAATAGCTAGGAATTGTTTGTGTTTATTAGAGTTGCATCATTGGAGGGTGAGAACATTGGGGTTACGGTAGATAAAATATTTGCAATATAATTAACGACAAAAGTTTATCAATAGTACCTTCTTCGTATGGCCTTGCGAAGGAAGGGGGTGAGGCTTAGCTTACTATATGTACAAGAATCTGTAATACTTGATACGATTGAAGTGTATGTGGGGCCAACCCTAAGCACCGTGTCAATATTGTCAACAACCTGATCTAGAAAAAAATATGATTATTGTTGAGAAAATAGCAAAATATGTGGTCCATAGTGTTCTTCAAGTGCATTTTCATATAGCAGAATCATTTTGTGCGATTTGGTTGTTTGTAAAACGGTTGGCTGTGAATCAAATGCATTTGTGTGTGATACGAATGTAGTGTCAGGAATTGAGTATTTTGGTAGTTAGGGTTGTTTGATTGCTTGTGGTGCACTATGGAGTGATAAAACTCGTAACTAAAAATTAGGTATACAACACTAACTATACAAATTTTATGTTATAACACCATTTTTTAAATCTTTTTTTATCACTATCCAGTTTTTTTTTATTTCATCGTCCTTTGAATGGGGTTGCATGTCATTTGACGGCCTATTATTGTTCACTAGATCTGAGAGATGAATTCAAGAAAGCTATTATCGTTCCTTGAAGAGGAGCTCAAAAACGAGGTCAGGATGCTGGAACTAAAGATGTGTGCTATGGTTATTAAAATTCTAATCTTCACTAGTTAAGGTATATATGTATTTGTATATATTTGGGTTAAATCTTTTATAGTTGGGGGGTAGAATAGTGTAAATCAATATTTATACTTTTTTAGAATATCTTTTGATTTACAAAAATGTATATCTTTTAATAGATGATCCATAGGAAACATATCCTAGAACTTTACATGCGACAATAACGAATATGGGTACTAGCTTATTCGTATGTCGCATAGCCTGAAATATTTATTACATACTCGACTCACTGTATTTTAGGAGGAGGGCGTGATGTCACGTCTGATTCTGCCAAATCTCTAAGTTGCCACCCGGTGTAATGTTGTACAAGTCTAAATTATACTTATACAAGACAATAACGTGTACGAGTGATAATTCATTTTGAAACATTAGGTTAAAATACTACAACAATAGAAAGTTAAAGACATAGTATCGAAAGAAATAACCTTTCATTAATAATTTTGAAACAGAGTACATGATCATGATTACAAATAAAACGTCGTCTCAGCTTACATTGTTGAAATAAAAAAAGACTGACAAACTACCGTAAAAAAACACTTGTCATTCCATACATTATGCCTCTTTATATACATTAACACTAAAAAAGTCTTCAAAAGAAACAGCTTCAAAATACTTCAAAAATAAGAGAGCTTGAGTCGCTTCTCTGAAAACTTCAATTAGCTTTGCGCACCCGCGTCGAACCTGACATGTATGGAGGAGGGGGTTAACACATTGGAGAATGCACCGGTTAGCGGAACTAAACATAAACCAACAATGCTTATTAAGAGAGCATGCAATTTAAGTGATCTTACTATTTAGAAATAGGATTGATTGACAGTTTATAATCGACAGAGTAAAATGAAACATGAAACATATATCATATCAATAAGTGATGAAGTAAAGTAAAAGTAAAAGCAAAAAACATGTATCATATCTCTTATACGTAAATTCCATACCGCATTCGAATTGTCTTTCCCTACATAAAACAAGGATGAATACTTACCATCCATGCACAAGACATACATTAGCATGCAGCATGTCTACATGAGGTAATTAGTGAATCCGATACCATGAAGGACTATTATGTGGTATTACGATGCTCGTCCGTCCAATTTGGCTAGCTAATACACTGAAGGTCCTATAATACCTTGTGTGTGAAGTATGTTCAACATAATTTTTTTCTACGTCGATTCGGTTTCAGTGCCCAAAAAATTGTTTCAAGAAAGTCAAACCTTCTACACAAGTTATTCATAAACATAAAAATGCTTGAACTATTTAATTATAAACATAAGCTTAGTACAAAAACTAAATAATGCAATGTAAATATCTACTTATACAACAATTCATTCTTGCTATTCAATGTTGTTTTGATTGACGACCCATTGGTCCAAAACAACTCTTGACTAATATCGTGGCATCAAGTCACATCCATTCTGATTCTCATATGAAGCTTCTACTATATAAATCAATCATGTACATAGATGCACTTTACGATTATAGTTCTTAATGTTCTTATTTTTTTAGTATTACAACATGTATGTGATTTTCATTTATCTATTACAATCTACCTGGAATCATCAATCTAAGGACGTTCAGGCCCGGGGGCGAGGTGGGCGACCGTCCTGGGCCTCCAATTTTAGAAGACTCCATAATTTTAAAATAGGTTAGGTCCATAATCAAATTAAAAAAAACTTTGAAAGGCCCGGGCAAGGCCAAATCTAGTAGGATCTGAAAAAAGAAACAGAAAGCAAAATATGACCAAATCTATCTGGAAAAATTAATAATATACCTGTTACCGCCTCCTCTCTCGAAGAAATCACCAGCCTTTTCATCTTCTCTCTTTTATATTATGAAGAAAAAATAAAACAACCATAGACTCTCTCTCTCTCTCTCATTTGACACCATACTCATAGTTGCAAGGGATGAAGGGCGACATCATAGACCAATAAATCACTTGCATCTTATCTTCTTTTGGTGAGTCTATTTTTTGTGAGTTTGTTTTGACAGTTTAATTTGTTTTCATAGTAACAAAAAATTGATGATAACAATGGTCAATTGAAGCTTTGTCCTATTATTATTATTATTATTATTATTATTATATATTAAAGCTTCGTTTAGTGGCACCAGCATATATGATGGCTTGGCTATTACAATTTTCAATGAATTTTTACGCGACGGCGGTGTATGGAATGTTAGTTCTTCTCAAGATCGGACTTAATATGAGGCCCACGAGGCACTTGCCTCAGGCCAAAAAAATTTAGAGGCCCTAATTTTCCCCCCCGATATGTTTAGGCTTTAGTTTAATGAATAGTCCACTACAAATGGCCGGTTGCTAAGTTCTAATTATATGAGTCAAAACTCAAAAGCCCACTGAAGAGTACATACGACCCGACCACCAAATTGGTAAGGAAATATATTGTTTACTAATTTAGCCGCATGGGCCCACTACGAAACTTAGTAATAAGTGTTTTTAGGTTTTCTAAAGAGATAATGTCTTTGTTGTCGGCAACACCATGTAGTTCTGAAAACAAAATTGTTCGAGAAAAAAAAGATGTTCTGATCTTTTAAAGAGAGGAGACTCATACTCCTGTGGCCGGCTCCTTGAGGCCTTTTCTTTACAAGTCACGAATCAGCCTTCCCATTCCACAATTGAGTTTTGATTTATTTTATATATAATAATATAAATCATTCTTGTCACGTTGAATACTTTTATATTTTATTTGTAAAAGATTTTGAATCTTCTCATAGAAAAACTTATGTATATGACATGGCACTACTAAAAAAACGATTTAGCGACGGCCATATCCGTCGGAAATTCGTCGGTAATTCCCATTACCGACGGATTTTCGACAGATACGGGCTGAAAAAAGTCGTCGGAAATAACCTCGTCGCTAAAACTAGCTCGTCGCTAGTCCGCCGCTGTTCGACTAACTAGCGACGGATTTTCGTTAAAAAAAAAAACATTTAGCGACGGTATGCCGACGGGTTCCCGTCAACATTGACAGGTAAAATTTTAAAATATTCATACAAATAGTGACGGACAATAAGTCGCTAACTCGTCGCTAACCCCGTATCAGAGGGTTTCTGATATGCAATATCCGTCGCTAAGGTGTCGCTAACGTCGACGGCTTAGCGATGCATCAGCGACGGATAATACGTGCCACACTTCTGGAAATCATCCATATTTCTAGAACATGATCGACGGGAAATCCGTCGCCATTCCGTCGTCTCTCGACGGATAATCCGTCGGTAAGCTGTCGCTATATGATATTCGTACAATTAGCGACGGATAGTTCGTCGCTAAGCTGATGCGAAGCAATCACCAAATACACTACCTCGTAAGATTAGCGGCTACTTGAGACGAATAATCCGTCGCCACCCTTCTGGAAATCTTACATATTTCCAGAACATGATCGACGGGAAATCCGTCGCCATTTCGTCGCTTGAATGTCGCTATCTCATATTCATACAATTAGCGACGGAAATTTCGTCACTAAGCTGTCGCGAGGCTGTCGCTAAATAGACTTACTCGTCAGATTAGCGGCCATTGGGCTACGGATAATCCGTCGCCACGCTTCTTGATATCTTCCATATTTCCAGAACATGAGCGACGAAAATTTTGTCGCCATTTCATCGCTAACTTTTTCCAGAAACAGTCCGATGGATAATCCGTCGGAAGTCGTCTATTTGCAAACGTCCGTCGGTCGTCCGTCGACAAAGCGTCACTATCTGCAAATGTCCGTCGGTACGCCGTCGATACTCCGTCGCTAACTGGAATATTTTTGAAATTTTTTTCAGGAAAGAGACTATTCCCTGTAATAAACATATTCAGCATCCACCATACACAAATATAACATATCCGACATCCAATATGTCCAACAAATATCCATATTGCCAACACAATATCTCCAAACATCCAATATATCACAACATAAATAAAATATCCAAAATATACACATCCAAATTTATAAATGTCCAAAAACATAAATAAAATCACTGAGAAGGAGGAGATGGATCGTCTCGTGCTCTCTCCGCCGCATCCGCTCTGCGTATATAATCCTCCACCATATGTGGCGGTACTTGGGACAAGACGGTCTGGAAGCGAGCGTAGCTGCTCTGACGACATCATGTCAAGGAGCGTCATGATAGTAGCATCCGGTACCAGACGGGCCTTAAAAGAGCGGTCAAAAGATAACCGTCCGGAACAAGAAGGACCAGGTCGATTCGAAGCACCGGCAGCAACAGTAGACGGAGCGGCAGTAGACGGACCAGGAGCAGACGGATTTGGAGCAGAAGAAGGATGCGGATAGTGCCCCAGCACTATCGACCGTAAATCCGATACCGCCGTGGTGAGAGTCGTAAGCTGCGTCCTCACATCGTCTGCGGGTGGTGCGGGAGGAGACGGAGGCGGTGGATATCTCGGAGTCGACGTCTGCAAAAAATTCGCCACGGAACCTAAGCCGTACAGGTGCACTTTCCTAAAGCCGCCGACGGATTCTATGAATATGTCGTCGTAGCGAGCGACCATAGAAGAGGGCATCTGGGTGGACGTCGTTTCGTCGACATCCTCGGTAGGGGGCTCAATCCGACGGAGTGCCTCACGATACGCAGCCTATCCAATAAATGTTTATACTATAAGTTTTTCTAAGTTATAATCTAAATCCTATGTTTCCCTAAGTTATAGTTTTAATCCTAAATTTACCTAATTAAGTTATAGTTATAATCATATGTTTCCCTAAGTTATAGTTATAATCATGAACGTAAGTACTTACATCAGTCTCCTGGGCCCTCGCGTCGGCGAAGCTCCCGTCCTTCCGCCTCTTGTGCGTATGCACGAATACGTCGTGAGCGGTGACCGCCTCAGCCTCTCTTCCCTCCTTCACTGCCTGTTGGGCCTGCATACGTAAAATTTAATTAACTTCGTATATTAATAGTATCGAATTAAATAGTGAAATGAATTTGCGGTATCTCACCAAATCTGCATGCATCCGTGCGTGGGGCCTTGATCCCCACGTATGCAGACCCGCGGCCTGTCTATTCGCCTTGGCTTTTTTGATTTTTTCTTGTATCGAGGAGTATTCATTCTCCAACATCTCCTCATAGTACTCCGCCCGGATCCAGTCCTTCTTCGTATGCTGTACGAAGGTCGTACACCGTATCCCGTATCTTCTTCCCGGCGGCGGCTTTATAGGTCCTGCGGATCGCCTCCTCGCGATGGAGGGGCCACCAGAACGTCCTCTGACACAAATTCAAATATAACGTAATTAAAAAATTAATAAATTAAAGAATATTTAATAATTAACCTTAAGATATATACCCTTATCTCGTTGAGCCAGACGTACTGCCTGTCCTGAGGCACCTCAGAAAAATTGAGGTCGGGGCTATAGTAGTTTTCCCGGATAATGCACCCTAGACTCCGGGCAACATCCCATGGGAAAAATCTATAAAAAAAGCAACGACTGGATTATTGACTTGAATAAATGAAACAAATTTAATAAATTAACTTAAATTTACTTACGATTCATCCGCAGGCCATATCTCTCGTCGGAACTCGCCCCTCGGCTCTCTGGTGGCGTCGGAGGATCCGAGGGTCCGCGCATGTACTCCCCGATAACAGGATGAAACTGAATCCGGGGGTACTTCGTATTTGCCATAAAATATAAAAGAACAGAACAATTATCGGAGGACTGGACTTTTACTTCACAATACAAACTTGCTTGTACAAAGAAAGCCTAGGGACGAAAATCTAGGTACAGCAATCTAAGTATAATTGTTTTTTAGATTCTGGGGGGTAACGGTAGAGGCTCGGAAAGCGACGGCAGCTCTGCCTTACTCCTTGGACGATCGGGTGCGGCCTTGGCTCTGTAGAAGAACTGCTTGGCGTTGATGAAGAAATGCTCTCATTTCGATCTCTGTATATTCTCTCTCTGGCTCTCTGGATCTCTGTATCTTCTTTTGCAAAAGTCAGAGCCTCTCCTTCTCTATATGTCTCCTCTGTTGCAAGGGAATGGCACCTTGCTATTTATAAAAGTGGGGGCATCATTAGGGTTTTGTAATGATTGCCCATTCTCCAAAGTCGGCGGCTTAGGATCAATGAATCTGGGCCGCTCATCTTGAACATAATAGATCTGGGCAATTAATGTGATTACATCAAATTTGTGGATAATTAATGATTGACATAAATCCTCATAATTTATTATGCCAATCTCGGATCTCCCGCCACGTGTCATTGATTTGCTTGATTGCGAATGATCTGATTTGATCCCAATATTTTATTAGGATTTATTGATGAATTTTGGTTGATTTGATGCCATGTGTCCCATTATCATGCCACGTGTCTTAGCCACGAGCCAAATAGAAAATCTAAACCGCATGAGGGTAGCTCCTCCTTGAGCCGCATAAGGCTAGCCACATGTCAAGGCTGCTTGGGAGTGACCCCTGAACATTTGAACCGCATGGTGATGATGGATGCCTTCTTCGTGAGCCGCATGGAGATAGTCCTTGTGAGCCGCATGAGGTAGCCTCTGCTTGAACCGTATAGAATAGCTTCGGCCTGAGCCGCATGGGATAGCTTCGGCCTGAGCCGCATAGGGTGGTCTCTGCCTGACCCGCATGCGACTGTCCACGTGTCAAGGCCGCATGAAGGTTTCTAGATTTCAGGGGATCGTGTCAGAGATTTCCTTCGTTTCCCTAGGAGTCTGCCATTATGACGGAGTCATTATTATTTTTTTGTGTCAGAGCTGTCATTTGTCAGAGCTGTCAGCCGTCAAGGCTTTTAATGCAGTAAAGGACAAAGGAAAGATCTGTTTACAGGCTACGTGGCTCCTCTCTGAGTCGTATGGAACTTATTTTGAGTCGCATAAACGCTTGAGCCGCATGGATCCCTGAGCCGCATGAGCTCTCTGAGCCGTATGGGGCTCCCTGGCCGCATGGATCTTTCTTTATTCTTTTCCATGCTTCTACAAGACCCCCTTCAAAGTTTTCAATTTGCAAAATTGAAATATTTTGAATAAGAAGCATGGCTATGTATAAACTCTTCTGGCCGGATATGATGTTCTGGCCGTATAGATGTCTCGGCCGCATGGATGTCTCGGCCGCATGGCTCCTTGCCACGTCATCCTATCACGTATGCAAATCTTTTGCATTAATTGCTGTTGATTTGCCGTCAGTTTTAAGGCCACTTTTTTGGGGAAGGATCCCAAGAGTCTGGCCTTTATGTCAGTCGGCTCGTCTTGAGAACAGAAGGGTCGATTACTGTACGTGGATCGAGGCACCTCTTTTTTGCCTAAAATGTGATCGTGCTCAGTCGAGAGACTTCTTCACTCTCTCTTTCGTCTTCGGCACTATTTTTCTTTTAGTCTTCCTTCTCCGACCTTCGATACGATAATGGCTCCCAAGTCTTCCAAGGTTGCTTCTGCTGCTGTAAAGGGCAAGAAAGCGGCCTCTTCATCTGTCGCTACGCCTGAAGTACACCCCGACGTCCACTCTGGTTTTAAGGGTAAGGATTAGATTAAATATTTTGAACCATAAATCCCATGGCTCTGTTGCAATTTATGCACAAGCCTCCATCCTTCATCTTCATTGAACTGCCCAAGTTTAATCATGATGAAACCTCTTTCGCATTCGAACCGCATGGGGCATGCCCTGTGTTTGAGCCGCATGAGAAGGACCTGAGCCGCAGGAGCTCTTTCTGGAATTGAACCGCATGAAATCTCATTTGACCGAGACCGCATGTGCTCCTGATGAGCTGAACCGCATAAAACTTCGCTAAGTCGTGCCGCATAAGCTCTTCTGCTAAACAGAACCGCATACGTTCAAGCAAACCGTATAAGTTCTATCGAAGCAGTACTGCGTGAAGCCCAACTGAATCGGGCCGCATAAGGCTGCGTTGACCCGAGCCGCATAGACTCCATCGAAGCTGTGCCGCATAAAACACAACTAAATTTGGGGCATAAGGCTTCATTGATCCGAGCCGCATAGACTCATAGGAGTTTCTTTTTTAAGAAACTTTCGTTTTAACCCTCTTTTAATCCTATTTATTTTTGTTTCTTTCAGTGAATCTGCCAACCAACCCGGTAGGAGAGCTTTTGGTGGGTTCAGCACAGTATGCTGTGGGTGTGTGGCTCGACGGCTTAGTTCGACATGTGTCGGACCAACTTCCCACCAATGAGTCTTTGGAGAGGTTGGGCGCCATCAATAACCAGCCTTTCCATTTTCTTTGTACTATGATGAACTCGAGAAAACTGGAAGGAGAGCATCTGAAACCGGCCTTTCTCTTTGGGGATGCTCTATCCATAAAGAACCCCCGATTGCTGGACATCTCTGAGAACTGGGATTTTTCTGTAGACGGGTGGAGATCCATATTCCTGAAATAGAATATCACTTTCCCCTCTCGTGGTTCAATATGGTACCGCTGAGCAGACAGATGGTGGGCTTCCTAACTCCGACCGAATCGAGAATGTTGTGGGCAACATTCACTATAATAGGAATATGGGGTCGGCATGTGCGAGCAGGGACTCGGTTAGTCGAAGAGTGATGGAACTGATTCCGGGTACCTTCATAAATGTATCTGGCCCCAACTTCACTTTTACTCTGGCTAATACTCTCCTGAATCAGCTCGCTCGCAAGGGGTCTTATCCTATTGGCAGGTTGTCGCTGTTTGTAATGTCCCAAATTCGTAATACGTATTTAGAGTACGTATGCGTATTTTGGACCCATATTTTATTTTAGTCATGATTAGTTATCTTGGTTTATTTTACATTGGCTTGGTTTTAATTAGCATTGATAGTTCAATTGGTTTTAATGGTTCATTGGTTTATTTTGGATTAGTGAGGCTGGGTTTATTTCATGGTTATTTGGTTTAGATTGCTAGAGAGAGAGTTTATTGGCCTTGACTTGGTTCACCTTGGTTATTTTGGTTTAACATGGTGAACCACCCCACCCCATTATAAATATCAACTTCCTCTCTCTCCTTATTATTTTCTTCATCTTCTTCCTCAAGCTTCTTCCTCTCCACCACCACCACCAACCTAGGCAAGTGCAGCTTACTATCACTTGAGGGCTACATTTTTATTTGTCTATTAGCTTTATTAGCCCATTTTGAGCAGCATTAGAACTTGGATTTTCTCTATTTGGAGCTTGAATTTTGTAGATCTAGGTTTGAAGTATTTTCGGATTTTGGTGGATTTGATCTATGAAACTTGTTTATTTTCATGTTTTGATTGTTCTATGTGGAAGAGAATTGAATTTTACACAATTTAGACCCTTGCAAAGTTGGATTTGGACTTGTTTTGACCTAGTTGTGGTCCTTGGAATTTCTGAGTTCCATGGCTTTTCTCTCGGTTTGGGGAAGAAGATCCCTGTTCCCGAGCGCAATCCAGTCCAGCGCTCTTTAGCGCCTGGCGCAATCCAGTCCAGCGCTCTTTAGCGCTGGCGCAAACCAGTTAGCCCAGCACTCTTTAGTGCTGGCGCAATCTAGCCTCGCGCAGCTCGCCCTGGCGCAATCCATTCTCTGCGCAATCCGGTGTGTGCGCAATCCAGTGTGTGCGCAATCCGATCCCTGCGCAACCCGACTCAGCGCGGCTCAGCTCTTGTGCATTTCATCTTCTGCGTAATTGACCTAGCGCAATCCATTTCCCTGCGCGCTTGACCCAGCGCAGTCCAGCCCCTGCGCGATCCAACTCTCGCGCAGTTCATCCCTTGCGCACTCTAACCCCTGCGCAATCCATTGTCCATGTTGATTTTGTTTTAATCCTCTAGGCTTGGCTTCTCTTCTATGGATTGGAGTTTTGAGATCTTGTTTCACATGACACGATTGCTTGACCCAACACGACCTGGCACGGTTTTTGATGAATTGCTTATGACTAATATGGTTTCTGATTTCTGAGATTTATGATCCGGATACTTCTGATCTTCTTGATAGTGACCCGATGGGATGCACACTTGACTTGTAACCGGTGATTCATATTAGTCCTGTATATGGATATTTTATTAGATATTTTATGCCCATTTTATATCCTTACGCCTTTTTGTCATGAACTTGATAATCACGAATTTATTTAATATGTTTGGAATGATAACTTGACATGATTTGCTTGACATGATAGACTTGATATGACAACCTGACTTGATGATGACCCGTAGTGGTGCGCTCTCGACCAGTAACCTGACATGGCATGATAGTGGCCCGTCGTGGCGCACTCCTGGCTAGTATACTTGACCGGATAACCTGACATGTTATATCTCGATAAGCCGTTGCGGCGGCTACTTGACATGACATGACCTGTATAATGACTTGACACCGTGGGCGATTGTGCTTGTATAAATGAACCAGTCTTGTCTCGCATCATATCTAGGGCATGTACCCCTGAGTACCACGGTCAGGGGTACATATTGAAATAAACTAAGGTTAATAACTAGAATAATCTACTAGTCATGAAGAGATGTTCCCCAGTTACAGGCGACCCCGTTATTCCGGCCGCAAATGTTTGGACTTGTAGCCTGCCGACGAGTAGGGCACATTTCCAGCCCACTGTCATGTGGGGCACTCTCGATTGTCACTTTAATGATTGAACTCTATTGTCTTGCACCCTCCCTCGATTGTCACTTTAAATGATTGAACTCTCTGGATTGTCACTATAATGATTGCCTGGATAACCTGGGTAGCTGCAGGGCCTGTGACTACTTGGAGCATCTCATTGCATCTTGTTAGTAACTAGGATTGTGATAACCCTAGTTAGTTAATGTAGAAAGCCGTAGGCAATGATTGGCCGTGATTGATTGGATGGAGTCTAGTCCAGTTTAGTATTGTCTAGAAGTGATCGATTACAAGATGTTGTACCAGCATGATTGAATGATTGTCACTCCAGATTGTCACTATAATGCTTGAACACTATTGTCACTCCAGATTGTACTATCCTGATTGTACCTTTCATTGTCACTTTCATCATTGTCTTCTTTTCATATATATTGTCCAGCTATATTTATTTAACATGATGCTTCTCTTAATTATTTCCTCTGATTGGGACAAGTGCATTGGTAGTGCGCGAACCCCAATCTGTGTTACTTATTGTTTTCTTACATGTTGAATGCTAATGATTTGCTGGTTTTAGTCCTTAAGTGAAGCCTCCTTTGTGGCACTTGCTCTTTCTGGGGTCTGACCCAGCTGGTTTTGTATGGCCAGATACCGGAGCAGCACCAAAGGATCTCCCTGTTTTCCAGCCCGATGGTGGTCACCAGGCGTAACCAGGGCATCGAGTGGGTTTCTTTTTGTTCTCCCACTGTAATATTATAAATTATTCTTTTGAGGCGTTTAGCCGACGAGCAAGTGTTAGCTCGATTGTACTTACTTACTGTCTGCCTACGGGCTGTAACATGATTGACAAGCCCCGGGGGTTGATCATGTATGACTGAACTCTTGCTAGTCCTTACATTTTGTACGACTAGCTTCATGATCATCTGATATGTAATATTTGGGACGCCTTATATTTATGTATTTGATGCTCTGACATCTTGTGATTATTATTAGTTGGTTGAGATTGAGACAATAGGCTATTTTATGACCTTAAGAGACTGATGGATTGTAGTGAAACCCTCACATATCTAGACAGCCGTGACCGTATGGTGAGATGGATTCTATTTCATCATACGTAGCTGGCTATGTCCGCCCCCGCTCTCCAGTATTCTGGTTCTGGGGCGTGACACTGTTGAACTGGATAAACCCCATCCCTACATGGGTCAACCTTACCTCATGGATCCTAAGGAAGTACGAGGAATTCCTTCGGAAGATTGACCTCTATTATGCCATCCGGGGCACCTGTTACGGGTTACCCATTAACAAGCCGTTGTTCATGGCTCTTTCGGAGATGTATAACCGGCGTACGGAAACCTTTTTTGTGCCTAGAGGGGAGTTGGGACTTGCTCTCCATGAAATGCATGCTGTTTCTAAGCTGCCGTGGGGGGGGTGAGGCCTTTGAAGTATACACCCCGACAAACGAGGAACTCGAGGATCTGGATCGCCGATTCCCGGGTTTTATCGCCGTATACCGGGAACTGCTGTGCCACCACAGCATTTGTCACCAGACTGCTATCAAGAAGAACAATAGCTCAGAAGGGAATGCCCCCATACCATGTCCTGGGTCGCGTATCTCTTCAAATTCAGTCCCTCCGACCGAGTTTCTTCCCGGGGTCCTCAAACCCAGGAGGAAGTAAAGGACCTGATGTCGACTGCCAAGAGGTTGAGGTCCACCAAAGACAGATTTGGGAGTAGTACTGACTCCTTCAGCTACTTCTACCACGGTACCCGGGAGATGACTGAGAAAGCACTATTGGCCGGGTTTTTGATGGTGTGGCTACGGAACTGCGTAGTCTCGGGAGGGGGGGGGGTTCTATTGAATGGATCAGCCGCCACTTCATCCTCCCACCGTGAAGCTGGTCGTCAGGGTTATGCTGGCCCTTCTTCCAGCCATGGTGTGTAGCATACACCACGGCCTCCGTGCCTTTTCGTCCAAAGTCATTGCTTGTGAAACGATACTGGACTTTGAACGAATAGAACTACCCTACCATTATTTAATGGGTTGGCTATTGATGCATTATTGGTCGTTGATGAGACCCGGGGCAGACGATGGTGTTACTGATGATGATGCTTTCCTTTTTGATACTGTCGTCAGCCTTGGGAATTCGATACCATGCCAGCCTGTCGGAGGGCGTTGGCGAGAGTAGATGGGCCCGACTTCTTTGTGTCTGTCCCTCAATTTACCGCTCGAGAAGTTAGGGGTGTACATATTGACGGCATTGAACCTCCCTGCTCTTATATGAAAAGATGCTTCTCTGGCTGCACAATATTCGTCCGACACACTTGGTATATCGTTACCGCAATAACGTGTACCGGGAGCCCTACTTGTCCAGTAGGTTCTCCTGTCAGTTCGGGTACAGTCAGCTATTCTTTGATTGTCCCAGTGCTTGCCTAGGCTACGAGGGCAGTGTCCTTGACGCTATCCGGGCGTGGCATTACTACAATACGGTTCATACCCGGGCTAGCTTTTCGGTCCCTGACGCTAATACGCAAGGGAAGATTTTGTATATGGCGGCCCTATCATGTTGCGGCGAGCAAATCTCCCGTAAATTTTGATATGAGCACCAGCTTCATTATCGGGACTGGCTTGGCAGAGAAGCCCGAGGGGTCCAAGAAGAGGAAGAAAAAGGCGAATACGGTTCCTGTGCCGGACTCGGAGTCCACGATGGGGTGAGGAGGATGATGGACAGGATGCCGATGATTCGTCCCATTCCTCAAACGAGGAGGCGGGGGATCAGCCCCCTAATGTGTCGGACGACATGGTTGCAAGGCAGCCGCCTGCTGTGCCTGGTCCTTCGCGCAAGCGAAGCAAGCGTATGTCTACTGATGATAGCATAACCTACTCCACTAAGCGAGCGGTAAGATACCGCAGGCTATTTATCAATGATGTTGGCGCTGTTTCTGAGGTGATTTGAGTTTCCACTACCTTTCCCTTCTTTTTCTAAACTATGGCCTAATCATCCTCTTTTACTCTTTGTAGGCATCAGGGAGTCGATTTCTCGGGATCTGGCTACTGAGGTCGATCCAGCCTTGACCACTTTGGTTGATGATATGTGTACCGCTATCATTTTCGCTGGGGTTCTTCCGGAGGCGGCCGAGGAGTCTGAAGAACAGATGGCAACTCTAGAGGGGGATGAATAGAGTTTATAGAATAATGGCCAATTAAAAAAATCAACTCTTTCACAATCTAAAAATAATCAGAGTAAATACGGAAATAATAAGGAGCAAGAGAGCATACGCAAACACAGCCGATTTTAACC
>JANAVB010037790.1:0-22592 GCA_029216955.1 Iris pallida
TTAGAATGACTAATTTAGTCCCAACCAATTAGCCATTTCCTAATACTAATAGAATAGGTTAGTGGGGGCATTTTGGACCTTACCATAATAGGACAAATAGTCCCATATGGCCAGCCACTTGGGAGAGGATAGGCTCAAGTTCATTTCATTATTCTCATCCACACTCTCTCTTGTTCTTCCCCAAATTTCTAGAGAGCAATTCCTAGCAATTTCTCCACCAAATCCTTCTATTTCGCCACCAAATCTTCTTCTTTCCTTCTCCATTCTAGCAAGGAGGAAGCCCAAGTTTGGGAGGATTCGGAGCTCGTTCGTGTCTTTTTGGAATCTCTACGTGTCGGTGTCGCTCCGGGAAGGCTTTTCTTCGATTCGATCTACGGGAGGTATAAATCCCTTCTCCTTTCATTTCTCATGCATATAGGTCTATTTTGAACCCATAGGAATGACCCCCATGGTTGTATCTCCATTTGTGTCCATTTCGTGTCCATTTGGAGGTCATAGGAGTGTCCTTTGTGTTGTGGTTGTGTCCATGTGGGAAAACCCCAAATTTGGACACTATGTGTTGTTGTTATGTATGAATGAATTATTACATGTTTAATCTCATATTTTGTATTGGAGATGTGTTCTATAGTGTCTCATATATATATATTTAGTGTAGAGAGTGAGTTCTTGATATATTATGTATATACTTGTGTTCTTTGTCTCAAAACTACCCAAATTCGTCATAATTTTATCTACGTTTTTAGTAGCAATAGCAACTTAGAAATATCATAACTTTTAGCTTAAAACTCTAATTTATCTTCCGTTTTTGTAAAGAACCGTATCGAAGTTAGCTTTCCAAATATATATTTTAATAAGCCAAATTCTTTCTGTAACTTTCTGTAGAATTATTTGAGTGTCAGCTGTACGAAAGACGAACGCGTTTCGGTATTTTCGTGATTTCGGAAGCTTCCGGACACGAAAATACGATCCGTTTGAAGTTTCGGAAAGCTAACATGAAGTACTACAACATACTTTAATCCTAGAATTTAGTGAATGCCCAATTGGTACAGTATTGGTTTTAAGTAAAGGGTTGACTATACGATATTACATTTTGTGTAACCTATGAGCCTATGTAGTATGGATATTAAATAATATAGAGTATGTAATGCATGATATGTTAGATGAATGAAATGATACATATATGATATATCCTCTTTACATTAATGTATATATATGGTTGAATGCAAGCATGTAGGAATGCAATTAATGTAATGTATGTAAGTAATGCATAAATGCATGAATGAAAGAATGATATACAATACATGCATGAAAGTATATAATGAATGCTAGATATAAATGCAAGGTATATATGTAATGATAGATATGAATGCTAATGTATAAATATTGTAAATGCAATATCAGATTCATATGTAGACATAGAACCAATGCATAGCTGATTTAGATTGAATGTTAGTTCATTTTAGGTTTCGAACACTGAACTGTCCATGTAAGCATATATATACCTTCCTTTCCTATTGCCAAGCCAATTTTAATTTTCAATATAGTGGAATGTATGAATGTAATGTAACTTCAAACCCCTTAATTCGAAATGTTAGTAATTTCAGTATTAGACAATGCATGAGCTGTATGCATATGGAATGTTGGCTTAATGGCAGATTTCAGATAACATGGTTCATTTATGTGGTTAGTTACACCAGTTTATGGGATAGCTCACTTTAGTTTATATGCAAATGTGGAACTAAACTGAGAATGAACTTCACCCTCTGCACAAGGACACCCCACTCTATATCAACCACCATGCCATGTAACCTTTCTAAATGATTGCTATAATATATATAGATTTATGTAAAGTATAGATGCATGTTAGTTATAACTTAAATAGTCTCTACTCTAATGTATATAGATGTATACTTGTAGCCATGCATGTTAAGTATAATACATGTGTAATGTAGAGGGTTAGCTTTGTGCCATGTGTAGTGTAAACTCATAACTAGTGTTGATTTCTCTTTTCATGTACACCTCCATGTTCACACACACAATAGCTTACATGTTAGTTCCTTTCTCTATATATATAATATATATATATATATATATATATATATATATATATATATATATATATATATAATATCGAATATGCATTATAGTGATGTATCTTGATGTGTGACTTGTGTTGTCTGTATAGCCTTGTGATGGTGTGTGACTGCTAGCCTAGGCTGGTTAGGCCTAGTGAGATTATTAGACTTGTTTGGGCTAGGACATGACCTAGTTGACTAGTGTGGTTGACTAGAGTTGACCAAGTGTGACTTTAGTCTAGTTTGACCTAGACAGCATGCAGATGCATTATAGATTACTATTATCATCCCCGTGTATACATCTTGACTTGTGTTGCTCTAACTAGGAGTCAGGTACCTCATCTCGGACAGTACATTTACTTCAGACATTCAGATACGAGGCGAGTACATTCTCTGACCGTTTCATACTTCTCTGGATTTACATTCTTGTTCTAGATTACTGTACTTGATGCTGACACGTTGTTATCACGGATTGGTACTATACGGATCTTCTTCTGAGATGTTATCTCCTTGTATTCACTAAATACATATTGTGATGTGCGTTTCACTTACATATTGTATTTATTGAATACCCTTATCATTGTACACTTATTGTGCATATTGTACTCTCATTATCACATTGAGCCATTGTACAAGCCATTGTACAAGCCATTATACAAGCCATTGTATAAGGTAACGTAACTGAATTGGATCCTTGTGTATTGATTGGCGAGGGAGAGTAAAAATGGTTATGTGATCAATCCTATTGTATAAGAAATTGTTATGTCCATTGTACACCCACGTACAAAGGAGTCCTATTTATTGTTAACCTAACCCGTTTATATAACCATTGTGCTCTAAATCACATGTTGCTTACAGTTCTTACTTATCATATATAGATTATTCCCATTATCAAATCTCTGCTGTTTTCATATACATTCTCTTTCAGCGTTCATGTACCTTACTCTATTGCATGCTTATATTTCCTAACATGATATGAACTGCGTGAGATGTTTTGTGCTTGCTCCCGTCCTGACTGGACCTGTGAAAATTTTAAGAGGATGATGAGGAACCTGCACCCTTACTTGGAGTTTTCCTAGTTGACACTCGCGACCTGGACCCTGGGGAGGTTCAGGCAGCTGCTCAGGATGATACCTTATAGTGTAGATAGCTTAGACTGTCCTTTCTTTTCATGTTTAGCTGTTTCTTATTTTCAGAGTTGTATATTTTAGAGATGTTGAGACTTTGTTATTTCTTTCTGCTGTACCTCAGTTGAGGATTTCTTATCTATTTCCATCATGCTACATTCTACCTTAGATTGTGATAAGTTGTACCTCTGTGTTGGCCTCCTTATGGAGAGTATTCTATTATGTAGTTATAGTTCATGACCTAGAACAGCGTTCTACCGCCGACACTGCGGCGTAGGCTGGGCGCTGTTACGTACTCGTACCCTCACGGTGGGTGCGGGTCGTGACACACTCAACCAATGTCTACATGCTCCGTCTTTTCCTGTCAATCTTCTATCCATTAGTGCCATTATACTTGATCTTAACTGTACTGTTTCCTTTGACATTCCTACGGTGACTTTTCAGGAGAAAGGGACAGGACGACGACTTGGGACTGGCACATGGCATAAGGGGCTGTGGTATTTAGACAGGACTGGAGTGGACAACGCATTGGCATCCTTGGTAGCAGACGCACCACCAGAAGCTTCCTGTCGCAGTGTTGAAGCCGACTTGCTACTCCACCACCAGCGTGTCGGTCATTCCTCTTTTAAAGTTATTAGTCGTGTATTCGTCCTTATATCAAAGGGCTAATAAAGAGAAGTTATTTTGTGATGCTTGTGAGTTGGGAAAACATACCAGAAGCTCGTATGTGAGCTCGGGGAATAGGAGTTCAGCTGCTTTTGACATGATACATTCGGACGTATAGGGCCCTTGTCCTACAACGGAATTAACGGCTTTCGATGGTTCGTCACCTTTATGACTGTTATACCCGCGTGACATGGGTCTACCTTATGAAGAATAAAAGTGACGTCCTTGCGGCCTTTCGGGACTTTCATCGACGGATAGAAACACAATATGGCGCTAAAATTAAGTGTTCCGATCTGACAATGGGACGGAGTATACTAATAAGCGGGTTGTTGAGTATTTTTCCACTCATGGAATACTACATCAAACTTCATGTGCTTATACTCCGGCACAAAATGGTGTGGCTGAACGAAAGAACAGACATCTGCTGGAAGTCGCACGGACGATGATGCTGGCTATGAATGTCCCGAAACACTTATGGGGGCAGGCTATATGACGGCCTCTTATCTCATCAACAGAATGTCATCTCAAGTATTGGACTGGAAGACACCGTTGGAGATGCTTACGGGGCAACTACATACACTGTTCCACCGAAAGTTTTTGGATGTGTGTGCTTTGTCCAAGATAATAGGCCATGCGTTGGCAAACTGGATCTAGGGCAGTTAAATGTGTTTTGTCGGTTATACGGCGACTCAGAAGGGATATGCCTGTTAGAGTTCAGTCGAGCGAAAGATGTTTGTCAGCATGGACGTTACATTCAGAGAACTCGAACATACTATGGTTCGGATGAAGGTTCAGCATTTGGTGACACACCTAACACAGATGGTGTTCGATGTGAGGGGGAGATAATAAGCCCAAATGTGGTCGTCGGATCGGTTCCGTGTCCGGTGGTAGAAAATGGACGAAAGGGGGAGAGCACAGTGACTCAGATACAGAGAATGAAGAAAAAGATACATATGTTACGCAGGGGGAGCAGTAGTCAAGGGAAAAGGAGCTCCAAGTCTACAGAATGAGACAACAGAAGTCCAGTACTGTGCCTATGCCGTGCCATGTGCCTACTGTACCAAGTCCCTCGTCTACTCCTGCTCCAACTCCTGAAGATGTTGCCCCGCACTGAATCACTCGGATTCTGATGCGGATCTCTTCGACTCGGATGGTATGATCTCTCCACCACCTATTGCTCCCTTAAGGAGATCTTCTCGTATCAATGCGGGTAAGGCTCCTGTTCGTTTTGATGATTACGAACATGACATTGCCAACTTCTTGTCTTATTTTAACATCTCTTCGAATTATCGAGCCTTCATTGCATCGTTAGACTCTACTTCGTTGCCCAAGTGTTGGCAGGAAGCAAAGAAAGATCCAAGGTGGAAAGCTGCAATGATGAAAGAACTTGGGGCACTGGAGAAAAATAAGACATGTGAGCTGGTTCCATTACCCAAAGGGAAGAAAGCTGTGGGATGCAAATGGGTGTACACAGTGAAAAAGACGCCAGAAGGAAAAGTAGAGCGGTACAAGGCGAGGTTGGTTGCAAAAAGATTCACACAGTCATATGGAATAGACTATGATGAGACGTTTGCCCCAGTAGCAAAAATGAGCACCGTGAGAACTCTGATCTCCATTGCAGCGAACTATGGGTGGAAGTTGTACCAGCTGGACGTGAAAAATGCCTTTCTTTATGGGGACCTGCAAGAAGAAGTATATATGGAGCTCCCGCCAGGGTGCTACGCGACGGAATCAAACGGAGGGACGTCGCAAGGAAAGGTGTGTAAACTGAAGAAGTTGCTATACGGGCTCAAGCAATCTCCTCGAGCCTGGTTTGACAGATTCAGAAAGGCTGTTACAGGCATGGGATACCGTCAAACAAATACAGATCATACGGTCTTCCTCCAGCATGCAAGAGGCCACATCACTATACTTGCTGTATATGTGGATGATATAGTGATCACAGGTGATGATGAAGTCGAGATCACTAAGCTGAAGTCAAAACTCGCGAAGGAGTTTGAAGTGAAGGATTTAGGAGCGATGAGGTACTTTCTAGGTATCGAGGTGTGTGAAGGCGAACAAGAAATTGTTCTCTCGCAGATAAAATACACACTAGATCTGCTGAAGGAGACAGGGATGCTGGAATGCAAAGCAGCAGTCACTCCAATTGACCAGAAGTGCAAGTTGGGAGCAGAAGCAGGAGAGCCCGTCGATCGTGAAAGATATCAAAGACTTGTAGGGAGATTGATTTATCTGGGACACACTCGCCCTGATATCTCATTTGCGGTGAGTGTAGTGAGTCGCTACATGCATGATCCAAGAAAGGGTCATATGGAAGCAGTATTTCAGATCTTGAGATATCTGAAAGGAACGCCGGAAAAGGGGCTATGGTTCAAAAAGAATGGACACATAGAAGTTGAGGGATACTGTGATGCAGACTGGACGAGCTGCATAGACGACAGAAGGTCTACCACGGGATACTGTATTTTTGTAGGAGGAAATCTGGTCTCATGGAGAAGCAAGAAACAGTCTGTGGTAGCACGGTCGACAGCTGAAGCAGAATACAGAGCAATGGCTCTGGGAGTGTCAGAGTTGCTGTGGGTGAAAGCGTTGCTGACAGTGTTGAAGCTAGACAAGGGAGCACCATTACGTCTTCTGAGCGATAGTCAAGCTGCAATAAGTATAGCTAACAATCCAGTTCAGCACGACAGAACGAAGCACATCGAGATTGATCGATTCTTCATCAAGGAGAAGCTGGGACAAGGGATACTGAAGATTGACCATGTCCGCTCAGAAGAACAAGTTGCAGACTGTCTGACTAAGGGTCTTAGTTCATTAAGTCTGTCGAAGCTATGTAACAAGATGGGGATGATCAATATCTATCGCCCATCTTGAGGGGGAGTGTTGAGAGTCAATAAGGGACTTTTAGTCCCACATCGGAATATGTAGTATGTAGAGGAGCTAGACTCCCTATAAGTAGTGAAGTAGTCCATCAATAAAATTATCCAACTATTATTTTCTACAAAAATATATCGATTTAGGGTGTTTACAAAGACATCTAAAATTACATTAGATCGATAATTTGGAAGTTTTGAGCCGACCAAAACCAATACCTTAAAAACATTGCCAAGCAGGAGTTTTTAAAATACTTCATAAGCGACCGGTTCAAAATACCTCAAAGCCGATAAAAATATCGTTACTAAACAAACTCTAAAAGTTATGTTGATAAATATATGATAAAAAATGATATCGAAACATTATGGTATTTGGTAAAATGTACTTTTTAGTTATGAAATTATTAAAATTGACCGAACACTAAATCTTCTAAGGATAGGTGAATAAAATAGTTATTAACATTTATGTAAAAAGTATAAGCAATCCCAATTTTAAGTCCAATTGGTGTCATTGATGATTTAAACTTTGAAACTATTTTGTATCATTTGGATGCTTGGAAATTGATAAAGGAAATGATTTTTTTTTCTCCCAATGACACATAGTATAAGCTGACATTATGGGCTGACCTTGATCTGATCGGTTAGAGTTAGGTCATCCATCTCTTTCCAGGTTGACAACAGAGAGACGTGCAGTGGCAACCACTTGCGTTGTTTCATTCGGACATAAATGGACTCCTAAAGGGACGTTTGGTATACGATATATTTTTTTTTTTTTTCGAAAAAATTTAAGATGGAAATTTATTACCACGTTTGTTTGGTTTATAAAAAATTATTTCTGAAAATTATAAATACCCGGATAAATAGTTTACCCACAAAACATGGGAATTCTATCCTTTGAGAATAGGTGGGTTTTTTTTTTTTTTTGCCCGGACAAAAAAAAATTGTCTAAATTTTTTTCTTCTTTTTTGATCAATTTTGATTAGTTTTGAACATTTTTCTTTTTTTGTCGTTTTTATCGCTTTTTTGTCATTTTTTGTCGTTTTTACCAATTTTTTGTCGTTTTAAGCAATTTTTTGTCTTTTTTGTCACTTTTTGATTATTTTTTGTCATTTTTATCCAATTTTTGTCTTTTTTGTCTTTTTTTGTCAATCTTTGTCGTTTTTAAGCAATTTTTTTTTGTCTTTTTTGTAGCTTTTGTTGTTGTTTTTACCGATTTTTAGTCATTTTTTGTTGTTTTTGTCGCTTTTTGGTCATTTTTACTGATTTTATGTCGTTTTTTTGTCATTTTTGTTGCTTTTTGTCACTTTTACCGATTTTTTTGTCGCTTTTTGGTTTTTTTTTCGTTTTAACCGATTTTTTGTCGTTTTAACCGATTTTTTGTCGTTTTAACCGATTTGTTGTCCTTTTGTCGTTTTTATCGATTATTTTTCGTTTTTGTCGCTTTTTGATTATTTTTTGTCGTTTTAACCGTTTTTTTTTTGTTTTTTGTCGTTTTTGCCGCATTTTTGGTTTTTTTTTTCGTTTTTTTACCGATTTTATGTCGTTTTTGTCGTGTTTTGGTTATTTTTGTCGTTTTTACCCTTTTTGTCGTTTATATATTTTTTGTCGCTTTTTGGTCATTTTTGTCGTTTTAGCCGATTTTTTGTCGTTTTTTATCGTTTTTGTCGTTTTTTGTTATTTTGTCGTTTTTACCTTTTTTGTCGTTTTTACCATTTTTTTTCGTTTTTTATCATTTTTTGTCGTTTTTACCGGTTTTTTTATATTTGTTCTTTTTTTCGTTATTATTATTTTTTTATTTTTTTCCGGGAATATTTATATTGTCATCAAACATGGGAATGTAATTTTCCAGAGAATTTAATTCCTTAGAATTTAATTTTCGGGAATATAGAATTTCCGGCTATATAGTATTTCGCATACCAAACGTCCCATAAAGAACTATGAACATGGCCGGATATAGAGTTACGTGATTTAAGTGGATTAGAAATCTACAAATAATATTTGAAGCAAGAGTGTAATTACAGACTTGAGCTTGATAATTGCAACCACAGCCTAGGGAGACTCAGTTGAAAGTAAGCTGATATTCTTCCTTCAATAATAAAGGGGTCGTTAGGTGTGCTAAGGTTCTACAATTTATAGAAATAAGTGAGTGATAAATTGGTCAATTAGATCCTCAGAGGCGTATATCATTTGATGTAAAAATTGCACCAACCAATATTGTTCGGATATGTGAATGCTAGATTCAAGGTTCACTGTATAATGATTCTTCTCTTTTTGACAACCTTCAGTGGTTAGTAGGAAAAAAAGTGGCAGCAACAGAGTTGGTCTTTTCTGTTGGAGGTCTAGTCAGTTAGGAGGTTCTGCCATAGCAATGGCCAAACTCAGGCCCAGTTAGGTCAGAGACAGAGTTCTGTCCGAATTCTGTCAGTATTTCAGTAGCTTTTGGCAGGGACCACATCGAACTCAGGACGAGTTCGGTGTCAGTCAAGGTTGAACAAGTTTTGGGTTTTAATCAACACTGTTGGATTTGTTTGACCACCAATTTAATGGTGGACTATTTTATGACTTCTAGTATGACCTAAAATAGATTTATCAACCTATTTATATGCGTTGAGAGTGGAGGCACAAAGAAGAGCACAATATGGGAGATTCAGGGTGTTCATCCACATGAAATTAAGAGAAATTTTGTATTTCTCTTAGGGTTCGTCGTTCGAGACAGCATGAAGAGGAGATCTATGCAGGGAGTCGTCGTCTTCGTACAAGGAGATCGCTACGGTTAGGGTGAGTGATTTTAATGTAATCTTCTGGTTTCTTCTTGAGTTTGGTAAGGGGGTTAAAACTTTAGGCAAAGGGTTCAACAAGCTTGTATACAGTCTTCTATTTTGTTGAAAGGTATAAAGATTAGAATTTGTCTATGTGACACGTTACTGGAAAACACTTGTTCTCATATGTGCTTGGTGCTTTTGTTAGACGTTGTTTGTCTATGTTCAGGCGGGTTTGGCAATGCTTACAGGCAAACAATTGGTATCAGAGCGAGATTTGTTCTGGTCTAATACCAATAATTGGTATCAAGGCTCTTAGGTTCTCGAGAAGGAAGGTGCAACCATGTCTGCGAAGCAGATAAGCACCTATATGATTACCCTCACATAAAAAACTGGGTAATTTGGAAGCCAAAGAGTGAGAACATACTCTGGTGCAAGGATTTGCATGGTCAGGGCAACAACGCCAAGCATCGGACATATCTGCTGATGACTGGAGGCGACTCGATCAAAAGGTCGTTGGACTCATCTGGCAATAGCTGGACGATTCAGTGTTTCATCACGTCTCCATAGAGAGTTCTACAAAAACACTTTGGAAGAAGCTGTATTCAATGGAAGATGGCTAGCAATAAGGCTTTCTTATTTGCTAACTCGTCAACTCGAAGTGCACGAAGGGTACCTCGGTGGCACAACATCTGAGCTAGATTCAAGGTAACATCAATCAGCTGTCTGTGATAAGGATGATGATTGAAGATGAGCTTCAAGTGCTTCCGCTTTTGAGTTCTCTATTGGAGAGTTAAGAGAAGTTGGTGGTATCGGTGAGCAACTCCGTCCCTAATGGAGTTGTCACGATGAAGGCAGTCAAAAGCAACTTATTGAACGGGAGGTCCAACGTAAGTAGTTTATTGAATCGTCGCAAGAGTCGGCTCTAGTTGCTTCCTACGGGAAGGCAAGACACAAGTTACAGGAGAGGACACGAAAAAGTTCTCGAGACCTTGTGACTATGGACTGCAGGGAAGGCTGCTATCACTGTGGCAAAAGTGGTCAATTTAAGAACAATTGCATGAAGCTAAAGTTGAAAAGACTAAAGGAGAGGATGATCAGGAGGATCTTACGGCATTTGGGGATATCATCATCGCAACAACCAACACAAAGGAACCTTGTGGCACGTGTCATGACGGAGATTGTATCATGTACTCTGTAACCCCTTGTAATCGACTTCCAAATATATTTTTCCCGAATTTGTAGAAATTTTTCCTTAATTTTTTGGAATGCAAATGACTTTATTATGTTTTTTCAAAATTCTAATTACTTTAAATGAATAAGGAAAAGAATTGGGTTAGTGGTGTTAATTATTACTAATGGTTATTATTAGTTAATTAAGTTAGTTAGTCATGGCATGGTAAGCCATATGATTAGTTATGGGATCTTCATAGAACCTTCCATATCTCTCCACACTCCTCTCCATGCCCATATTATTTTCAATAATTACACTAGTGCCACATGGCACATGCTTGCCTCCTAAGTATCATAAATCTATAAATTAGGGCATTCCCCAAACACACAATTCATAAAAAATTTTACACAATTGGAACAATTTACAACTCAACTATTCCCAACCAATTCCATGTCCTCGACCAACAACCTCCCTGCCGGCAGCCACCACTAACCACCGCATTCCTTCTTGAACCATCTGTCACGCCCCAGTTCAAAAATATACGGGAACTTGAGACGCGAACATGCCAGCTAATACGATCCAGGGTAAGTTTTTAATTTAATAGACTTATACCTAGACGTACTACGCAGTCAAGGGTACTAAAAGTAATCGATCATCTATATCTCAATACACAGTAATGAAACAAATATCAAGAATGAACATAATTTACTAAAGTTGGCTACCTAATAATACACATGTTCGAGCAAGCCCGAGAAAGGAATAAGCTTGCAATTAATAGGCTACATAGCAACATGAAACAACAAAGATGAAATGTATACAGGGAAGAGTAAATGAAATACCAAAGAACACACACACACACACACACACACACACACACACACACACACACACATATATATATATATATATATATATATATATATATATATATATATATATATATATATATATATATATATATATACCTGAAACTTCAGTGCATCACGTAGCACCTGCCCAACTACTCTGTACAAACTGCTCAACAAATACCTAGAGAGATCACCAGGTCCTCAGCGGGACATAGCAAGATACGAAAATACATGCCATAATGTGAATTAAATAAAATGAATAACCCGAATCATAACACGGTCCAATATATAGTCATCAATCAGTAAACCATAACTCTGACCAATCATGATCAATGAATGGTATACCAGCCCATGATAACTCACTGTCCCATGATACTGTCCGACATAGGTACACGAACTAATCATTCTACGTGAATGCATGTTGAAGACGACTTTGGAGCGTATGGATAGGTGAATAAAGAATTTACGTCGAAACACGGGCCGACGTCGGATCACGAGCTTATGTAAACATACATGCACTAGTATACCTCCCGACCATTCCTAGCGCACAGCTAGTGGCCGCTGTCAGACATATCCCAAGTGTATGTATGGCCCATAACCGAGTAACCACACCAATAACCGGGTCCCACTGAGGCTAAAATAAATAATTGTCTGTCCCATACGCCTACTGATTGTATTTCCCATCCCAAAAAAATGTACAACTCGTATCCACAACACAGACAATCCATATCTCAATGCGAGTCTCTAACCTAGACACCATCTAACTCTGTATGTACCGACACACGAACCGCTCGCACCGATGATCAGTCGAATGCGTAAGCTCGTGCCAACAAAATGAATCCTCACTCATAGTGTCGTGTAATATCTCATGTCAAGTCATAGAAGTTGTTGGGATAACCTCATAGTTTTCGGGTACGTCTACTAATTCGATCTAAGTCACACACGCACGCACCCATAACATCGATGTCATCATCGATAAAACCCAAGTCATCCTTGGATACACACTACCAGTGTCACCAACTAACAATACAAGAATAAATATGAATGATATAAACAGAACAAGTATGGCAAGGTATCTTGTCTGGGGTGAAGCAGTAATCTGATAATGTCCTGCAGGCAAATTGTAACGTCCAAGAAAGGTAGCAACATAGGATTCTCCATGATTGTCGTCGGATGCTGAAAAAACATCATAAACGTTCCCAAAATAAATAAAAAATAGCTAAGATAGACTGTCCATAAGTCCAATTCTGGATACAGGGACAAAATGGTAATTTTGGATCAAAATGCGGTCTGTCGTTGGACCCACTTGTACCGAAATATATGTCAGGATCAAAGTTATCAAAATCTAGCAAACTATATGTCTACGAGCGATATGAACCCAATGGTATACCCATAATCGGATTCCGATGAGCCAATCTCAAAATAACTCATTGACCAGGATGTTGAAATCCGATTTGTACGGAAATACGTGTCAGAGCCAAAATCTACTAAATCTAACAAAGTATATGTCAACGATTCTAGAATGATGATACGAATCCAACGGTACATCCAAGATTGGATTTTGATAAGCCGGTCTCAAAATGACCCGTTGACCTGGACATTGAAATTCGATTTACACAAAAATGTGTGCCGGAGCCAAAGTCTACTAAATCTAGCAAAGTATATGTCAACTAGTCTAGAATGATGATATGAATCAAACGGTATATCAAAAATTGGATTCTGATGAGCCGATATCAAAATAATCCGTTGACCCGGAATGTGGGACCTATTTTGCATCGAAATACGTGTCGGGGCCCACTTTCACCAAATCTAGTAAACTATATATGAATTCGGGGCAGAACGACTCCACGAGTCCATTAGTGGAGTCAGAATTGGAATCCGGAGTCCCAGGTCCAAAATTAAAATTTTACAAATTGGAAATTATGTATTCGAATAACCAACTTTGGCGTCAAATTCAACTAATCAAACGAGCTCACAATAGAATAAAATTTTTTTGACAAGAAGTTAGTTATACCAACTGTGCATAGGAACTGGTGGTGCATCAAACAGAGCTACGACGGAGGAGGAACAAATCCACGAAGTTGGTTCCACAAAACTATCCAAAAATGATATAATTATTCGGGCAACTTGGTGGCTAATTCTGACCTAGTAAATGACAGAATTAATGGCTGAATTTTCAGGTGGAGGTAGAGCTATATATCGAGATTGCAATGGAGAAAAGAGTTCAATGATCCAATGGTCGGATCACCCAAAAAACACGCACAAAATTGCTGCCTCGAAACGTGTATTCTGACTTTACGTTCCTCGCACGCGTCGACGGGATTCCGTTTTCGAAGTCAGAATCGAATATCTAGGGTATTGCGGCCAAGGCGGGCTGCTACACGAAGGCATACAGGGGCGGCGCGTGGCCATCATACGGCAGAGGGCGGCCGGAGGTGACCGTCGGCGACGGGCCATGGTGTCTGCACGCAGGAAAGGTGCGTATAGGCGTTGTCTCTACGAGGGGGCCACATCGGATGCACAGGAGAGTGAACACTAGAGCTGGGCTTGCCGGGCCGTGCAATGTGGTGGCACACGTCGGCTCGACAGTAGGCGGCCGGAGCATCGTCGGAAAGTTCGTATACAGCAGTAGTAGCTATACGCAATGGCAGCAGCAGCACAAAAAGAAGAAGAAGAAGAGGAAGAAGATGATGGAGGAGGAAGGGAGTTTAATGATGGAGTATAAAAAGGTGGAGAAGAAGAAGAAGAAGAAGAAGAAGAAAGAAGAAAGAAGTAGAAGAAGAAGAAGAAAAGAAGATTAGAAGGAGGAACTGTCGGCCGTGGGGTGTGATTGTGTGTGTTTTTAAGAAGAGAGGAGAGAGTAGAGGGGTCTTGTTAGGAAGAAGGAGGAGTTAGGTAGTAGAGGTAGGGAAGAGGGAAGATTAAGCTGTAGTGAAGGAGGGTTTGGATTTGGGAGTGTTGGTCGGCCAAGGGGGAGTCCTGTGTGTGTTTGAATAAAAAGAGGAGAGAGGGTTAGGTGTATGTGAGGAGAATCCTTTCAAATGGGGGGTGATGTGTGAGAGGGTGATTGGTCATGGGATGGATTTGTCATAGGTTGCTTTCCTAAAGCCACCATTTGGCTTGGCCAAAAATTGTTAGCATTGAATGGTGAGAGGTGGAGTGTTTCAAGAGATAATTCTTATTTAGCCTTTATGAAAAATGGTGTAAACCCCCTCAAAATTTTTTTCTTATTTATTTATTTATTTAATATTATGATTATTATTATTAATCTTGTATATACATATTCAATGTGATTTTTGTGTATAAATATAAAGGTTAGCTAGTGCAATTATTTTATACATATCTTTATTTAATTTTAAAAAAATTACTTTTGAATAATTATTTGTTATCTATATTGTAAGTGTCATATATATATAAATATACATATCTCTATATATATAATTGGGTGATGATTAATTAAGTAAATTAGTACATGAGACTTATTCATGAAAATACATAGTGTTATCAAATGTCTTGGGCCCACATCAACTTATTCCATGTGTTTACATGCAAATGCAAAGCAACAACAAAAATAATTCAAATCCCTACCACTTACACCCGGGTCCCACCAAAACCTCTCCTATGCATTAACACATGCAAGAAAGAAGATAGTACAAGCAGCAGTAAAAAATCGAACCAATTTCCCCCCTCTTCACGATGTCGGGTCTCACCTTTAATTGCATGCATTAACGCATATATTAATTTAGAAAGCAGCAACAGACCTATCTTTTGATTAACACCTGATCTTTAATTGTGAAATCCCTACCTATAATTTCATGCATTAACACATGGATTAATGGCCCTCTCCTCTCTACAGCTTACCCGACCCCTTTCTTTCTTTCTTTTTTTCTTTTTTAACCTCCGAATAACATCCGACCCCTTTCTTTCTTTCTTTTGTAACCTCCGAGTAACACCCGACCTCTCTTTTTCCTCTCCCATCAATCCTAACTTCCATTTCCTTATGTATATAAATGCATGAACCTCCTTCATACAACCCAAACACACATCTTACCTCTGACTCCTTAAGTTATCCGCTACTATACGTCCGCTTCGCCAGCCGAAAACACCCCACAACCACCTTCTTTTTCCTCCTTGGTAAGAAACTGAACTCTAGCTCTCATTATAATCCAAGAGGAACCCTTATGCAAATGCCAACTCGACCTTGGCCCAATGGTCACCTCAGGGGCCTTTAAGAACACCCATGTAGACCCGAGTTGAGCCCCCTGTTAAGCAATTTTTTTTAAAAATGAATACATTTATATAGTACTTGTTAAATGTGTGTGTGTATATATATATATATATATATATATATATATATATATATATATATATATATATATATATATGTGTGTGTGTGTGTGTGTGTGTGTGTGTGTGTGTGTGTGTGTATAAGCATGGTTGAGATATTAGTATTTATATGGGGAGGAGATGAGAATCATGGATAATTTAGATGATGGGTGTCCGGTTTTGCATTCCTAGATATGCATGGATTTAAATAGGAACAGATGGACATGGGGAGGAGTCCATCTTTGGTTTCAAATGTTGGTGTTTTTGCCTTTGGACTAGAAAAGATAGTCCCACATCGGCTACACCAAATGGTGAGTATCTCAATATAATGCATTGCTTGTGTTGAGGTGTGCACATGAGGTGTAGTAGAGCACAAGTTTGTGCCATGTGGGAGTATTTTCCTAGAAAGAAAAAGGACTAAATCCAACAAGGATGCAAGTTGATTTTTGTTGTGCGGACTCGGATTCGGACGCGGACTCCAAGATGTCTCGTACATGCACGGGAGTGTTCGGGGGGTAGGCGTGGACTGGCACACTTCTATGCTGATTGTGGAATGATCTAAAATATCAAACTCTATTTTTGAGTATTGGTATTTTAGTCCCACATCGGATAGGAGAAGAAGTGAAGACTCAACTCCACTCTATAAATAGAGCCCCTTGGCCTCCTTTGAAAGATGCACCAAGAAGAGAGTTGAGAGAGTCTGTTAAGTCCAGGAAGCCCGTTCAAGTCTCAAATATTGACTTACGAGCGTTCCAGAAGTTCTTCGTAAACTTGCTGGTTCCTGGAAGCTGTTCGTGCTCGTGTGGGGCGAATAAAGCTTTGAGCAACGGTGGTTCATTCACCCCAGCATCTCATTCTCGCCTGTCATCGCTGCTGTTGCCTTTTACAGTAACTTCTTTTTAGAAGCTCTACTGTCGATAGTTGCTTGCACAAAGTCTTTTTAGATTTTTTGTGTATTACGTAGAATCTTTTTAGATCCTCGTAATTCAGAATCCTTCAGGATCTCTGTTGCACATCTTCTTTAAGGTGCTGCATTTGAAACGTTGTGTGTACAATTGTTTCAGTTTCAGTATTTTCTATCGAAAATTGTACCTCGGCACTAACAATCTCAAAGCTTTATTGAGAAGATGGATAATTCTCGTGCTTCGCTCATCGATACCGGCTTTAACAAGTTGGAGAAATTCGATGGCGAACACTTCCAGATATGGAGACGAAAGGTCACTTTAAATCTTCAACTCGTGAATATTGATCACGTACTGACAGAAGAAGAACCGATCGTTCCAACCACTGGATCTGCTACGGCTGTGGCCGTTGCTACGACCAAGCAAGCGAAGTGGAAGAGAGAAAATAGTATATGCAAACTACTGATACTCAATTCCATGGAAGACTCTCTGGTAGAGTCCTACTCCAAGAAGACATCTGCCAAAGAGATATGGGACTCCTTGGGAAAGCTCTATGAAGATGACGAGAACCGGTCCAAGATCTTCATGGTAGAAAAATACCACAAGTGGACCTTCAAAGACGAGAAGGCGATGCTGCCCCAAGTGAAGGAGTTTCTGAAGTTGTGTCAAAAACTAGAAGACGAGAACATGCCCCTCGTCGACAAGTTTGTCGTTGGAGGGATCGTCGCGAAACTTCCTACAGAATAGAGCAACTTCTATGCAAGGATGTATCGAAAGAAGATGGAAATTAGCTTGGAAGATTTCTTGCAAGAGATCCATGTTGAGGACGAGATGCGCTTTCAACAGAAGATGGATACTATGTCCAAACAACTGGCGAAGGCAAATCTGGTCCAAACCAGAGAGTACCAGGGTAAGCAGGCTGCTTCTCATCGCAAAAAGAAGGACTTCACGAATCTGAAAGTGAAGGGTCCTGCTTTCAAGCAGCAGAAGTCCAAGTCCCATGTGACTTGCTTCAATTGTGGCAAGAAGGGCCACTACAAATCCGAATGCAAGTCCAAGCCCAAAGAACAAGGTGAGCCTAGTAAGGTTTCCATGATTACTAATCTAGTTGCCATGATAGCACAGGTGCAACTGTGGGGGTGACTTGGACTGGTGGATAGACACTGGTGCTACCTGCCATGTCTGTTCAGACAAAGACTGGTTCTCTCTTATGAGCCAACTTCAGAGAAGGTCATAATGGCAAAACCAGACACAAGCTGAAGTACTGGGGATCGAAACGGTGGAGCTGAAACTCACATCGGGGAACACTCTGACTCTTAAAGGTGTGAAGCATGTTCCAGTAATTGCTAAGAACCTGATCTCTGGAAGTCTGCTCTGCAACGTAGGCTTGAGGATGGACATCAATGCTGGCCAGTTGGTGATGTCCAAGAAGGGTACATTCTTCGGGAAAGCTTTTCAAACTGAAGGAATGTAAGGTTCAGCTTGTTGTAACCCAGCATGATAATATAATGCAATCACTTTTTTTGATTATTCTCTTGAGTTGTGGCATAATAGGCTAGGACATGTTCATTGTAAAGGATTAACAGAATGTCTAGTCTAGGACTTATCTCCAAGTGTGGGAGTAAGGTAGAGAAATGCGAAGTATGTGCTCAGACGAAGATCACAAGAAAACCCTTTCACAGGGTCCATCGAAGCACAGATCTTCTGGAGTTGGTTCACTCAGATATCTGTGACTTCAAACAATTCTCTAAAGGCCGGGATGAAGTATTTCATTACTTTCATCGATGACTTCTCAAAGTATGCTTTCGTCTACTTGCTCAAGATCATCCGGACAGGCACTGGAATAGTGTTGTCACAATCTTATTATATTGAGAAGATGCTCACTCGCTACGGGTATCAAGACCTTCCTTTTATTGATACACCGTACCGGAGCGATCAGAAGCTGGAGCCAAATTCGAGGGAAAGCGTCAGGCAGTTGGAGTATGCTAGCGTCATCGGAAGCTTGATGTACGCTACTACTGCCACAAGGCCTGACATAGCTTTTGTAGTAGGAATTCTGAGTCGGTTCACTAGCAATCCAGGCATTGAGCACTGGAAAGCTGTGAAGCGTGTTATGAGATATCTCAATAAAACTCAGACATATGCACTTTTCTACAGCGGAGATCCGTCAGTAGTGGAAGGCTTCAGTGATGCTAGCTGGTGTTCAGATATGGAGAGCGAGTATTCCACAGGTGGATTCGTATTCGCCATGGACGGAGCTGCTATATCGTGGAAGTCGAAGAAGCAGACTATGTTATCTCGCTCCTCCATGGAATCTGAATTCTTTGTATTGGATGCTGCTGCAGATGAAGCAGAGTGGCTTCGAAAGCTCATGCATGATCTTCCGGTGGTTGGGGCTCAGATACCGGCAATACCGATATACTGTGACAACCAGACGGCAGCAGCAGTGGCATCAAATGAACTCTTCAACGGAAAGAAGAGAACGGTGCGGTTGAAGCACAGAGTAGTACACGATCTTATCAAGAGAGGTGTTATTGCAGTGATTGATGTTCGAAGTCAGAAGAACCTGGCAGATCCGTTCACAAAGGGCCTCAAGCTCCAGTTGGTCGATGACACAGCTTGTAAAATGGACTTGAAGGCATTCTGATAGTGTGTCTTTGTAATCCTACCATAAAGTTTTATGCTATTAGTTCAAAGAGAAATCTACTAGGCATCTAACTTTTGGTTCAAAGGAGGATCACTGACTGGAAAACTATCAGGTAACAGGGGTACTTGTTCTCTGGAACATGGAAGGGATACGGACCCATAACCACTATTGTCTACTATGTATTTTCTGCGAAAAAATAGATCCTGTGGAAGGTTGGCTTAAACGCCTTAATGAGTTCTCAGGCTGAGTGAATGCCTGGTGTGCTTTACAGGAAGCACGGTAGAGCAGCACTACAAGGAGTGAAACTCCATGCTACAGTGGGGTGACTCCACCATGAGGTTCCCAGGTAGGGGTAATGCCTCGGCTTTGCAAGCCAAGTCATAGCGGCGTAGCACCGTAAATAGGCAGGTAGCCTAATGCTGTATGACGTAATTAAGGAGTTGTAGACAACACTACAAAGGGGAGGATGGCCCCATGTTACAGTGGCACGACACCATGATGAGGTACCCAGGTAGGGTAAGCCTTGGCATTGCAAGCCATGTCGTTGTGGCGTAACACCGCAAGGAAGTCTTAGGCTTCATGCTGAGTAGATTGGCACTACAAAGAGGCTGAGACCTCATGCTACAGTAGTATGACACTACGACGAGGTTCCTAGGTAGGGGTAATGCCTCGGCTTCAGGCCATGTCATAGCGGCGTAGCACCGCAAGGAAGCGCAAGGCTTCATGCCATATCTCTTTAATAAAGAACTCACCTATAGTGTATGGAAAGAGATATCAGGCCGTCTCTTGAGGGTAAGCTTGTAGACGCCCAAAATATATTGAAACCAGGCTGGCACAAGGCCTTCAATGTACAGCCAGAAGCACAGTTTATGTCATTATGTGAGTAGAAGAATTGCAGTTATGGTGCAGAATTCAAGGCTTAGTCCATTCTTGTATCATACTGTTATTTAACCTATGCGGGAAGATTCAAGTCGCAGCGAAATCCTCCTAATGCATGATGGGCAGTCACTGTGGGGAACGCTTAACCCATATATGAGATATGTGGGGGATTGTTGGTGTTTTGCCTTTGGACTAGAAAGATAGTCCCACATCGGCTACACCAAATGGTGAGTATCTCAATATAATGTATTGCTTGTGTTGAGGTGTGCACATGAGGTGTAGTAGAGCACAAGTTTGTGCCATATGGGAGTATTTTCCTAGAAAGAAAAAGGACTAAATCCAACAAGGATGCAAGTTGATTTTTGTTGTGCGGACTCGGACTCGGACGCGGACTCCAAGATGTCTCGTGCATGCACGGGAGTGTTCGGAGGGTAGGCATGGACTGGCACACTTCTATGCTGATTGTGGGATGATCTAAAATATCAAACTCTATTTTTTAGTATTGGTATTTTAGTCCCACATCGGATAGGAGAAGAGGTGAAGTCTCAACTCCACTCTATAAATAGAGCCCCTTGGCCTCCTTTGAAAGATGCACCAAGAAGAGAGTTGAGGGAGTCTGTTAAGTCCAGGAAGCCCGTTCAAGTCTCAAATATTGACTTACGAGCGTTCCAGAAGTTCTTCGTGAACTTGCTGGTTCCTGGAAGCTGTTCGTGCTCGTGTGGGGCGAATAAAGCTTTGAGCAACGGTGGTTCATTCACCCCAGCATCTCATTCTCGCCTGTCATCGCTGCTGTTGCCTTTTACAGTAACTTCTTTTTAGAAGCTCTACTGCCGATAGTTGCTTGCACAAAGTCTCTTTAGATTTTTTGTGTATTACGTAGAATCTTTTAGATCCTCGTAATTCAAAATCCTCCAGGATCTCTGTTGCACATCTTCTTTAAGGTGCTGCATTTGAAACGTTGTGTGTACAATTGTTTCAGTTTCAGAATTTTCCATCGAAAATTGTGCCTCGGCACTAACATCAAATAGAATAGAAATCATCTATATATCTAGTTAGGTATTTTAATAAGGGTTTGGAGGTGGGTTAACTAATAACTTGATCTAATAGTTATATACATACACACAAGTTGGCTACAATGATTTATTTAGGTAGTATAGATGGTAGGTCAGTATAATTATATAATATACCAATGGTTAAAATATATATTAATTCTATTTACTAAATTATAAATAAAACTATAATATATATATATATATATATATATATATATATATATATATATATTATATTATATATATATATATATATATTATATATATATAAGGTTTTCATATGAAAACAAAACTTGATTCTAACCCATTGGGTAGCGTAGCCATCCTAAAACCGAGCTTGGCTACCTGAGTTCAAGCCCTTGTCTATTTTTTGTTTTAAAGAATCTATTTTAATGAATATATTTGTATAGTACTTGGTATACATACATATATGTGGTTTCCTTATAAAACAAAACCCTACCTGACTTGCTGCTCAGAGCGGCGACTCTAAACCACAGTCTGCACCCTGAGTTCAAATCATATGTTTCTTATTTTTGGGTAATATGTATTATATTATTTGGTATTTATGTATCTTGACAACTACACATTGTATTTGAGTGATGTAAAATACTTATAAATTGTATTTTTATTTATAGTATTGATTTTTTTTATTAAAATTACTTATTTAATAATTAGATTTTTAAATGAATAAAAACAGTAAATACCTTTATATGTATTTATAGTATTTCAATTTAATAAATAATAAATAATTTCTAAAACTAATTAAAAATGATATTTACATACTATATTTTATTTAGGCCAAGTTAGTATATTGGTTGTAAATTTTGGCACATGATCTATATAAACTTTAATTATTTAAAATATATTGTGATATATGTTGGAATATCGGCACAAACTTCGTAAAATTTATAAGTTGTATACGATAACCATCTACTAAATGTTGGGTAGTTAAAAATGTTGGCATTAACTAAAAAATAATATTAAATAGGTGACTTGGGACCCGTTGCACCACCAGTCAAGGAACATCGATAGATTACAACACTTCGACAGATACATGCAAGTGTACCTTACCAATGTTCGGTTCTTATTATACTTTATTTTAGTTGCATTCTTGCTTCATAATTAGCTTAGCTTAGTTGCGTTTACGGGATCTTGTTAATACTTCACGTCCGAGCATATATGTGTGTCAATTTTCATACGCGAATATGGGTATTGACTTTAGACATAATGCGTACTAATTATCGTGTTACTTGAGACACGATGG
>JANAVB010037791.1:0-14032 GCA_029216955.1 Iris pallida
TAACATTCTCCGTTTCAAATGACACGGTGAATTTCATTCTCCGATTCAAATTAAAACGGAGAATGAACATTCTAATGTGTTTTTAACACTGGGAATCTTATTCGTTTCAAAATAAACGGCGAATACCGTTCTCCGTTCCAAATTAAACGGCGAATAGTATCCTCAATCGTTTTAATACTGGGAACGGCATTCTCCGTAAAGTTCAAAACGGAGAATATAATTCTCCGTTACAAATGAAACGGAGAATATCATTCTCCGTTTTAAATTAAAACGGAGAATGAACATTCTAATTTGTTTTTAACACTGTGAATGCTATTCTCCGTTTAATTCAAAACGGAGAATGTTATTCTCCGTTTAATAAACACGGAGAATGCTATTGTGGTGTCGTGGTTACACTGCTAGACTTGTATTCAAGAGGTCATTGGTTCAATCTTGACTATAACAAAATTTTGTTTTATTTATACTTTTTTTGTAAGTTAATTATGGGGCCCATTTAAAAGGGAAAAAACTTTGATACAGGCACCTATGTATGACATATGGGCCATCTCAAAAATTAATGTGTATATATATATGATTACACGTTTTACAAAGCAAGAGGGGACCACATATCATACATCGGGGTATCAAAACTTTGAAAAGAGTTTTGTTAGAAAAGAGTTTTGTGGGCCCTATTAAAATTTATGTATATATATATATATATATATATATGTACACATTTTATAAAGCATGAAGGGCCCACATGTCATACATAGGGGGTATCAAAACTTTGATACAGTAGGGGGTATCAAAGTTGGCAGAATTCGAAGGGGCAGATTCATTGGTATTAATGGCATATAGATGGCCGTAGTTGGAAGTCTTACTTAGCTTTAATTGAGAAGGGGCAGATGCATTGGTATTGATGGAAATTAATTGAATTGAATTCGAAGTGGCTGCCTTTTTGGCGCATGAGTCCGAGTTGTTCCATGCCTATAAATGCCAGTAGTGTAGAGAGAGTTTGTTCTCATCTCACTTAACTTTTCTTGTGGCGATGGACTCTACCGATCCCCCGCCTTGGCAAGACTCTTTCCTCTTGGTTGTCGATCTCCTCGTTCGAAGAAGCTTTGGTGGTGAAGTCCTTCAGAAGACTGACATGTGCCTGGGTTTGGATTTATTGCCATTCCACGCTCTGTCGAAGCGCCCGCACGTTGATTGGCTCGGACTATGCACGGTGTTCCTTTGCCGCCAGAAGTTCATCTCTTCAACGTGTTCCATTGGTCCGACGATGCACGGTGGTGAAGTCCTTCAGAAGACTGAGATGTGCATGAGTTTGGAGTTTATTATCGTTCCACGCTCTGTCGAAGCGCCAGCCAGGAGTCTATCTCTTCTACATGTACCTTGTTGAAGAAGGATGGCTTTGCACGGTGCTCTGCCTCAAGGAATTCCTTGAGGCAGTGGGTTCCTTTGCCTCAGTAAGTTCCTTTGCTCGGAGGATACACGATGAAGTGGCTTGCCTCAAGGAGTCATCCAACGGTTCCTATGCTCTGACGATGCACGATGAATACCATCTACCACGCGGACACGAACTGAAAGACGACAGAGAACAACACTCCTTGACAGATGAAGCTTTCAATTGTATTCCTTGAGGCAAATCACTTCATCGTGCATCGTCAGAGCAATGGAACTCCCTGAACAAAGGAACTCCGTGCATAGTCAGAGCAATGGAACTCCATGAACAAAGGAACTCCGTGCATAGTCAGAGCGAATCAAAGTGCGAGCGCTCCGACAGAGTGTGGGTTTGGATTTATTGCGCTCACACTTTGATTCGCTCTGACGATGCACGGAGTTCCTTTGTTCATGGAGTTCCATTGCTCTGACTATGCACGGAGTTCCTTTGTTCAGGGAGTTCCATTGCTCTGACGATGCACGATGAAGTGATTTGCCTCAAGGAATACAATTGAAAGCTTCATTTGTCAAGGAGTGTTGTTCTCTGTCGTCTTTTAGTTCTTGTCCGTGTGGTAGATGGTATTCATCGTGCATCGTCAGAGCATAGGAACCGTTGGATGACTCCTTGAGGCAAGCTACTTCATCGTGCATCCTCCGAGCAAAGGAACTCACTGAGGCAAAGGAACTCACTGCCTCAAGGAATTCCTTTGCCTCAAGGAGTTCCATTGCTCTGCGATGTCCCGCACGCAGCTCACATTCAACTTTTTTCTTGATAGTAGGATTTTATGTAGTATTTCAGACTTTCATAATGTACATGTAACTCAAAAAGTCAGACTTTTCGTGGTTATCACAATGTAAATAGTAACTCAAAAATGATTTTATTACAAAAGACAGAAGAGCAGACATAAACGGTGAATAGAATACTCAAACGATTTAATTTAAACGGGAAAGTTATTCTCCGTTTCAAGTAAACGGAGAATTACATTCTCCGTTCCAACTAAAACGGAGAATATAATCCGAAGGGGCAGATTCATTAGGAATAAATGGCATATAAATGGAAGAATTCATTGGTATTAATGGCATATAAATGGCAGATTCATTGGTATTAATGACAATAAAAGTGACTGCAGCTTGGCGCATGATTTCGAGTTGTTAAATTTTGCCAATAAATGGCAGAATTTGGGAGATCTTATTATAAAAATGACTGCCCTTTTGGCGCATGAGTTCGAGTTGTTTTCATATGTAAATAAAAGTCAAACTTTTCGTGGTTTTGACAATGTAAATGTAATTCAAAAATGATTATATTATAAAAGCAGAGCTTATCAAAGACAGAAGTTCCTTGCCCAATTACATCATAATTACATTGTTGTTTTACAATGTCATTGCTAGGTTCGTTTTACATATTTGCTTGAAAGCAACTCCTTAGCCCATGACAACCTCATCTTTGTAATCTTCTGGTGAGTTTCATTGTCATTTCCTCCCGGTATTTCGAAGGGAGGAGTCGTCAACATATTCATATAATACGCCGTGTACAAGAGGCAGTTGGGTGCCCGTTGTTGTGGGCAATTTAGAGAATAATTCAGCACTTTGCTCTCATACTCCTTCTTCGCCGGGCATCTCTCCCTCATCATATCAACTTTTCTCCTGACGATAGGCTCGAAGGTTTTCTTCGTTAATTCTGCATCCACCTTGCACGTATCGTACGTGGTTTGCCTCAAGGAGTTGTAGTGTGTCCAGTCGTAGGAGATAAAGTTGAATGTGAGCAGAGTATAGTGTTTGATGGTTGCATTAAAAAGTGGGATGAATAACAACTCTATGTCGTCCTCCAAACCCATGACGAAGTCTACTACTGTTTGGATGTCTTCACAGGCGCCGGGGTTTTGCGGTTTCTTCATTGACACGTTGAACGACGGTCTGTTTCCCAAAAACAATACACAATATCATGAGTAATTTTTTTCTGTCATTTTTCATCGGTGTACACATGAATATGGAATTTTCTGTTTGAATACTTACCAATGTGTGGGCCGTCATGAATGCAGACCACTTATGTGATTAGGGGCGCCGGCTTTTTTTCTGGATCAATGGCACCTCCTTCGAACTAGACGGGACACACCTTTTACTGTCTTGAATTTCTCTCATCTTCCTTATTATTATGTCCAGTATGCCAGCCTCCATGTCGCCATAGTTGAGTATGTCTTGCATGTCTACTGCCGACAGCTGGACTGAAACTTCATTTTCACCCTTTTTCCGGAAAAAAATTCGTATACCATATCACTGCACATAAATTTAGTTTACATTAAATTAATAAATATAGATTCTCATTACATAATTGTGAAAAAAGTCTAGAAAAAACGAACGAAAAAAAGGGTTCAGAATACATACTTTGGAGAATTCTTTCTGGGAATTACGATGTCGATGTATTGTTTCTTCAGCTCTTCATCCGCATGTTTCCAAAGTAAGAGTTCATCGCATTCCCTTAGTATGACGTGGTTCTTCTTTAATTCAGCCATTTTGGCGTCTTCCCGGGATTTCGGAGCGGCATTAACCTTCCGCTTTTTATTAGCCTCTCCAACTGTATTGCTTTTTATTAACCTCTTTCCCCCCGATCCTCCTCCTCTTCTTCTGACTTCTCTTGGAGCAGCAGGTTCAGCAGCTGCTTGTAACTCCTCATCCTGAAGTACTTCAACCATGGCTAGGAGATCTTTAATTTTCCAATCCTTTTCATTGGCTTCAATATTAAACGATTCAACTTTATTTTGAAGCTCCCTTTTCTCCTCAACGAGCCTTTCATTTGTTTCTCTGAGTTGTTTGGTTGTTCGCACTGAAATAAAACTAAACAACAATGAAATGTATGATGTGAACCTAACACGGAGAATGACATTCTCCGTGTAATATAATAAGGAGAATAGAATTCTCCGTTTGGAATTACACGGAGAATAACCTTTCCAGTATCGAAATGATAGGGAATAGCAATTATCCGTTCCAAATAACACGGAGAATGACTATTCTCCGTGTTATAGTACACGGAGAATAGTCATTCTCCTGGAAGATTACAAATCAGAAATTTGAAATAGAAAAGATTTTACCTTGTGCATGTAGATCTGATTTAAGAACAGAATTCTGCTTTCTCAAATCCTCCAGTTCATGCACAGAGCCCTCCATCACAACGTTGACTGCACGTTGTTGTGATTCTGTGCCTCGAGCTCTTTCAGCTTTTCTTTGAGTTTCTCGTTCTCAAGGTTGGCTGCACGTAACTGCGTTCCTTGTGCCTCCATCTCTTTTAACTTTTCTTTGAGTTCTTCACTCTGCGCAAGAATATCAGAATGATGTCTTCTCAAATCCTCCAGTTCATGCACAGAGCCCTCCATCACAACATTGACTGCACGTTGTTGCTCTTCTTCTGCCTGGAGCTCTTTCAGCTTTTCTTTGAGTATGGCATTCTCAAAGTTGGGCTGCACGTAACTGCGCTCCTTGTGCCTCCATCTCCTTCAACTTTTCTTTCAGTTCTTCATTCTGCGCAAGAATATCAGAATGATGTCTTCTCAAATCCTCCAATTCCTTTGCTGAGTCGTCCATCACAACGCCCATTTCATGATACGGTGGTATCCGTTGTTCATCAAAATTATTCCCACCTGCTTCTTGGTGTTCTTCCTCTCTCTCTTTTTCAACTTCTTCTATAGGTGGCTCATCTTCTTTGTGCCCTTCTTCTTCCCCAACAGGTATAACCAGATCTTCCAATATCATCTTCGTTCTCATTTTGTTGTGATATTCGGCCTTGAGGAAGTTTGAGATATCGTACCCATTCCTATGTGAAAAAGCTTGGGTAATCAGGAATTGGGGCGAACTTCCTTTCCACAAATTTACTATGTTCTGCAAACCAATAGAGGAAGTATATTGTGCAACCTTCCAATTTGTGGAAAGCCATTGAGTAATCCCCCTGTTCAGTTTTGCTTCTACTCCTCTTTATGCTATCCATTACATATGCCAGGATTAACCTTGGCCAACATATACTGTTGATGACGTCCACACTGTCTACCAAGGCCAAGAATCTGTACGGCAAATTTGAACCGCCAGACTTTGTGAAGAATACTGTTTGGCACAAGTGGAAGATTATTAGCTTGGCCAAATCATCTGAATTAACAGCGTTATCTCCTCCACGAAGCCGTCGTAACAATTCAAAGAACTTGTCTCTCACTTCCTTATTCGTGACTTCTGAGTGTTTGCCCTTAGTATTAGCCAGCAATCTTGTGAAATGATCTCTGCACAGGCTCAATGATACTGGTGGTGTGGGCTGCTGTATGTTTTTCCTTTATCAATCTTCTGTAAGAAACATCATCAACGCTTTCTTCATTCAGCGGTAGACCGAATATGACTGCCATATCCTTGACGCTTGGCGCGATTTTAACAGTGGTGCTCAATTCAAAGCACCCGACGCCATCTTCTTCTTCTGTGTAACTTGCAATTAAATTCTCAAGTCCCTTCCGTTACCTTGGCCATTTCGGAGACGTGGACTCTGTTTTGGTAGAAAATCTCGACAAAATTCCAGAAACCGGTATTCTTCAAGGAACCAATAACTGGCTCAGGTAAACGGTCAGCATCTCGATTGACCTCCTCCATAAGATTTAGCATTGGCTTGAAGGTAGAACGAAAAAGTCTTGAATCATTATTCCTGACAGATTTTCTTTCTGCAAAACAAAAAAAAAACCAAAAATTAGGTCGGAGAATGGCCATTCTTATGGGTTTTAACACTGGGAACGGCATTCTCCGTTTCAAGTTAGACGGAGAATGACATTATCCGTTCCAAATTAAACAGCGAATAGAATTTAACATTCAAATGCGTTTTATGACGGAGAATGTCATTTTCCTTGAAATATATACAGAATTTGCGAACATAAAATCAAAGTTATACCTTCTGTTTGTACTTCTTCTTGCACTTCTTTTTGTTTAGCAACTTTTTCCTTTTTCTTTTTTGCAACTTTCTTAGAATAGGGTTTCCGTTGTTCTCCGTCTATCGCTTTTGGATTTTCTGTAACTGGTGCATCTTCTCTATTTGGTAATGCTGTCGGTGATGATTCTGCCGCTGATGCCGACATGGTGTGAATATTGCGAATGGGGAGGAAGGTTTGAAGATTTTGGAGGAGAATGACCTAGGTTTGAGTACAGAGTGGAGTATAGAAGAAGAGGAGGCTCCGAAATAGTTTTCTTTTTTCCTTTTCTTTTTTTAATAAAAGGGTTCGGGGGTGTTTTGAATTAATTAGAAGGGCAAAAATGTCATTCGATGGAAGGGCAAAAGACTCTTTTCTGCTTAATTAAAAGAATTGAAGCCGTTTGGCAAAAATGTCATTACAACTCAACAAAACAAATGAACATAATACATTAGGGCTTTCCATACATTAAATATAAAAGAAGAAGAAGAAAAAATCATCGTCTTCCATATTCAACCAGATTGGACTTCTTTTTTAGGCTCTTCATTGTGCTCTGAAGTTGTAATCCATTCAGCAACTATGCGTCTTTCCTTTTCCGCATCAAACTGCATATAACAAACATAACATCAAAAATATTGCTCTAAAAAGTTGAAGTTTTTGACGACATATTTTCATACTTACATCGATAGAACGGTAGTCCAGGCTACATCGGTCTTTCATGAATGCAATTAAAAAAATTCCACAATCAACTAAATTGCCTTGGCGGGGAACATAAGAAGGACGTTTTATTGCAAAAGTAGAAAAGCTGAACCTAGCATCTCTCAGCTTCAAAATCTCTTCTTCGAGAAAGATATCCAAATTTGAAAGCTACAATTACCACAAAACAATATGTATTAGTATAATGCGTATTCTTGTACCCAATTCATAAAAATTGATAAATATGAGCTTACAATTTCTTTATAACTGTTCTGCTTTAAATCAGATCATCTTTAGATGCAAGTGAGTCCCAATTTCAACAGTCCTGTTTTTAAACACAACTCGTTGCAAGAGTATAGTGTTCGCCCAAATGAATGGGTATGTATATCTGAATCAGGATAATTAGGTAAAACAAATTAGTAAATTTTTAGAAAATTAGGATTAATAATTAAACATAAATACATTAATACCTCTTTACAAGTGCTTAAAGATCCCATGTAATCCTGAAAGTATTTAAACTTCTTCCATAATTCATGAGGCCTTTTGACGGATGGAGGTAACGTGACTTTCTACATACACAGCAATTAATACATTACGAAGGACAAACAAACGAGAAAATTGTTAATGCATATGCATTAGAAGAATAAAATGCTCACTCACCGACATCCTTATTGGTAAAAACCATACATTAGCTTTTTGGAGGTTCTTTTTTCGTTCCTCCGCGGTGAGAAGAGCAGAGACAATACCTACAATCTGAATAAATCATTAAAAATGTCAGAGATGGAATCGAAGTAAACATAGATGGCATCTAAGAAGAAATATACTATCTATACATACCCCATTGGTAATTCTCGTTAAAGGAGCTAAGGTCTTCAACTCCCACCGAGACACATAGACTTTGTTGCAAGATGATATTATTTCTCTAAGAAAAGAAACGAATAAATTAGGAGAAAAAACTGTTGGAATTAAATCAAAACTCATATTACTTACTCGTCAGGTCTATCATCTGCAAAAATATAGTCGTAATATCTCGAAGAAACACTAGTACAATTGCTAGGCTTCGAGGTTGAACCCCTTATTAATTTTTGGATGGTGTGACCGGATGTAAATTTCTACGCATTCTTTTAGAAGGACTGCTAAAGTCAGTTTCTTCTTCTATAGCGTCCAATGCGAGATATCGGTCCAATGCTTTACTACGAGACTGTAGCTCCACGTCCTCCTCTTCGGAAGAAGATTCAACGGAAACCACCTTCACATTATTAAATGCTCTAGATGAAGATGCCTCCTTCAAAGCTGGAGATTCTTCAATCTTATCCAAACGTCGAGATAACTTCATTTGTTCAATTTTTATCTTTGCAACATCAGCTGAAATCGTCGCCAGATGTTCTTCAATCTTGCGCAACAAACGCGGAATGAAGGTTTCATTTGGATTTGGCATCCAATCTTCTACGTCTTCTACATTTTCCCCCACACGAGTAAACATCTTGAGAACAAGAAAACTATTGTATTTCAGAAAACTATTCTATGTATTTCAGAATGAATAATAGTACTATGAAACAAGAAAACTATTGTATATATAGCAAGAGAGAAGTACAAAAAGTGAGGAAGATGGAAAGCCAAATAAATTTCGAGACTAGCAAACAATCTACTAGCCGTTTGATTAAGGAGGGCTCGAGGAAGATTCTACTATCCGTTTGATTGAGGAGGGCTCGAGGAAGATTCTACTATCCGTTTGAAAATTACAAAAGGTTATCGTGATCAACTCCAATTAAGGAACTCTATAAGATGTTTAATTCCGCTTGATTGAGGAACTCGACGAAGTCCACCGCGAACCGGAACTTCTTCTTCTTTTCTTCTTCATCTCCGTTTCTCCTTCCACCACCACCATGCCCTGTAGATTTATAACAAAAATATTAAATTGTTAGATGAAACAAAAAAACTAAATACGGAAAGATTACTAAATCAAAATCAAACAGAACACATATTCATAGAAAACATGAGATTAAAGATGAAAGTGTCACAGAAGCAACACCACAATTTTACAACAACTAAGCAGACTCTGCTAAGCAATAACTAAAATTAGGGATTGTGTCCTCCTTGGATTTAATTTACACAAAGAAGAGATTTGAGAGAACGAGCTTTTGTCGGCTTCCTTAATGTACCATTCTCCGTCCTAAATGTACCATTCTCCGTCCATTCGCCGTATTAAAAGCAAAGAGAATGGCCATTTTCCGTGTTAAAAGCAAAGAGAATGGCCATTCTCCGTCCATTCGCCGTATTCACCGTCCATTCGTCGTATTAAAAGCAAAGAGAATGGCCATTCGCCGTATTTTCCGTCCATTCTCCGTCCTAAATGTACCATTCTCCGTCCATTCGCCATATTAAAAGCAAAGAGAATGGCCATTCTCCGTCCATTGGCCGTATTCACCGTCCATTCGCCATATTAAAAGCAAAGAGAATGGTCATTCTCCGTCCATTCGCCGTATTCACCGTCCATTCGCCATATTAAAAGCAAAGAGAATGGCCATTCGCCGTATTCTCCGTCCTAAATGTACCATTCTCCGTCCTAAATGTACCATTCTCCGTGTTAAAAGCAAAGAGAATGGTCATTTTTTGTCCAAAAAAATATTCTCCTCGAAAATATTATCTTTAGAAAAGTTAAAAAATAATCCGCCCGACCTCAGAAGTAGGTTTCCTCAGTTCACCACCACCACCACGACATGTAGCTTTATTAACAAAATATTAAATTGTTAAATGAAAAAAAAATTTCAGACAATGGCATGGGCAGTAAAATTTTAGCGGCGCCGCTGGTACTTCTCCTTGTTCGAGGAGGCCTCGACGAAGTCCGACGCGAAGCGGACCGATTCTTCTCGGCGCAGCTGGTACTCCTCGTTGTTCTAGGGGTGCTCGACGACGTTCGACGCGATCCGAACCGTTTCTTATTTCCTTCTTCATCTCCGTTTCTCTTTCCTCCACCACCAGCACCACCACGACTACCATGGCCTGTAACCCAAAAAAAAAGGTTCAGATTAAATTGGATGGACTTTTGAGAGAGTAAATATGAGTTAATTTAGGGTGTTCATTGAAAAAATTAAAGTGAAGAATGACCTGCTAAAGCAAGTTACCAACTGGTCAAAAGTCTAAATCAGCATTAAATGATGTCTCTTGTATTATTTTATCTGAATTAAACCTGAACCGTTGGATTAACATCCAACGGTCCATATTTCGGATGTATCGATACATCCATTTCCAGCGGATGTATTGTAAAATTTTCCATATATATATATATATATATATTATATATATATATATATATATATATATATATAGATATATAATATATAATTGAAGAAGACATTATATTTAAAAGGTAAAGTGGCTCACAAAGAGCAATACAGACAGGTGCGGGCCAAAAAAACACAAAAGGGTCCCGATTAAACAAGGTAGGAAAGTGAAAAGTTTGAAATTCGAAATTTCGGAAGGCCGAAATTTCAAAAGATTTCGAAATTACGAAAAAACGTAATTTCGAAATTTTTCAAAATTTCGAAATTGGAGAACACGTAAACAGACGCTGTTCCCGAGAGGTGGCTGGGAACGCAGCCCAAGGAGTGGGCACGCGGCCCGATGGGGGTACTGCCCGAGACAGATGGCGGTCGGATATATATATATATATATATATATATATATATATATTATATATATATATATATATATTATATATATATATATATTAAAATATATATATATATAAGGCATGCAGCCCATGAGGCAATGACGGATCCACAAGAGGGGGGAGGGGGGGGAGGTGGCGCCATTGATTTTTTATATTATTGTACTCTAAAAAATTTTTTGAAGACGTTTCTGAATCCCTTTATAATTGTGTCTGCAGTGGATTATAATCCTAGATCCGCTAGTGCCGGGAGGTCAAGTGTTCGAGACCCTGCAGGAGTGGAAGTGATTTTTACCAAGGGCCTATGTGCCCCTTTACAAAAAAAAAAAAAAAAAAAAAAAAAAAAAAAATTATATAGGAGTATCCAGAATATAAACTGGAAAAATTATGTGTGGGCTAACTCCTACAAAATAAAGTAAAAAAAGAAAAGAAAAAAAGTGTATATAAAAAAAAGTTGGGCCGGACTCCAACCCACCCCATCCAATACCAGCTATATTCGTCCCTGCTTGCATTAGAATATATACATGCAAGGATATAGCTATATTTACTTTGGATTGGCCTAAGATTTAAAGAAATTGGGAGTTGATTGATGCTAACTCAAGATTGTTTTCCCTCCAAACAGAGTGGAGTGAACAATGTTTATCAGATATTCCAATAATTGAATAAACTTATAACTTAATTATTTACTTTAATAGTTAAGCATTTAATTCTATTCAATTTTCTTTTAACTCTATTTTTTTACTCTATTTAAATTGTTGGGGATTATTTTCATTTTATTTATTTATCTAGCTATAATTAATTGACTTGTTTTATTACTTTATTATTTTCCTTTTTAGAACTACTGATTATAAGCAAACACGAGCGGAGGAGATAGTACAACTTGCCTCTACACATATTTTTATGCGTGGACTGCAACTAATAATAATATTTCTAATAATATCTATTCTCTATTCTACTATATAATAGAAAAATTGATGGTGAAACTTTTGAATTCCTAAAATACCCTTGAGTATTTTATAAACATGATGTTATTATGTCAACTTGCATGTCATTTATGTTTAAGAGTCAAAGCAATAAATTTGCACATAAGTTTCATTTTCCATACAACTTTTGATGTTCCAATGGTAATAATTTTTCTATCATTACCATTTTTTCAAGATTATTATTCTCAATAAAAATTAAAATTTGTACTCCAAAACTCTTGCATTGTAAAAAGGAAACACACACATGAATAATCATCCGAAAAAGATGAAAAGACGACAACTGATCTTATGATATTCTAATTAAAATACATGTAAAACACGTACATGTAGACTAGTTAATAATAATACGACGAAGAGGCGGGTAAGTTGTCGATGTGATTCTTTAAAATTTTCAATTGGCTGAAAGTTGGTGCTGGGAACAAAGAAAGAAAAAATGATATAAAAATTGGGTTAGAGAATTTACATTATATTCATCTTAGAAGAATTTTATCCTTAAAATTTAAGATAACAACAATCAAAGTGGTACCACAAAAGTTCAATCTCAAGGAGGCACGATTTAAGAGACATGTTCAATCTATTTATTGATCAATAACCTAATTTTCGTCCTCCTTAACTTGAATATTTTTATCTCCTACTTGACTTGTGAATTTGAATCTACAGTCTAGTTTCCTGAAACTCTATTCCAACAAAATTTCTTTAAGTCTCGAAAATAAAATATATCAAATCTTTAAGCATTACTAAGAGCATCTCCAACTGTTAGATTATATTTATGTAGCTATTGTAAATATAGCCCATCAGCCCAATAGTATAGAAAGTATATATATATCATCAGCCCAATAGTGTAGAAACTATATATATTGTAATCCTTTCCAATCAATAAACCAAGGCTTTATTATTTCCTAGATGGTATCAGAGCCTCCAGAAAAACCCTAGCTGCCAAACTCGACAAATCCACCCCGGCGACTACTCCGCCGCCCGACCTCGTCTGTCCGCGTCCGATCCGGCGCCCGACCCGCGGCAGATCCGACGCCCGACCCCGTCCTCGCCCGATTCGACGCCCGATCTGCGGCCAATCCGCCGCCCACCCCATCTGTCCGCGCCCGATCCGGCGCCCAACCCGTAGCAGATCCGCCGCCCGGCCCCATCGGTCGGCGCCCATCTTCCCCGGAGTGACAGTCCGGCCGATCCGCCCGCTCGTCAGGCCGATCCGCCCGCCCCGCTCGACCGACTCTCGTCCGATCCGACTTCGGCAATAACTGATGATGCAGCGTCAAGTTTCTCTCCACCGCGATCGACCGCTCCTGCAGTGGAGGTACACACAACCCAAATTATTTGAATCCGAAGGATCCATATTTTCTGAGTTCTGCTGATCAACCAGGAAATATTATTACTCCTATTATTTTTCGTGGCTCGAACTACGCTGACTGGTCTCGGTCGATTCGTCTCTCCCTGATCTCTAGGCGAAAGATCATTTTTCTTGAAGGTACTGAAATCAAACCTATTAATGATGCTAGTAAATTACTTGATTGGAGGTGTGTGCAAGCGTTATTCGTTCAATTGGTTCTTAATACCATTGATCCGCCCCTGAAGAAATATTTGTCGTACTTTGAGAAAGTTTATCCATTGTGAAAATGTTGGAGAAAGATTCGTTGTCAGCAATGGCACTCGGAAGCAACAAATTAAGGTGGCTCTGGCTGAGTGTAAACAAACGGTTTCGATGATGTCTGTAGAAACCTACTTTAGAAATTTGCAGTCTTTGTGGGATGAACAAGTTGCTTATTTTTCGTCCTACTTGTACCTGTGGTGAACTTGCTGCAAACCAGGCTATGAGGGATGAAGACCACTTTCAGGACTTTATGTATGGGTTGAATGCTGAGTTGTATGGTCATATCCGATCTAATCTTTTGGCTCAGGATCCAACCAAGTTTAGATCGGACATATCAGGCAGTCCTGAGGAGGAGGATATGCGAAAATCTCAGGTTCAATCCGCTACTGAGGAGGTGTTGGCTGGCTATCAAGACTTCACCTCGACTTTCTACTACTTCTAATAGTAGAACCTTTGATTCCCGGGATAAATCAGGTAAGATCTGTACTTGTTGCAAGAAAACAGGTCATGATCTTGCGAATTGCTTTGCAAAGAATGGCTATCCAGAGTGGTGGGAGACTCGTCCTAGGCGTGAGGAATGACGTTGTGCTGGTGGTGGCAGAGGCCCTTCAACACAGTAGAGTCATGAGGGGGGACGCGGTGCTGGTAGAGCCGGTGTTGTGTCATCATGTAGCTGCTGCTGGTCATTTTGTCACCGCTGGTCTTGCAGCTGGGAGTTCGGATACGATAC
>JANAVB010037792.1:0-42500 GCA_029216955.1 Iris pallida
TCCGTTGACATCTTGACATGAGTTCTCTAGTCCTTGTTCAGCATTTATTTTTCGTGTAGACAGTGTATAGATTCGTGCTTTATTCATTACACACCGTTTTACTTGTTTATTCTGTACTTTTCTCTATGCATAATAAACTATTAGAACTCGTTTTTTATGTATCTTGCTAGTCCTCTGAGGACCTGATGATCTCTTCAGGTTTAGCGACGGCATGGTGTTAGTTAGCAGAGCAGGATGGTAGAGGATTGCGATGCATGATACAGGTATTGGTTTGTGTATTTCTTTATTATCTTCTCGTGTTTATATTCCATATCATGATATACTCTGCTTATTTATAGACTCATATCATTCTTAGAGTCTAATCGAACAATATGCTAATGGGCCTGCAGACCATGACCCATACTTGTTCATTCTTGTTTATACGATTCATGTGGATTGAGATACAGTTAGATTAGACTGATACCCTGTTCCCTGACAGCTTATACGTACTCGAGTCGGGCTGGAGTCCGCTCGATACGTAGCTGGCTTGCTCACGAGCTCGCGTCCGAAAAGCGGGTGTGGTCGTGACAAGTTTTGTGGTGGCCCATGCAGGTCAGAGCATATCGTATCGGTTACGTAACTGTACCGTACGAGCCTGCGCAACTGACTAAACCCTTAGAATCTCAATCCACTCTCCTTGAAATTCTCCTAGAAATTCTCTACGTCCTTGAAACTCCATATTGCTCTCATTATACTTCCTTGATTTCCGTACCGTTGATTCTCGTCCCCTCCTAATTCGAGTGACGAACAATCGTGCTGTCTAGATTCATTAGAAATCTTTAAATTATAGTACCTATTGCTTGACTATTGAGTGTTTGATTTGTTTATGATATAAGGGATTATATATGCCATAGCCTATTATCTGCCCAGTAAAATTGTTAGCACTAGTTAGAAGACCATAAGACTTAGTAACCGTGTTTTGAGGAGTAATGCCAAAGGTGGGTAGAAGTCGTCAGTACTCGGAATTATAAAATGACTAAAGAAAGTCATGAAATATTTCGAGGAATTAAATTCGAGGAGATTAAGGACTTTGAATTTTTAATGGCATAGTCATGAAATGGGAATTTCGAGGACGAAATTATTTTTAAGTGGGTAGATTTGTACTCCCCTTCCCGAAATTGTCGATTATTTTTATTATTATTTATTGAATTAAATTGTGATTTTTAGAAATAATTATTATTATTTATTGAAATTGTTATCTAATATTATTTTTTGGTTGTATATTTTATTATCTAATAAATATATTATATATGTGTATGTATAGAAGATATTGTATACGTGTATATAGATGTATGGCATATATATAGATGAATATATAGATATATATATATATTATAGATATATATATTATCTATATAATAGATAGATATATATATATATATATATATATATATATAGAGAGAGAGAGAGAGAGAGAGAGAAGAGAGAGAGAGAATATATATATAGAGAATATATATATATAGAGAATATATATATAGAATATATATATAGATATATAGAGAATATATATATTATACGAGTGTATATGTGTGTGTATATATATTATATATTTTTTTTATTTTTATTATATATAATATATATATATATATCTATATATATATATATATATATATATATCTATATATATATATATATATATATATATATATATAGATATATAATATATATATATATTGTATACGTGAGTATTTGTGTGGATATACAAATATATTATATGCATTTGTATATATTAATTATAATTGTATGTATATACATATATATATATACATATATATATATATATATATAGATAATATATATATATATATACATATATATATATATATATATATAGATATATATATATATATAGTCTATATATATACATAATATAATATATACATATATAGTTATTATATATATAGTTATTTTCATATATATAGATATATCATATATATATATATATATATATAATATATATATATATATATATATATATATCTATATATATATATATGTAAAATAACTATATATATAGATAGAAGCTCAGCCCGAGCTTAACTCCAGCCCAGCCCAAAGCCAGGCCAGGCCGGCCCAGCTCAGGCCAGCACACCCCAGTAGCCTACTGCGAATCCCCAGCCCGAGCCTTAAAAACCCTCAGCCGAGTCTTAAGTTTTAGCACAGTAGGTTTTTTTTATCGTGTATATATAGAGAAGGAGAGAACCGTGAGTAGCCGAGAACCCTAACCAGTACGCAACCCACGCCACCAGACCTGCGCCACCCCCAGCCCCGACCTGGCGCACCACCCTGGCCACGCGCGCCGCCGGGGGGCGGCCGCCGCCGGCCGGAATGGTCGCGTGCGTGCGTGCAACTCAACAACGCACAGCAGCAGTAGCTGCGGGGGTGCGACCTCACGACGGCTTTTCTTTGCGTAGGAAGGGACGTTTTATGAAACGTTCGATCTGGTATGTTCCCAACATGACCCCCATCAAATCCCTTCATTTATTTAGATTTAAATTCTACTGTACGCGTCGTAGATCGAACCCGAAGTTTTCGAAAAACTCCTCGAAAACAGAACATTGGAACAGTCCAAGAACCCCTGTTCGGAGGTCGATTTCCGATCGATCCAGTACCAATATAGGAAATCTATTTAAAGAGACTTTTAGACAGCATATAGGTCTTCATCACCTTTTTTGTGGATTCGGAAATCATCGACTACGCGTCGAGAAATCGAATCCCAAAGTTTCCCAAAAACCTGTTCTAAAAACATTAAAAATTGTTCCACACGACGTGCGTCACGCCAATTCGGACGACGTGGTCGCGAACCGAAAGCATCGAAAGCTGCTTCGTGGTCGTGTGGGCTTGGACGGAATTCAAATCGGTCGCGTGTGCGCGACGAATTTGATGCGTATCCGTCAAAATTTACCGTATCGTGCACTTTACAAATTCTCTAATTACTTTGTGCACGCTCATCAGATCGAGACAAAACTTGCGCCAATAGGACCGTATCATTTTTCTGGTCCTGTATGCCAAGTTTGGTCCAATTCTGAGACCGTTGACAAAATCACCGTTTTACGGGCCCCACGATTCCACTCAACGGGCGATTTTGTGCACGGCCCGCCGGAATCCAACTCTGGACATACGGTTGGGTTCGTATCGGAAAACTGGATCCGTAGACATGTAGTTTGACGACTTTAGAGACCATTGACTCTGGCACGCTTTTCGGTGCAAAGCGGGTCCAACGGCGGATACCGTTTTTGTCCGAAATTACCGTTTTGCCCCTGTGTCCAGAATTGGACTTAAGGACAGGCAATCCTAGCTAATTTGACTATTCTGAGAATGTTGGCGATGTTTGTTTCAGCTTTCGGAGACAGTTGTGATGACTTGTACGTTATGGTGTACCAGTTGACGGTATTTATTGATTCTTCGTACTGCCACCAGGCAAGTATACCTTGCCTTTCTACACAGCTTTATTTACATGCACTGTCTATTATTTTATCCGATTTCTCATATTTTTGCCATGTATCTTTTCTATCAAGCTGGTATATTTTTATCATTGCTTTAGACAGTGTTCACAGTTAGCCTTGTGTCGTGCCTTGATTGAGTCGTGCCTCCGTGTCTTGAACCTTGAAGCTAACCTGCGAGTCCACGATAGGGATGAGGGTTAGTATTTATTGGTCTACGCCTACGAGTCCACACTAGGGACGAGGGTGATGCTAGCCTGAGAGTCCACACTAGGGACGAGGGTTAGTAGTAGATGCTAGCCTGCGAGTCCACACCAGGGACGAGGGTTAGTAGTATAGGGTTTACGCCTGCGAGTCCACACTAGGGACGAAGGTGACGCTAGCCTGAGAGTCCACACTAGGGACGAGGGTTAGTAGTAGATGCTAGCCTGCGAGTCCACACCAGGGATGAGGGTTAGTAGTATAGGGTTTACGCCTGCGAGTCCACACTAGGGACGAGGGTGATGCTAACCTGCGAGTCCACAATAGGAACAAGGGTTAGTAGTTCAAACCTGCGAGTCCACATTAGGGACGAGGGTTTGAGAATTCATTTCGGTTATCCGTTGACATCTTGACACGAGTTCTCTAGTCCTTGTTCAGCAGTTTATTTTCGTGTAGACAGTGTATAGATTCGTGCTTTATTCATTGCACCGTTTTACTTATTTATTCCGTACTTTTTCTATGCATAATAAACTGTTAGAAATGCTCGTTTTTATGTATCTTGCTAGTCCTCTGAGGACCTGATGATCTCTTCAGGTTTAGCGACGGCATGGTGTTAGTTAGCAGAGCAGGATGGTAGAGGATTGCGATGCATGATACAGGTATTGGTTTGTGTTATTTCTTTATTATCTTTTCGTGTTTTATATTTCATATCATGATATACTCTGCTTATTTATAGACTCATATCATTCTTAGAGTCTAATCGAATAATATACTAATGGGCTGCAGACCATGACCCATACTTGTTCATTATTGTTTATACGATTCATGTGGATTGAGATATAGTTTAGATTTGACTTGATACCCTGTTCCCTGACAGCTTATACGTACTCGAGTCGGGCTGGAGTCCGCTCGATACGTAGCTGGCTTGCTCACGAGCTCGCGTCCGAAAAGCGGGTGCGGGTCGTGACACTGTTGGGATGATCTCATTGCATCTTGCTAATAACTAGGCCCGTGATAACCCTAGTTAGTTAAAAGTATCAAGTTGAACTCTTGATTGGCCGTGATTGATTGGATGGAGTTTATTCCAGCTTACTCTTATCATGATCCTGTGCAAGATTGGGACATGACATGATTATTGATGCTTGCCTTAACAATAACGATCGGGGGTCCAGTTCTGTTCAGACGAATGGTTACAACCCCGGTCCTTGTTTGGTTTAAGGGTTGTAATCTGGCTCCCGGAGCAGTTCTGTATCCTCTCTTCATTTATTGTCTTATTGCAACCCCATGCCATGTTTGTCATATTTTACCTTACCTTAATACCATGATTATTTATACTGGCCTTGGCAATAAAGATCGTGGGTCCAGTTCTATTCCGGTGAAGGGTTACAACCCCGGTCCTTGTTTAGTTTAAGGGTTGTAACCTGGATCCCGGAGCAGTTCCGTGTCCTCTCTTCGTTTATTGTCTTCACTGTACCAATAGTATTTGAGACAGGTTTCTATTCAGGTGAAGGGCTGTAACCCCGGTCCTTGTTTGGTTTAAGGGTTGTGACCTGGCTACTTGAATGGTTTTCTCGTACTCAGTTTACTGTTGTTATCTCTATTTTCTTATCAGTTCATTATTTATTATCTTTAATATTCTATTGTGATATGCTGGTTTTAGTTCCTAAGTGAAGCCTCCTTTGTGGTACTTGCTCCTTCTAGGGTCTGATCCAGCTGGTTTTGTGTGGCCAAATATCGGAGCAGCACCAGAGGATCCACCTGTCTTCCAGCCAGATGGTGACCACCAAGCATAACCCTGGCAACGAGTGGGTTTCTTTTGTCCTTCCACTTATTTGTAAAATTATTTTTTTGGGGCATTTAGCCGACGAGCACGTGTTAGCTCGGTTGCACCTTTATTTACTGTCTGCCTATGGGCTGTAACATGATTGACAAATCCTTGGGTTGATTATGTATGACCAGAACTCTTGCTAGTCTTGACATTTTGTACGACTATCTTCATGATCATCCGAATATGTAATGTATGGGACACCTTACTATTGTATATTTGGTGCTTTGACATCTTGTAACTCTTATTACTTGCTTGATATTGAGACAATAGGCTTGTTTATGACCATAGGAGACTGATGGCTTGTAGTTAAACCCTCATGTATCTAGACAGCCGTGACCGTATAACGAGGTGGGTTGCACTTCAATATACGTAGCTGGCTATGTACGCCCCCGCTCTCCAGTATTCTGGTTCTGGGGCGTTACAAGAACTATACAACAATGATGTTCCATGCATTGTCTTATATACACGAATGAAAGCAACATTTCTAGTCGTAATGCTTCAAGTTGCCAACAAAACTTTAATGTCTCGGCCCGCCCAAGCAAACACCACACCTACGAAGATCTGATGAAGGGTCAGTATATAAGCACTTGTGAGTGGCCTCTCGTCAACACCACCAAATTAACCAACACGTTGAATTAGTGAGTGCAATAAACATTATGTAGTATTTCTAATCTTGTCTTATGATCAGTTATATGTCATAACATACTTGTGTCAATAACATAAATGTGTCATGCAACTGAGTTAAGCTTACCCAATACTTATCATCCTTTTATGCTATAATATAAATTAATAAGCATAATTTGGATACAATTATATTAATTCGGTCTACATAAAAAAGTGTGTCATAATACGTGCCTTTGCAGACACTCGTTAGCCATCATAAAAATGTAATCGTGCTAAGTGCTCATTTCGTATCCGTTACTAGACTTGTAAGCATATAACTTTAACATGCAACCTAACTACATGAAGGTCACTGACATCACAAGTCATCCTGGCCATAGCTAGATTAGACGACGATACATTCAGCATGGGTAGCCTCACTGAAGTTTTTGAATCACATGTGCTAGTACATCAGCAAAGTTATCCTTGTTCCTCCTAGGTCGACACGATTTCTTGCCCTGACGATTTGTTCGAGAAACTAAAACATTGCACACAAGTTATCCATGACCATGCGAATGCGTGAACAACTATTCTAAAACATAAGCATGATATATTTCTACAATGATACTGCCTTGGCGACCCAATGGTTCAAATCTTTTTTTTTCCTTCTATTTCTTTAAGCTACAATACTATGCTCCAACATATACATCATTGCAACATGTTATTCTTATAAGTAAAGATATAGCCATGGAATATACTTCAAATGATAATATACTAAGAGGCACAGAATTAGTATTTATACAACAAGTTACATATTTCGTGTGATATGATAAAAGCATCTCAACATTTTCAAGTCTATGACAATAGTTTAAAGTTCCATGTTATATAGAAACAAGTATACATAAATGAGATTGCTTTTTTTTATCTATGTGGGTTCGTCTCTTTTATTATTAGCATATAATATTACTCAAAGCATATAAAACATATAGGCAACATCCGGTTCATTAGGTGTGAAGGTGAAGAAGAGAGGGATCATCGAAACCACCCACCTAATGAATCATCGATCTGCCTCGATCGAGCAAATATCTGAAGCAAATTCTATGACTGAACCCAAGTCCAAACAGTCCTTCGAGCCAAAAAATTAACTCATTGCACCATGCGAAATGTGGCATTACAATATGTGTGTCTGTGTGTGATTGATTTGCGAGTATCCAGTGAAGTAATAAGATTAGGAGGTTGATGGTTCAAATCTTACTATACCTGTTTTTTGCACATAGAATTTTTTGTGTAACAAAAAGAGTATAGTACTTATTAGTTTACTAAATGGCCACAAGTTCCACTTATTTTAATATTATAGACACACCTATGTATATAAAAATGTAAAAAAAAAAATTATATATATATATATATATATATATATATATATATATATGTGTGTGTGTGTGTGTGTGTTGGAGTGGGTGGGGTTTCCAACCTATGTGGAGAATATCCCGGAGAGCGACGAGCGCCATCCGTGTGTCGGAGAAGCTCGGGGAGGGCATGGATCCTATTTTGGAACATATATGGTAAGGAAATATATGATTGGATTTCCATATTTACATGATCATATATTTATGATTGGACCCTTCATATAGTAGCTTTCCATATAATTGGGCTTCCAATTTGTCACGACCCGATCCCAAATTATTGGGTCGAACCGGATCTTGCCCAGCCTGCACCGTTGTGAGACGACGACAGTAAGCTGTTCTATATGCAGGTATTCACAACAACATATATACATTTGTCACAACTCAATATACGGAAATTTTAAAACTTTTATTCAACATTTGAAAAGTACAACTGGAAATGAAACACTACAACAAAAAACCCTTTTAATGACGGCTAAAAAGCGTCATTAATGACTTACCATGACGCTTTTTTTTCCACAGCAACCGTTATGAAAACGGGTGTTATAAATATTTTTTAAAAGTGTCATAAAATAACCGTCATGAATAGTTTCTATAAAAACGTTATGAATAGTTAATATATAGTGCACAATTCAGAACAATTTTAAAACGTCATGAATAGATAATATGTACAGGCTCAATGCAGCACATTTATAACAGTTTATACTATTCAAATTAGCACATTTATAATGCTCTATACTGCACAGTATATATTACATTCCAAAAACTTAACATTATATATCACCATCTTTATTACATTTCTCAAAATAGAGTACATATCAACATCTTCATTATATAACCACAGCTTTTCTCTTATTCACAGATTTGGATACAAAGGGGAAAGAATTGGCAAGAGACGTGCTCTAAAACTTTGAAAATTGCTGCACCACTTGAAGGCTTCGATGCAAACACATAAAGACCTAGGTCATTTTTGCTAATTATGCCCCTCTCTATCCTGGACTGGTAGAATGATTCCTGCAAGCAGTCAAAACTAATGCATCATAAAAATAAACTAATCATGTTATTTCAGACAGGATCTGCTTGACTTTAAAGACTGGCGAACAAAAAATAAACAATTAAGTAACTACAAAAGAAAACATGGGAATTACCTTCATGTTGAGAATGAATTGAGGAACAATGCTTTCTTTAACTAAGGCAACTGCACAACCACCCCATCCTGCTCCTGTGAGTCTTGCGCCAAGTGCTCCATTATCCCGACACACTTTTACTAGCTTCTCCAGCTCTGGGCAGCTATAAAGAATATATATTTTACACAATTGTCAACATATTAAAAGCTTCTATAACAAGTGGTAAAACAATATATTATGCAAGAAAAAAAAAAGTTGAACCTTTAGTTGTTTTGTTAAATTAAAGCTAGTGTTTTTCTGAATATTCAAGCAATGTCAGTATCTTCCAAATATACCCTCTTTCAAATGCATTGCAATTCTTTTTCATGCCAATCAAGATCCAATTCATATGGATGAACAGATGCAACTACGTCAACATATATTTTATCCCATAATGTTGGTGTCCGCATCATTTCATATAAGATTCCAAGAGGTTTTATGCAAGGGTATCAGCTTACTAAATGCGTCCTTCATCAGCGCTTGCAAATGGCTAGCAAAGACGACATTTGGAACGTGATGAGTTTATGAGCGCTCTTCGTAGTTCAGTAACAGAACCATACAAGCTCACTAATATCCATCATCTAGAGACTCAATAAAGGAATACACACATGATAATAGGACTAGGAATTAGTACCTGCACTCATACAGAACGCTGCAGCTATGGTGGCTATCGCTCATTAGATCACCAAGCTTTTTAAGCATGTCCTCCTCACTACAAAAAAAAACCATTTGCTTACTCAGAACTTGTCATCGTGTATTCACAAGAAAAAGCGATACACATTTTCCAAACATAATTGCCACACATGGCAGTAATAATTCAATATGAGAGATGAAGAGAGGAAGGATGATGATTAAAGCTTCTTTATTTTACAATTATTTGTTTTATCTTTAATCCTTTCCGGAATTACAAACAAAGATCAACAAAAATTGTCGTAACCAGAACTCTTGAATAGAAGCCAAGAACAAAAATTGTCGAAACCGTTAGAGTTTGCTGCAAGAGAAGCAAAACTTCTCAGGGATATTTTATCGAACACCTTACAATCGGTCAAAACAAAAATAAAGAATGGGATTGGAAGAACAAACCTCGTTACATATAAAATTTCCTAAAAATTGCAGCAGGTTATGCATAAGTAACAGCTTGAAGATTATATTCTTCGTGCAGGTCGAACAAAACAAATGGTGACAGAAATTCTAAAAGGATATATAAACAAGTGTTCTCACAGTTAAGTTTGCAGCAGGTTATGCCTAAGGTCATGTTAACAATTCTCTGAAGGGCAAATCTGAATAATATAATATTTCGTTTGGCAATAAAAGCTTCGCACACGATAAAGATATTATAACCAATTGCTATAACCGTAAAAAAATTTAAGAATGGCTTATCATATAGCAATGGCAACTAATCAAACCAAAGTAAGATAGCAGGAAAAGTTCCATCACTTTGATAACTCTTATGAGCACCAATCAAGAAACCTACCAAAATAAGGTAGCATGTCTTGGAATATGCCAAAAGGACAAGGTAATTTGAACCTTTCCGAAAATGTACCTAGTTAAGATCAATAAACTGAAGGAAAGAAAGAGAAATAAGAGGGAGGAAGGTATTGTGATGTTTGTTCCCGGATAGAGATGACAACGCCTAAGTTGCGATTTATAAGACCTTTTCTTTCATGTTCGTCTAGGATTCCGGATGAAAGACGCAAAAATCAACAATACAAGTGTTGATTAATTGAAGAGAAATCAACCCAACGTCAATACCAAATACTAATCTCAATGATTTTGGCACGTGTGTCAGTATCTACATAAAAGGATTATATTGATCAAGTTGTTGACAGAACTTCAAGCAGAAATCACAAATCAAAGATCTGATCCATACCAGATCCAACCATGAATTAAGAATAGATGAACAACTAACTAAGATGTTCTCCCAATAAGAAGCTTTTTTTTCTAAAGCAATGAATAATATGTTAGAAACATCCAAAAGTTTGATTTTTTTTTTTTTGCACAGATGTCAATATCTACACAGAAAGATTACAGCTTTCTTCCATTACCAATAAAAAAAACTTCAATCAGAACCCTATAAATCAAAGATCTGGAGCATGCCCAGATGTTTCAGCTACACAACAGATCCATACATGAACCCACAATAGATGAACAAGTAACAAAGATGATCTCCCATTAACCATTACTATTTTGAAAGCAATGAAGCATATGTTTCTAACGATTTAAGACCTTGTCAAAAATATTGAATCTTTTGCACGTATGTCAATATCTACACATAAAGATCACAGCTTTCTTCCAGTACCAATCAAAACACTTCAATCAGAACCCAAAAATCAAATATCACAACAGATCTAAACTTGGATTGGTAGGAAATAGGCAAAGTAACAAACTTTATATGAAGAAGAAGAAGAAAAATATGGTACCTTTCCAGCAGCTGGCGGTGTTGTACTCCTCCCAAGCCGACGCACTCTTCGACTGCCATGAGATGTTGAATTTGACGAGTGGTTTAGGCCCGGCTGCCGACGACTCGAGCTCGCGGACGACGTCGAGAGCGTACTCGGCCGGATTTTTTGTCGGAAGGAAGAAGAAATTAAAAACCCTAGCCCTAATTTTGAAGAGAACGGTCTCTAGGGTTAGGGTTTTGGAGTTGGGAAAAAGGAAGGAGAAGAAGAGGAAGAGAGGAGGGTGTTGCTGAACTAGAGTTAGGGTTTGGATCTATCCTTAGGATTTTGGAGTTGGGGAAGAGGAGGGAGAAGAAATGAGGAGAAGGAGAAGACCGACCGGGGAGAGAAAATTTTTTGTTGAAGCGCGGGGTGTAGAAGGATTTTGGCAAAAATTGAACTTAAAAAATATTACAAGTTTGCCACCGCTCTAAACTATTAATAACGCTTTATTTTATAAACGTTATAAAAAGCCCAGAATTAGCCCAAACCGTCATAGAAAAAAGGTATTTTTCAACTTGATAATGCTTATGTAGCAGCCGTCATTAAAACTCCCTGTCGAGCGTCATTAAAAGGGTTTTTTGTTGTAGTGAAAGAACTGAAATAAACTGCTGAATTCAAAATTAATAAAACTCCAAAACAACAAAACTAAAAGAACTAGAAACGACTAGCTAAGTGGTCAGCTCGTCGACCTCAGGTCCTGTGTCCTCCAAGGGGGACTCCGTCAACACCACAGGGTACAAAACCGGGTCATAATAGCTATTGTACAATAGCTCAGCATCCTCAATGTCACCTAAAAATGTTGTCTCCAGTCAGGAGGGAGCAAGTACGAATATGTATCTCATATTTCAAGTAATAATGGAAAAGTGCAGGCTAAACAGTTGAAACAATATTTTTCAGTAATTCTATGATTAAAAATAATGTGATTTGAATGTGTAATTATCTATGACCGGCTTGGGTTATACAATAGCGTCCTAGCGACGCGATACGGCTTATCCCCGTGTATAAGAGGGGTAAGCTCGCACAATCATGCAATATGGGGGGTATTGGCCATAAACGTTACACTATTCTCCCAATCTCCACAATCAATATCAATCAATATTTGAACCCTAGGAGAGGGTTCCGTGTAGCAATGTGGTTTAAACATGCAGCTTGACAATTACTAAATAAAATACAAGAAAAACATAAACGTAACTTGTCTTTGATAGTTCCTTGACTTGGCAGCAACCAGTAGGTAACCGCTAAGGTTTAGGGTCCCGAACCTACAGATTCGGAACATCAGGTTCAGCAGCTAGAAATAATTACACTCTAATCCTTAAGGGCAACGCCAACTAGTTAATTAGGGCAAAGTCTGGTCGGGTTGAAAATAACATAATTTTGTTAATAACGTTGAAAAATATTTATATTTTAGATACTAAGTTACAAAATAATCATTTTAGTAAAAATACAAGTTTTTAACGTAATAATTAAGGGTAAGAAAATTATTATTTAATCGTATTATAGAAATTAGTATTTTTATGCAATTACCAAAATGTGCAAAAATACAATTTCTTACTAAAGAAAAATACACATTTGACTATCATTACCAAAATAAGGAAATAGTTACTTCATTTATATTATTATGATATTTTATGGAAATTATCATTTATGTACGAAAGTCTATTTATAAAGCAACCATTTTCTGACTATAAACAACAAATACTATTTTAGAACCAAAAATAACAATTTTCGTAAAGGGCTAATTTTCTAACTAAAACTATATATATAATGAACATAATATTTTAATAAAACTTATTACTAAAAGTCATCCTTGTAATATTTAATAAATAAAACCTTTTTAATAGGAAAACCTTATTTTAACTATTTATTTGATAAAATAGAATAATTATTAACTTTTATAAACTTTTGGAAAATAATATAAATAATTACCTTTTAGCTATAGAATACTCATATAATTTTCTAAATGCCTTTTTTTATATAAGAACCTTTTATAGACAACTATTTACTTATAGAAAATACAAATACCAATTTATTACCAATAATTAATTACTCTTAATAATAATTAACCAAAATGACAAATATTCTTAAATAAACTAATTTGCCATATAATTATACCTTAATAATTTATATTACTAATATTTATTAAAAGTTAATAATACACTAATTATTCGTTATTAATCTAATTTATATAGTTCCACAACTAATAACTAATAAGCAATACATTAATTAATTAAAGAACCTACACAATAATACACAATAATACACAATTAACTAATCTAGCTATTCCAATTGGCAGAGCTTCATTCTGCCAATTGGCCAGAACATGAAAAAGGTTCTGTATATGGAACAGAAAGTTTCTGGCTGAAAGATATACCAAAAATAGAGGCAGAGCACCGAGGGGAGGCCTCGGGCTCGGATCGGAGCACCGGAACGTCGACGGAACGACGCACACGTGCGCGGGGTGCACGCGCGGAGCGCACGGACGCACTAGGGGCCGCCGTGGGGCGCGACACGGGCGGTGGCGGCCGGCGCTGTCACGGAAGTGACGAGGAAACGGGCTCGGAAGGTGGGGAAGTAGGGTCTGGATTCGGAGAGGACGTCGAGACGAACGCGACGGTGGTCTCGGATTTGGATTTGGTGGAGGGAGGAGAAAGTGATGGAGTTTTTAGTGAATAAGGGAAATGAAAAACTTCTGTGAGGGTTTTTGCTCTTCTGAGAGTTATTACGTGGAAGGAAGGAGAAAGGGGGACGTGGGCGCACAAAGGAGGGATCTGAGCGGGGAACCGATGTGAGTGGAGGAATTGGTAAGTTGAATTAAATGGGTTGGGCTTCCCATGGGCTGAAATGGAGGGTCATCCAATCTTAATTAAATTAAGCCCAAGATAATCTAATTAAAAAAAATAACAAACAATCAATATTAATCATATAGTAAATATGTGGGCTTTACAACCTTCCCTCCTTAGAAAATTTTGTCCTCAAAATTTCAAAGATAAGGGCCGGGGCACAATCAAAATCACTAACCCCGATCAAAAATGGAATTTAAATTATCAGGCACGATCGGATTCTAGGCATGATCTCTAGGTACAATAATAAAATATAGGCACGATCCGAATTATCTAGATATGATCTGAGATAGAGTTGAAATATTGTTGTGATCAAAATCATTTTAGCACGAGTAAAATTAATCAAATGATCATAAAATAGTAACAATCAAATGAGGTCTCGTGAAACAGAAAAGACAAGAAAGAAACGAACGTCAATCGTTTATTGAAAAGACAAAAAATAATGGAATCTTCTGAGATGAGGGACTAAAAATTCCAAATCAGTTTGGAATGGGATATAAGGGTTCGTGACTAAGGAGAACTTATCAAGTTGTATGATGGAAGGATAGCGAGGATGATTAGAACAATATATCTATGATAGGAATGTAATCGAGTAAGTATTTCCACTGAGGGTCGAGTGATGATCAAAGGGGGTAGAAATAATATTGTTCCACTATTTCAACGATCCGAAGATATAATATGCAGGAAAAAGACTTACAAGATAACTATCTTAAACCAATCTCTAACTAGCTGAACCTTCGGTATCTACATAAAACTAAGATATCTGCCAAGGTATTGAAACTAAATATATTTTGAAACATAAATCATCTAAATCAATTTTCATCCATTGTTGTATTTAACTCGTATACCAAATGTATTTCAGATTTCAAGTATTTCTCTCGATCAAGTTATTTTACAGACGTCAATTTCCAATTGTCCGCCATTCTTCCAAAACTGACTACGTCAAAGTTTATAATATTCACTCGTCATAGTAAATCCTTAGAAGTTCTTTAAGTTGATCCATGGCCTCTATTCGAGAATTCTCAATTCTTGAAACCAATTGACAAAATTATAATCCCTAATCAAATTCTAATCCTTAACCATGCATCTAACAATCGTTCTTATCCAACGCATTAACAAAATATCCCAGAATCCCAATCATTCTTAACATAACTAATATGAGTCTCCAAAGTTTGGTAGAAATTGCAAATCCATTGGCTAATTACCAAAGTTGCATGCCAATGGTCTTATCTCAATTCCTAGCTGCTTATTCCTTCTCTAGAACCTATCATTCCATTGCTCGTATTATTCTTTCCATGGCTATATCCGTCCCTTCTAGGTATAGCAGTCATCTAACCATAAAAGTTGATCCTCGTCAAGTGTTTCTTTACTTGATCATTATATTCACATGTTTATATATCATCCAAATTCACTTCCTCCAATCTTAGACTTGCCTCGCTAACTCTACCTATGTCTTTCTCTATCTCCCACACTCTTCTTTAATTATAGAATTCAAAGTCGTTAAATACCTTCATTTGTTTGAATGAGGTTTAGGCACTGATGAGCACTACCAACAGTTATAACCCGAATAAGTCACAAGCTAAGACATACCACTCTCTCAAGACTAGCCTACTCAAGGTATTCTTCTACCTTTCCTACCCTTTAGCTAACTAATATTGATCCCAAGGTGTCCTTACTAGAAATGCGATAGGTAACAATCTATGTTTCTTCCGCATATAGCTATACACTATATACATATAGTCATCTACAAGATGTATATTAATTAACTATTTAATATATAAAGCTAAACACAACTATCCACAGCTTCCAGAATATGTAACTAAAAATAATAATAAATCAATAAATCAATATAAAAATATATATATACAACGTACTATGGTTGGAACAGGAAAGAGATTGAGTCAATAGAGATTGATATGGTCCTAAATAGTTCTAGGAAAAATCAAGTACAATTTTTATAGAAAATAGATCCTTTCTGGCTGTGATAAGAGATTACTGGAAATAGAAAGCCAAAAAAAATACAAATCTTTTATTCAGACAACAGTGAGAATAATTTGATGGTGCAGAAAAAATAACCATATTATGGATATAGTTTCAATAATATTCGAAAATCCAAATATATCCGAAGTCACTTTGCCTCAAATTCATGTCTCGTCGGAGTGCACCTGACTGCAGTGAACTTTAGCTCCATAACTTGGATAGTAATAGATTTTCGAGTAGTCTATCAACTTTATCCATTTCCTGGCTGAACAACATAGGAAACAAATTTGATGTATTTTAGGACGTAGTCTCAATAATATCCAAAAACTTATCAACACCTGAATCACTTTAACTTAGAGTCTATGCCCCGCTAGTGCGCAACTAGCGGCAGTAAACTCGCAGTTTTCATAATTCAGACAAATGACTACAACGCAAATGTGCGAAGCCATATTAGGTCACTGAATTTTCCTCAACTTTGTCCATAAGAATTTCAAAGAAGTTTCCTAAAAATTCAAACGAGTTCTAAAGTTCTAGTCATGATAGAAAAGATGTTGATGTATGTTCTTCTGGAATCAAGAGAATTTATCATGATAAATATGTGTTCCAGTATCTATTGAGATTTGAGAGATTGGTTTGAAGTCATGAAATTGGTCTGACTGGATTATGGCTAATTGAGTTGGACACAAAATAAGATAGAAGCACCAGAGCTTCGAGTTGAGTTGAAGAAGTCAATGAGAATATTCTCGACAAATCACTTAAAGGATACTGACATTTACCAAAATTATTTTGAAAAAAATAATTTCTTATCCAAGGAGAGTTTGAGAATGTGCTGGGTAAGTTGGGTTGACACAAAAAGAAGTATGTCTTATGGATTTAAGGAAGTCAGGTTAAAATGGTTTAGCAAAGCGAACCAGGAGATAGTTCAACAATTCAAAAGTTTTTTAATGACTAAAGAAAATTTAATAATAGGATGGAATTAATTCTCTGACCGTTCGTGCTTCACGATACTCAAGCATTGAGTTTAAAAGCTGTTTAGGCCTTGAATTGATCAAGAAGTTGCATAGAGAGAGTAGGGTTTCAAGTTGGGTGGAGGGGATCAACAAATAAAATATTTGGAATATCCTAGGAGATAACAATCAATATTGAAATTATTTTTGAAAATATCTTCTCTAGGGGAATCATAAACTAACTAGGCTGAACCAATTCTTTTGGTAATAATTAATATTGAGGTTTTATAGTTCTAGAAGAATTTGGTTCAGGATTCGTTCCAAGAAAGTCAATTAGAAATGAGTTCAAGGCAAATAGTTGGATATGCTAATCGTATAAGTACTTCGGGTAGATAAGAGTTTATTAGAATTTAAAACTCTTGATAGCGAGCGGGGCTGGATGCCAAATAAAGGTAGAGAGATAAGATTTGATCAATAAATGGAGAAGTTGAAAATAGATTTGCTGAATAAGGAGATTGAAGAGTTCTAATATTGGTCCATAAATAGCAAAAAGTATAGCTCCTAAGGGATGCTAAAATCTGTTAAAGATATGGAAAGGGGATAATCCCGAAAATCACGGGACACTAAAAGATACAAAAATCTAGAAAATAAAATATGTAGTAACATATACCATCATACAATCGGCCTAAACTGGTTAAGGTCAAAATTTACTCCTTATGTCATTATCACTTCCAATTGTTATAAGTACCAACTAATATCTGGGTATTCCAGAATTCTATCCTTCCAATTTTTAATCACCGATATATCTGTGATAAAATATTGTTTTACACACCTTCTCATTAAGATTAGAATCCTCCAACTTTTCTGAAATTGTATCGTAGGGGGGGATGTGGCTTTGGGAAAGATATTGGCCAAAAAAATAGTGTAATCAGGGTAACATGTTATGCTTCGGTAGAGTATCATCTTGTGATAATCAATAGCTCTTATGGTCCTAGTCTGGTTCGAGCAGTCTCTCGTTGCTCAATCTACTACTACGATTCTCTTGCGTCATGCATAGAAAACAAGATCTTGCTAGTACCGACTAATAGGTTGTCGTCATAGTCTGGCTAGTTTAGGGGCAAGCATAAACAAGGTAACCTACTATTCTATAAGCAAGCAAAAATAGTTACTTATATATAGATAATTCGGTCCTATGTTGTGACAAACAAATGTTCTAGTGTTCTAGTTGTTTCTAGATATGTTATCCTAAGTTGTTGATTCGACCTGCATAGGCCACCACTAAAAATATGTCACGATCCGATCCCAAATTATTGGGTCGAACCGGATCATGACCAGCCTGCACCATTGTGAGACGACGGCAGTAAGCTGTTCTATACGCAGGTATTCACAACAACATCTATACATTTGTCACAACTCAATATACGGAAATTTTAAAACTTTTATTCAACATTTGAAAAGTACAACCGGAAATGAAAGAACTGAAATAAACTGTTGTGAGACCTTGAACCGAAATTCCCATTTTATCAATATTATTTTGCTAAACAATTTCTTAAATGCATAGTAGTATTTATTGCCAATGTATATAGTAGTGTAGGTATATCAATTTCTTTTGCAAATAATAGATGATGAAAGGGTTGTGCAAACATTGATTGTGGAGGACTGATGTGTAAAACATCCAATTTTAAACTCTAGGCTAACGGCCTCCAAGAGATTGACCCCATCTAAAATCCTAAACAGCAGAGGCTTTAAAGCTAATGGACAAATTCAAATTCCTTTTCCTAACCGAACCCTCCATACTCTGTTCGAATCCGAAACAGAGTAGGATGATAAATTCGGATATCTTAGATGAGAGGAAAATTGATTCCTCCTTATCTCCTCTAAGAGGCCATACCACCAGTATATATAGATGATAGTGGCAGCCGACCCTTGCTCCTTCAAACCCTAGAAAATACTCCCTCCCGTCGCAAGACCTGTGAATTTTCTTCTGCGAAGGCTGTCTACACGACATCATCAACCTCAGGCCTCATCGTTGAGGTAAGATCCTAATCTTCCTTTCCTATTAAATACAACACACCACGTAGTTGAGTTAATACCTGAGATAGATAGGATGATGGTAGTGATGGGAAACCGAATATCGATCGCGATAGTATCCATGGTACCACTTCGAGTATCGGGTTAGTATAGATATCAAACCAAACGTTGAAGGCAGAGGGCATGTGGCAGTTACTCCATCCTTGGTATCAGGATGATAATTGATATCAGGATTCATAAATTAATACTAAGAAGGGAACTTGAACCTTAGATATTGGGTTGTTTGGGATGTGTTAACTCTAGTTAGGAGAGTAATCTGGGATCAGGAAACCGGGCATAAGGAGCCAAGGCCTCGAGTGTAAATTCCACATATAGAGTATAAGATTGTTCTTACCCATTGGTCATGTGTTTCATCTCCGTCGCGGATTATGGTTCATGACACTCATCTGCTGGGAGCGGATGCCTTCTGCAATACATTTCTGCCATAAGCTCATTTACAGTGGATAAACCTTCAGTATACATGTAAATATCAAATTTGGAGTGTGCCCCTTGTAATTGTTTGAGCTTTTTGGCAAGTCTTCAATGGTGAATGAAATAAATGATCATAGCATATCTGAGTCTTATGTCAAGAGGGCGAGGCACAAATTGACACACTTTGATCCATGTCTGTTATGTCAAGATGGCCTACAAATTGACACGCTCTGACCCATGCCTTTCGTGCCCAAGTTGCTCTATAAGTGAATTATATGGGAGAACTGTTGACATGGGAAATACTGCTGAAGGGCTGGACTCGACTGGAGTGTTGCAGTATCATATGGTTTACATATGTATATTCCAAGAAAGCCCCATGTTCCTTTTATTCAGTCCCAGATTATCCAGGTATGAAGTATCAGCCTAAACCGATATGTTTTGTCTGTTTCAGATCGAAAATGGAGTATCTGAAACCGGCCAATTCAAAACTACCCAAACTCCCTGAAACTGCCAGAACTGGTACTTAGGATTTGAAACTGAGTTTTTGATCTTTGCTCTCTTGTTCATAGCTGTTTTAGCTAGGATTTTGGCAGGTGAATCTCAGCTTGGCAGTCAGGCATAAAGATTGTGCTAATGCTATGTAGGCAACCATAACAGAGGTTAGCCTCAAATGGGAGTGTCAGACCTGATGAGAGGTAGTTGGGTCGAAATAGGATAACCTGGTCTGAGTTAGGGTGTACAAGAAGCTATGTTAGCGGGGAGTGGTAAACCTGGTGTTCAGGAGGGTGTCCATCAGGAAGAGAGTTCTTGTACACACATTCAAGCCTTAGGGGTGTAAGATAATAATATAACTAAGATGGACAGGGTGTATATGTCCAGATATCTCAAGTACTTGACAGTGCTCTGAGGGTGCACCCTAACATGGCCTCTAATAAGTACTTGACCTGTCCTATTAGGGAGACAGACTACCAGGTAGTCCTGTAATACATTGTACAGGTAAGCAATGTATCACATAGATGAAATGTGTAAGAATGAGTATAACTACACATTACCTTACTCTATTAATTGTAATAAAGAAGTGATATGGGGATTCAAGTATTCTGTGTTATCAGAACAGTTGGACACCACTGTTTTCATAAGAATATGTATATACATTGTATAGATAGGTAATGGCCTTGACATGGATACTTGTAGGCATACCTGTAAGTTATGTTAGGGAGTTGCCAAGGGTAGAAACCACCCAAACACTTTAAAAGCTACTTGGAATTGTAGGAGTAATTAACAGTAACTTCAAGATAGCTTTATTTTGTTAGTACATATGTTGATTTGGGACTTAATACATATCACAGGTTACTTGGACTCCAACTCAACATTAAGTTGGTACTCACAGCTCGAGGCGACAGGCAAGTGCATGTATCGATTGTTACCGTTTCTGATAGTTTCTCTACTTGTTATTTCATATGTCTTGCTGTTTGTTGACACGATCGTCACACGAGATAGTACCATGGTTTTATTCTATATCTTGACTGCCTTACCTGCTTACCCTATTTACGATTAATTCCATGAGTACTAGTTGGGCGGGGAAATATTCTAGTAGACGTGTGAACTACCCAATCTATCCCCAAAATGTTTATTATTGCATGATAGCAGCTGCACACGACACGTGCAGTGAGCCGGATTTACCCCTTAGCCGTTCACAAGTCGAAAGCGATATTTCAACACACGTAGTTAGTAGATATTCCTGTTATTACACCATGTTCTTCACCACTTGCCATGCTACCATGATTTTACATGTTTCCTCACAGTAGCTATATTTTCATTGATAGAGTCTCATGTCTTTCCTTTTATACTATGATGCTAGTTACCTTCTAGTTTCATTCTCATATGCTAATTACATGTTTATGATTCTGTTGAGATTCGGATAGTGGTCATATGTGTACTTGTTCCAATCCTGACTGGATAACCAACATTTTAGGTGATGAGTTAGAGGAGTTCTGTACTACCTTTTATGGGCAGACGGAAGACCCTGATCTGAGCATACAGGAGGACTTGGATGCGGGGCTACCCTCCGCAGGAGACTATTAGCTATACAGCATTTTATAGAGCACGTGTTGCTCACATAAACTCTTGATTGTATTTCTTTTATTTATGGATTATGAGAGTTGAGTAGTGGATTCTCTTTTATACATTTTGATTATATTGAGGTTATTCCTTTTATCATATTTGGTCTCTACATCTTTGATCACTTTCCAGTTATCAGTTGTTTCTTTTACCATAGATATTGTGTTTACAATTTCCTGTTGAGATTGATATGCAAACTTGATCTTTTGAGAAAATCTATAAACTGCGTGGTTGTATTTGTAAACTGTGGAGATGACTAGACAGCGTTCTACCGCCGACACTGCGGCGTAGGCTGGACGTACCCATGACTCATATCCAAATACTGGGTGCAGGTCATGACAACTGCTGAATTCAAAATTAACAAAACTCCAAAACAACAAAACTAGAAAAAACTGGAAACGACTAGCTAAGTGGTCGGCTCGTCGGCCTCAGGTCCTGTGTCCTCCAAGGGGGACTCCGTCAACACCATAGGGTACAAAATCGGGTCATAGTAGCTATTGTACAATAACTCAGCATCCTCAATGTCACCTAAAAATGTTATCTCCAATCAGGAGGGAGCAAGTACGAATATGTATCTCATATTTCAAGTAATAATGGAAAAGTGCAGGCTAAACAGTTGAAACAATATTTTTCAGTAATTCTACGATTAAAAACAATGTGATTTGAATGTGTAATCGTCTATGACCGGCTTGGGTTATACAATAGCGTCCTAGCGACGCGATACGGCTTATCCCCGTGTGTAAGAGGGGTAAGCTCGTACAATCATGCAATATGGAGGGTATTGGCCATAAACGTTACACTATTCCCCCAATTCCCACAATCAATATCAATCAATATTTGAACCCTAGGAGAGGGTTCCGTGTAGCAATGTGGTTTAAACATGCAGCTTGACAATTACTAAATAAAATACAAGAAAAACATAAACGTAACTTGCCTTTGATAGTTCCTTGACTTGGCAGCAACCAGTAGGTAACCGCTAAGGTTTAGGGTCCCGAACCTACAGATTCGTAACACCAGGTTCAGCAGCAAGAAATAATTACACTCTAATCCTTAAGGGCAACGCCAACTAGTTAATTAGGGCAAAGTCTGGTCGGGTTGAAAATAACATAATTTTGTTAATAACGTTGAAAAATATTTATATTTTAGATACTAAGTTACAAAATAATCGTTTTAGTAAAAATACAAGTTTTTAACGTAATAATTAAAGGTAAGAAAATCATTATTTAATCGTATTATAGAAATTAGTATTTTTATGCAATTACCAAAATGTGCAAAAATACAATTTCTTACTAAAGAAAAATACACATTTGACTATCATTACCAAAATAAGGAAATAGTTACTTCATTTATATTAGTATGATATTTTATGAAAATTATCATTTATGCACGAAAGTCTATTTATAAAGCAACCATTTTCTGACTATAAACAACAAATACTATTTTAGAACCAAAAATATCATTTTTCGTAAAGGGCTAATTTTCTAACTAAAACTATATATATAATGAACATAATATTTTAATAAAACTTATTATTAAAAGTCATCCTTGTAATATTTAATAAATAAAACCTTTTTAATAGCAAAACCTTATTTTAACTATTTATTTGATAAAATAGAATAATTACTAACTTTTTTAAACTTTTGAAAAATAATATTAATAATTACCTTTTAGCTATAGAATACTCATATAATTTTCTAAATGCCTTTTTTTATATAAGAACCTTTTATAGACAACTATTTACTTATAGAAAATACAAATACCAATTTATTACCAATAATTAATTACTCTTAATAATAATTAACCAAAATGACAAATATTCTTAAATAAACTAATTTGCCATATAATTATACGTTAATAATTTATATTACTAATATTTTTTAAAAGTTAATAATACACTAATTATTCGTTATTAATCTAATTTATATAGTTCCACAACTAATAACTAATAAGCAATACATTAATTAATTAAAGAACCTACACAATAATACACAATTAACTAATCTAGCTATTCCAATTGGCAGAGCTTCATTCTGCCAATTGGCCAGAACATGAAAAAGGTTCTGTACATGGAACAGAAAGTTTCTGGGTGAAAGATATACCAAAAATGGAGGCGAAGCACCGAGGGGAGGCCTCGGGCTCGGATCGGAGCACCGGAACGTCGACGGAACGACGCACACGTGCGCGGGGTGCACGCGCGGAGCGCACGGACGCAATAGGGCCGCCGTGGGGCGCGACACGGGCGGTGGCGGCCTGCGCTATCGCGAGAGCGACACAAAAACGGGCTCGGAAGGTGGAAAAGTGGGGTCTGGATTCGGAGAGGACGTCGAGACGAACGCGACGGTGGTCTCGGATTTGGATTTGGTGGAGGGAGGAGAAAGTTATGGAGTTTTTAGTGAAGAAGGGAAATGAAAAACTTCTGTGAGGGTTTCTGCTCTTCTGAGAGTTGTTACGTGAACGGAAGGAGAAAGGGGACGTGGGCGCACAAATGAGGGATCTGAGCGGGGAACCGGGGTGAGTGGAGGAATTGGTAAGTTGAATTAAATGGGTTGGGCTTCCCATGGGCTGAAATGGAGGGTCATCCAATCTTAATTAAATTAAGCCCAAGATATTCTAATTAAAAAAATAACAGACAATCAATATTAATCATATAGTAAATATGTGGACTTTACACAATTATGGCAAGCCAATTATGATTGAATTTTCATTAAATATATGATTGATGCATATTGGAAGTTTTCATATATATTGGCCTTCCATGTATGGATTAACAAGGGCTTACAAAAGGGTGATGCATGCTAGTTGTAAAATCATCTCAAAACAAGAGTGCTTTACAATCTTTGGGAGAGTGAGAGGATTAAGGACTATTGTGAAGGAGAGATTGCTTCGAATAATTTTTCGGCATCTCTTGTTCTTCGGAGTCCGCAATCAAAAAATTTCTTCTTTCAAGTGAGTTGTAGTGATCCGTGTTGGATCGGGAGGAGCTTGTAGAGGGTGGAGGTTCTTCAGGGTTGGACTCCGATCGTCCCGTGGTTTTTTCTGCAAGGGTTTTCCACGTCAAAAATTTTTGTGTCTGCGATTGTGTTTGACGTTTTTGATTTGTGTGCTTTTGGTCGGTTCTCTCACAGGACTTTCTGGTTTGGGGGAACGGTTTTTTGCGTTTCGTTCCCAACAATATATATATATATATATATATATATATATATATATATATATATATATATATATATTATTTTTATTTTTTTTGTAAGAAAAATATCCAACGGTTTGACGTATTTTGCTTGTAATGTACGCCAAACCAATTTGTGTTTTCATTGATGGTTTGGGTTTGGATTGTTTTTAAGCCATTTCAAGAAAAGGAAAAAAAAAGGCTCAATGGAATGAGCATTTTGGTACTATTTTTGTAATTTGTGGAAATTTTGTGTTGTATGCACAATTTGATTAATATGTATGAAAATTTAAGCAATATATATGACTGAGAAAGGGATTATAATCCTGTGAATAGCTTAGCATCCCATTCAGAAATTGAAAGGGAGTGATTTATCATGACAAGAAGCAGGATATGAAAATTTGAGATACAAAAAAAAAAAAAAACAGTTAACATACCATGGATGTACATAAATTCCATGGAATTAAAACGAAATTGAAAAGGGGGTGTGAGGCTAAACTCTTCCAAACTGTGTGACACATAAAGCTCGTAACTAAAAATACGGTATTTTATTCATCTTGGATTTGCAATGAGTGTTTTTCATTAGAGTATATCTATATTATTATGGGTAAATGACCAAAAAAAAAAAAAAATCCTCGTTAGATATTTAACTTTTGTAAATTAAGACATATTGGTCATTTTTAGCAATTCGTCTCTCCTTAGATTACAAATCCGCTCAATAAGGTTCCTCCAGTCAAAATTAAAAAATTTAATACCGAAAATGTCCCTGTCCCCCTCTTACCCCGATGGCGGCGGCGATCCCCCAGCCCCGCCCAACCCCCCTGCCCTCCCCACACCGGCCTGCCCCCCTGTCCCCCTCCAGCCCGACCCCCCACCCTCCCCCGACGGCGAGCCCCCAGCCCCGTCCGTCCCCCGCGAGCCTCCCCCTCCTCCGACCTCGCTGACCCCGCACGGCCCTCTCCCGCGCTCGCCGCCCCTCCCCCACCCCCCCCCCCCCCCCCCCCCCCCCCCCCCCGCTGTCCTCCCCCGTCCTTGTCCCGGCCCCACACAGCCCTCCCCGTGGGCCCGCCGGCCACCCAGCCCCTCCCCCAAACGGCCGAGAAAGGAGGGAGGGAGGGGTAAAATTGTCATTTGGAAGTTTTTTGCAACAAAAATAAATAGTGGAAAATTTAAGTGTATGGAATTTTTTTTGCAAAAATAGCCAATTTAGGAAGGATTTTTTTTTGTCATTTACCCTATTTAATATCATTAGTTTCCTTTTCTGCTTGTTTGTGAATATAAACGAGCTGATTTAAGTTTCACAAACACATTTTGCAAGATTGACGCAATTTTACAAGTCATGCACGTAGGTTCTAGTGATTGGTGAAAGTAATTAGTTATAAAATTATTGGTTTTGTATGTATTTATTTGGATTGTTCACTAATTTCCTCCGTCATGATATTCTTATTTGTTCCGGTCATTTTCTATTTCTTTCCTGTAATTTTTTTTTTTCGGTAGGGTACAATTTTTTTCTTTCCAAATTTGCTTTTTTTTTTTTTTTTTTTTACTATTGAGAGCTTTGAGACATTTACAACGTTTCTTACTGGTTTCCAGTTAACATGCAAGCTCTCTTTACTTGTTTCTTAATGTTTACAGTTAAACAGTTTTCATTGAACATGACAGCCAGTTAGGGCCTATTTGGGCCTTGATTTGCGCAGACCGAATGTATATGACAACAATTCGCAACTGTCGATAGTATCAAAAGGATGACAGGTACCGAAAAGAACCTACCGACCTCTATCAGCATCTTCAACAACAACAACAGATTGGAAGCCATTATCGTCAAGAATTGTGACAGGAGCACCGGCCAGGGGCGGAGCCAGGATTTTGGAGTATGGTAGGCTAGCTAATAGTTATTATAAAATTCTAAAATTTTATGCAAAAAATTGGCAGAGTTTTCTTTGTAAATTCGATGATTCAAAATCTGTTGTAGACAATAAACTTAACAAAATATGCATTCATCATAAATATAGATAACAAGTACTCAATTTAACGTTGATGTATAAAAATTAGGGGATTAGGGTTTTACCAGAGAAGATGTCGGTGCCAGTCGGGCTGGAGAGGGTCGGAGTGCCGGTGCCGGTCGGCCGTCGGGGGACGGAGGGAGCAACAGCTGAAAAATCAAACACACAAAATTAAAATCAAAGACTCATAAAATCAAACACAAAAAATTTTGGGGTTAAGGTTTTACAAAATTTTGGGGGTTCGACTTTTACCAGAGGGCGAGGGAAGAGAGGAGCAGCGAGCTCGGAGTGGAGAGGGTCGGGGGAAGGGGGAGCCGCTCCGCTCGGTTCTTGAATTTTTTTTTTTTTTTTTTGACAGAGAAAAGGGAAGTTAGGTCGGGAGAATGGGGAAGCTGCACATTTTGTTTTGCAGCTTTTGCTTGACTTGCTATTTGCTAACATAAAAATTTTGCATTGGCCGAAAGAGACATAGTACTAACATGAAAACTCAGCTGGTCATCCGAATTAGCCACTGGGCTAAAGTCACTGGGGTAAAGTCAGTTGGCTGCCTGGCCATCCGAATTAAGTATATTAAAAAAAATTAGCAAATTTTTTTTTTTGCACTGGGCTACAGCCCAGAACAAACTATGAGTCCCTCTGCCCCTGGCACCGGCCGATGTAGCAACCACTGAAGTTGTCGCTGATGAGGCTGTTGGAAGAGAGGGAGGAGAGGGAGAGGGAGAGGGAGGACAGCAACGATGAAGGCACCGAGGATAGCAACGATGAAGGCACCGAGGAAGAGAAGAAATTAGTGGGACGACATCACCACGTGGCAGTGCTAAATTGTGAGTCCGTCCAATTAATATAATGACACGTGATAATATTTTACTATATTTGATAATTTTATCTTAACGATATTTGGCGTTTGTATGATTACTTTCTTTTTAGACTTTTAATATTACTATGTGTCATTATATTATTGTCTGGACTCACTATTCATCACCGTGATGAGTTCAGTCCTACCGAATAATCTCTCGAGGAAGACGGAGAGGGATCAAAATCGAGGGAGCTGTGGGCGAGCCAAGGCACGCGCCTGCCCGCTCTGCAATCTGCTCATTCTCTGGATACTCGACATCTTCCTAAGTGTTCATGCTCCTTGAAACTGACAGCATTTTCAAATGTATTTTATTTTTGTTTAATGTTTGGGCTCTTAAGCTTGGAGAATAAATCAACTGGCCCTGAATGATTTGGGTTTAGATATCATAACAGAATTTGGTTTTATATAACAATAGTGGTTCTATACCGAACTTGAGTGGCCCTTGTGGTTACCAAGGAGAGGTATATGATTCTGGCTAGGTGGCAGAAGATCCGTGGATCGTAGAATGTAGCGTACGCAAAATTCTGTACGTAAAGTAGTGGGCTTTATTTGTGCTAATAAATGATGGGTACTTAAAAGGCTTAATGAATAATAAAAGATTTGTTTAAGATATTATGTTTCGTGAATTAGAAATATAGTTGGGTAGGTTTTTTTTTTTCTGGAAGAATATGTAGGTTGGGCCTTTTAGTTGGGCGTTTATATAAAGCTTGTGTTCTTAACATATGGGCTAATCTATAATGGGCTCCAAACAATATTCTGTAATGGGCTTTTGTATAAAACTTTTTAAATGGATTTCTATTATATTAAAATAAAGTAAAGTTTTGAAATGAGCCTTGGGCTTATCTTAGAAATGTTTTGGGATCAATATATCTAAAATAAGTTTTGGGTTTTAATTATTCTTATGGACTTCTAATTCATCTATACTATTATATAATCCAAATACCATGGGTATTTGAATTATTTTGGATTATATAAATTCTAAGTTAAACTTACATTTATGTATGGATATTAAGGTAATTTAAATTCCCACTAACTTTAAAAAACTGAATGTAACCTCCTCTCTATACAGTTATCCTCTCTTCCTCTCAATTTCTTTGTTTTCTCTTTTTTTTTAAAAATTTCCATGCGAAGTGCCATTCTGATCTTTGCCAACATGTCACTCTCTCCCTCTGATATACAACCAGCTTGACTTGAAGTCCCAATGAGAGGTACAATTGCTTTTCATTAAGTTACCATAATTAAGTTGTAAGAGTATATTATTGATAAAGATGCGGCATCATCTTAAACAGAAATTCTCTCCGACTACCTTCGATACACCGACGCCGCACGCCTCCGATATTGTCTGGAGGACCTCCAATCGAAAAAGACGCTGGAATCACTGCAGACCACTCCGAACCATTCGACAGATGCCGCTGAAGTCGACTCGCACGCCTACCTTAGAATGCTTGAAGGACAGTGAGTCCTAAACCATCTTTTAAATATTTTGATTTAACTAATCTTACAAAGATTTTTTCTCTCTCTCTATTTATCTTCTTGATACTGTTGGAGTGGGTGGGGTTCCCAACCTATGTGGAGAAGACCCCGGAGTACGACGAGCGCCGTTCGTGTGTCGAAGAAGCTCGGGGAGGAAGCGGGGCTGCTGATGGAGCTACAGGGAGCTGCTGGAAGCAGGGGGGCCGAGTTCGGGCCGAACTCTGCATCCCCATTCCAGAATTGGGTCGGCCAGTGCTGGTTGCCCGACACAGAGTTCTGGCCGAATTCTGTGTCATCGGGGGCTGAAGCGAATTTTAGGGTGACTTTTCACCACTGGATCTAATCCAACGGTCCAGGTTGGTTGCGGGATTGGGGAGTTAAGTTGGGATTTCCAAACCCTAATTCACAACGCAACGTAACACAAGAAAAGAGGAGGAAGGAGGCAAGAGTGCCATTGCAACTTCGGAGAAGAAGACGGAGGATTGAAGGTCGCTATTCGAAGGAGATCGTGTTCGGGTAATCTCTACTCATCGTTCTCGCTCTTCGTAGCCTTGTAATCGTTGTTCTTATTTCTGAGTGTTGTGGGGATCCGATTTGGATCGGGAAGAGTTTGTAGAGGGTGTAATTCTTCTATTCCATTAGTGGAGGCTTCTCAGGGTTGGACTCCGATCGTCCCGTGGTTTTTTCCCGCAAGGGTTTTCCACGTCAAAAATTCTCTGTGTCTGCGTGGATTGTTTTGTGTGATTGTTTTTGGGTTCGTGCGTTGTATTGCTCGGTCCTCTCGCAGGTACTCTCCGGTTTGGGGAAAGGTTTTCGCGCTTCTTTCCCAACAGAGTGGTATCAGAGCCAGGTTCTGGAATTCAGAAGGAGTGTCAGTAGTTGACAGAGAAACCAGAGAGGAGAGATGGACGCGAAGTCGGTGCGCATGGTGAACCTGAACGGCACCAACTATCACTATTGGCGGAGCAAGATGAAAGATTTGTTGTTTGTCAAGAAGCTGCATCTACCCGTGTTTGCATCCGAGAAGCCCAGTGATAAATCCGAGGAGGACTGGACATTCGAGCATATACAGGTGTGTGGGTACATACGACAGTTTGTTGATGAGAACGTGTACAACCACGTTGCCAATATTGAGCACGCGAAGACGTTGTGGGATAAGCTGGAATCCTTGTATGCGAAAAAGACCGGGGTAAACAAGTTGTTCCTGATCCGAACGATGATGGGTCTGCGATACAAGGATGGGGCATCTATTTCGGATCACTTGAGTGAGTTCCAGGGCGTGGTTGACCAGCTATCTTCTATGGGAGTCAAGTTCGACGACGAAGTTCAGGGACTGTGGCTGCTGTGTACATTGCCAGACTCGTGGGAGACCGTACGAGTATCTATGATCGCTTCTGCTCCAGAGGGCATGGTCAGTCTGGAGTTTGCCAAGAGCGGGGTGTTGAATGAAGAGATGCGGAGACGTTCTCAGGGCACTTCATCCACATCCCACCACTCAGAGGCACTTGTTTCAGAGAGCCGCGGAAGGGACAAAAGCAGGGGTCTAGGTGGTGGCAGAGACAAGAGCAGGGGAAAGTCCAAGGGTCGTTACGAGGACTCAGAGTGTTACCATTGTGGTAAGAAGGGCCACATCAAGCGGAACTGTTTCGCTTGGAAGAGAGAGGAGAAGGACGACAAGGGGAAGCAAGAAGAGAACACTACAGCGGCGGCCTCGATGCATGGAGGCGATGTGATTGTCGTAGGTGATGAGGTCATTACTAACCTCGCCTGCGATGACAATTCTTGGCTGGTGGACTCAGGGGCTTCAGCACATGTTTCTCACAACAGGGCATTGTTTGCCACTTACACTACAGGCGACTGTGGAGTGTTGAAGATGGGCAATAGAGATGTGTCGAAGGCGGTTGCTGTTGGAGATGTGCATTTGAGAACGAAGACGGGTGCGGTTCTTGTTCTCAAAGATGTTCGTCATGTCCCTGATATCCGTTTCAACCTGGTGTCGGTTGGAAGGTTGGATGACGAGGGATTCTTCAGTCTCTTCGGGAATAGTCAGTGGAAGCTTTCCAGGGGTTCGATGGTGATTGCCATAGGAAGCAAGAAGTCCGGTCTCTACTATATGGAGGGGAGCATACAGGGGGCACAGGAGGTGAACGCAGTCAGTGATGCGTCTACCGAGTTGTGGCACAGGCGGCTCGGCCATATCAGCGAGAAGGGGATGAGCTACTTGGTGAACATGAAGGTGATTCCAGGGCTCAAGTCTACAAAGTTGGAGAAATGCACGCACTGTTTAGCTGGGAAGCAAAATAGGGTGTCTTTCCAAAGTCACCCAAGTTCGAGGAAGCCGGCGTTGCTCGAGTTGATTCACTCGGATGTCTGCGGTCCTAAGAAGGTAAAATCTCTTGGTGGTGCTTCTTACTTTGTAACCTTTATTGATGACTGTTCCAGGAAGGTTTGGGTCTATGCCTTAAAGACCAAGGATCAGGTGCTGCCTACTTTCAAGGAGTTTCAGGCCTCTGTTGAAAGAGAGACGGGCAAGAAGTTGTTGTGTGTTTGGTCCGACAATGGCGACGAATACATTGGTCCCTTTGATGCGTATTGCAGAGAGCAAGGGATACGACACCAGAAGACTCCGCCAAAGACACCTCAGCTCAATGGTGTAGCGGAGCGCATGAACAGGACACTGATGGAGAGGGTGCGGTGTTTGCTGTCAGAAGCAAACTTGCCGGGCAGTTATTGGGGTGAGGCTCTTCTCACAGCTGCTTATATTATTAATTTGTCTCCTAGTGCTCCTTTGCAGGGTGATGTGCCTGACAAAGTATGGTACGGCAAAGAGCCGTCATACAATCACCTGCGGGCGTTTGGTTGTAAGGCCTTCGTGCATGTACCGAAGGACGAGAGGACCAAACTTGAGCCGAAGACGAGGCGATGCGTCTTTGTCGGCTACGGTCGGGATGAGTTTGGCTATAGACTCTACGACCCAGTGGAAGGAAAGCTCTACAGAAGTAGGGACGTGGTGTTCGTCGAGGATCAGACCATGACCAACACTCAGGATTTCGAGACGCCTTCTGAGGCTGAGGAATTGCCTGAGTTAGAGTCATTTTGCTTCGAGCAGTTTCCAGAGGACATCGTAGAGGATCCAGTTATGGGGGAGCCAGTACATGGAGTAGCTCCCAACCTTGATCATCAGCCTGCTGATGGTGGTCAGGGTGTCCCTCAGGAGGATGAACATGCCAGAGAGGCAGTTCCTGAAGGGGAGGAGGCTGTCGGTATACAGCCAGCACCAGTGGCTCCACTGAGGAGGAGTGACAGAGATCGTCGACCATCTACGAGATACTCACCGGATGAGTATGTGCTATTGACTGACGGGGGGAGAGCCCGAAAGTTTTACAGAGGCTATGGAAGACAAACACAGGCAGGAGTGGATGGAGGCTATGCAGGAGAAGATGAGTTCCTTGCACACCAATTCCACTTATGATCTGGTGCGGTTGCCAAAGGGCAAGAAGGCTTTGAAGAATCGATGGATGTTTAGAGTGAAGCAGACGGATGATGCTCCTCGCCCTCGATACAAAGCGAGGCTGGTAGTTAAAGGCTACGGTCAGCGAAAAGGCGTGGATTATGATGAGATCTTTTCGCCTGTCGTCAAGCATTCGTCTATTCGGGTGGTACTAGCATTAGCAGCCAGTCTCGACTTGGAGGTCGAGCAGATGGACGTGAAGACGGCATTCCTCCACGGTGATCTTGAGGAGGAATTGTACATGGAGCAGCCAGAGGGATTCTGTGAGAAGGGCAAGTCACATTTGGTCTACCGGTTGAGGAAGAGCTTGTATGGTCTGAAGCAGGCTCCGAGGCAGTGGTACAGGAAGTTCGAGTCGTTTATGGGGGAGCATGGTTATGCACGGACGACGTCGGACCATTGTGTATTTGTGAGATATTTTGCCGAAGATGATTTTATCATTTTATTGCTCTATGTTGATGATATGCTATTAGTGGGTCGGAATGCCACTAGGATAGCGGAGTTGAAGCGCCAACTGGGCGCAGCCTTCTCTATGAAGGATTTGGGCGCAGCGAAGACTATTCTTGGGATGGAGATCAGCCGAGAGAGAGAGAGTCCAAGCTGCTACACTTGTCCCAAATGAAGTACATTCACCGGGTACTTCAGCGTTTCGGGATGGACGGGTCGAAGAAAGTGAGTTCCCCTCTTGCGGCTCACTTTAAGCTCACTGAGGAGCAGTGTCCATCTACCGAGGACGAAAAGGAAGATATGGAGCGGGTTCCATATGCCTCAGCTGTGGGAAGCCTTATGTATGCCATGGTATGTACGAGGTCAGATATTGCTCATGCAGTTGGTACGGTTAGCAGGTATCTTTCAAATCCTGGAAGGGTACATTGGAGTGCGGTCAAGTGGATTCTGCGATATCTTCAGGGCACTGCTGGTTGGAGACTTTCCTTTGGTGGTGACGAGCCGAAGCTGGTTGGGTATACCGACGCTGATATGGCTGGAGATGTAGACACGATGCGATCGACTTCGGGCTACGTGATGATGTTTGCGGGAGGAGCGGTGTCGTGGCAGTCGCGGTTGCAGAAGTGTGTTGCCTTGTCGATGACGGAGGCGGAATACATTACGACGACGGAGGCTTGCAAGGAGTTGCTGTGGATGAAGAAGCTGCTGCAGGAAATGGGACTGAAGCAAGAGCAGTATACTTTGCTTTGCGACAGTCAGAGTGCTATCCACCTTGTGAAGAATCAGATGTTTTATAGCCGGTCCAAACACATCGAGACTCGATATCATTGGATACGGGATGTGGTTGAGAAGAAGGACGCGGAGCTTGAGAAGGTTCATACAGATGACAACGGAGCTGATATGTTCACGAAGATTCTACCAAATGAGAAGTTTGAGTACTGCAGGCAGATCGTCGGGATGACGATATCCTCCCCATAGTTGTGAAGGGGGAGATTTGTTGGAGTGGGTGGGGTTCCCAACCTATATGGAGAAGACCCCGGAGTGCGACGAGCGCCGTTCGTGTGTCGAAGAAGCTCGGGGAGAAAGCGGGGCTGCTGATGGAGCTACAAGGAGCTGCTGGAAGCAGGGGGGCCGAGTTCGGGCCGAACTCTGCCCCAGGCAGAGTTCTGGCCGAACTCTGCCTCCCCATTCCAGAATTGGGTCGGCCAGTGCTGGTTGCCCGACACAGAGTTCTGGCCGAACTCTGTGTCGTCGGGGGCTGAAACGGATTTTAGGGTAACTTTTCACCACTGGATCTAATCCAACGGTCCAGGTTGGTTGCGGGATTGGGGAGTTAAGTTGGGATTTCCAAACCCTAATTCACAACGCAACGTAACACAAGAAAAGAGAAGGAAGGAGGCAAGAGTGTCATTGCAACTTCGGAGAAGAAGACGGAGGATTGAAGGTCGCTATTCGAAGGAGATCGTGTTCGGGTAATCTCTACTCGTCGTTCTCGCTCTTCGTAGCCTTGTAATCGTTGTTCTTATTTCTGAGTGTTGTGGGGATCCGATTTGGATCGGGAGGAGTTTGTAGAGGGTGTAATTCTTCTATTCCATTAGTGGAGGCTTCTCAGGATTGGACTCCGATCGTCCCGTGGTTTTTTTCCGCAAGGGTTTTCCACGTCAAAAATTCTCTGTGTCTGCGTGGATTGTTTTGTGTGATTGTTTTTGGGTTCGTGCGTTGTATTGCTCGGTACTCTCGCAGGTACTCTCCGGTTTGGGGAAAGGTTTCCGCGCTTCTTTCCCAACAGATACATGATTCTTGGAGGTATCATTATGGGTATGTATCATACATTGCTCAACTTCGACAATTATCAAACAGAATTTATAAGAATAATCGTTTTAATGAAAATAGTCATTATAAAAATGATTGCCTAGATGAAGATAGGAGATAATATAGAAAAATAAGATTTTAAAAACTCACCGGAGGAGGTAATCGTAGCTTGGAAGCAGTATAAGAGAAAGAAAGGAGGAAATATGGTATAGGATATCAGTTTATAATTATATTTTTTTAAGGATACAAACTGAATAAAATATAATAAAAAAAACCTCAAACTCCATCGATTTTGTGTGTTTATAAAGACACAAAATTATACTACACCGATTTTGAAAGGTTTTTGAGCCAAACAAAATTAGTGCCTCTAAAAAATTACAACGCATAAATTTTTTAAACACTTCATAAACGGTCAATAAAAACACCGTTGCCAAGCATACCTTTAATAAATAAATTCTCGCTTCACAGCTTGACTAAACAACCATATTAGTTGTTGGATGCTATATGATTTTATACACAAACCTCGAACATATAAACTATTTGTTAAAATAAAGATATATAAAATAAATAAACTTATCGGTTAATTAGCTATGTCATTTTAATTATGACATTACATTCAACAATCACATGAAACATGCAATTTCAATTAATTAGTCCATTTGTATCAATTACCAAACTTAAGGTTCTAAAACAATGTGACATAATCTTTCTTTTTCTTATATCAATATTCTGAAAGTAAGTAATAAGTGTGGTTTGATGTCGTTTTTGCTACGTAAAATATTATTAACATTTCTAAGACGCATTACACACACAACGTGTGTGTGCCCCGACACTAGTAGGCTTATAATTGACTTAGTTGGAGTTATTTTGGAGTATTTATATATATGTTTGGACTATATACATATTTAGATGGGCTTTAAATTAACTAATGGACTTATTTAAATATATTAGTCTCTAAAAGTAATTGGACCTGAAATAAATAACTTAGGTTTTGATTAATAATAAAGTAAAAGCAATGAATAAATAGAAGAACAGCCCTAAAAGATAAATGCATAACTCAAATAATATTCCTAAAACAAACTTGCCCATTTCCATTTGCCTCTTTTTCAAACTTTGTCTAATATGTGTACTCTCCGTCTCTTTACGAACCATTGCAGACCCGATATCTGCATCTTAAAATTCGTACCGATCTTCAAATTTGGACTTTGATATATTAAATCGGACTATTTGGAATATTTTGGATTCATTGAAATGGTCTATTATCTCATCTGGGATCATCTATAGACATTAGTATATAACCTATTCTGTGTTGAAATGTTCATGTCGGTCACGTCGACTTCAACTAATCGATGCAAAGTACTTTACACTCTTGTTGTCCAGCATATTTAGATAGCATGATTTGTGACATAGTTAACTAGCATGATTTGTGACATAGTTAACTTACACAAAAATTGGTACTCTAATCATATTTTGTGACTCTGTGATTATTTTGTGTCATGACTCGATTCGTGAGTACTAGTCGAACGAAAAAAAAAAAAATCATAGTAGACATGTGGACTATCCGAACTATCCCATGGTCTTTGTGCCTAATAGCAATAGCACACCACACGTGAGACATGTTGGATTTTATCCCTTAGCCGTCCACTTGATGAACCTAGTATTTCAATCACTTTAGAGTACCATTCACTGTGTCATTTCATGATAGCCTATTCTTTTTGTCATGCTTAGTTCTTTATAAGTCATTATTTTCTTATTATACATGTTCTTACTTTTCATGTCTAGCACTTTTCTTTATAGTTAATATTTATTAACATTTGTGTAATTGTACTTGTTCCAATTATGACTGGATCTGTTGACAGCGCACTAACGTCGATACCACGACGTTGACTAGACGTGCACACAAACTCGTACTCGGTTATCCAGAAACGGATCGTGACACTCTCAACTTTTATTTGGATAATTTGGAAGGATAGAAACAAAAGGAATTTTGAATGTTATAAATACAAACTTATGTAGATCCAGTGTATATGTATAGACATTGATAAATTTTGGGCTGGATAAATTGGTTAAATATCTATCATTTTCTTTTAAAAAAAATCCACATTTCTCAATGGTTATGCACATGAATTTTTTTTAGGTAGGCATAGATGTGCTTTCAATTTGTAGTTGTATTGTTGTTCAAACTCTTTTGATAAAAAAATATCAATTATTTCACTTTTGAGAATCCACGTTAAATTTTGGTTTCTTATTGGATTCACGTCATGTCAATCACCTCAATTCCAAGTGATTGAGGTAGAAAACATTCGTCACATCTATTTGGATTCGAATCGAGATGAGTTCGAACCGAGTTTTTTTCTAAATGTCCGACGAAACATACGAGACTTGTGCGAACGTGGTTCTCCGCCACCCAGTAAGGATCTTATGTCTCACATCGGTATCCACAAGGGTCACTTTCGGCTGTTCGAATCGAGTTGAAAGCCTATATTATGAGAAATTATTAGATGGTCCAGGCTCACCACCAGACCACAGTGAATGGTAAGATGGCCAATGGTTAGATGACACTTGGCATAAAAATTTAAAATATATATAAAATTTTTTGCATCACTTAAAGTTTAAGTCAAGAACCAAGGTTTAAAGTATCGGCCGATACCGATACGTATCGGCCGTATCGGATCGGTTTTGGCCCCTGCCGATCCGATACACACAAAAATTATCGGTATCGGCCGAAACCGCTACAAAAAAGTTTGTATCGGTCTGTATCGGCCAATACGGAACCTTATTGTACATATATACACATGTTTTACTAACTTATTGTATCTAATTATATTGTTATAACTTTATATATATATATACACACACACAAAATATATATATATATATATATATATATATATATATATATATATATATATATATATATATATATATATATATATATATATAACAATATTTGTTATTTTACATATATACATGTACTATATTGTACATAAATATGTAAATTATTTTCTAATTTTTTACTAATTTATTAATAATTATTTATTATTGCCGATACCAAGAAATCCGATACTCCGATCCGATACCGCCGATACTTCCGATACTGCCGATACCGATACTCATACAAATTGTCCGATACCGATACCGATACCGATACTTTGAACCTTGTCAAGAACATCAGTTTTTTAAAATGGTTTTGAAAAAAAATCAAAATTTTTTTTATGTCAAGTGAATCTTTATTTTTTTTTAGTATTTTTTAGAAAAAATTTAAAATATTTTATGCCAAGTGTTATCTAATCATTGGACAGGTGGTGAGTCTTGTCCTAATAATTTTTTCCTATATTATTCTTCCATTTAATAAAAGAGAGGAATTGGAAATAACGGCCGGATAGACTTGTAATACAAGTATGTGCCGTACAAATTCTGAACCCAAACAAATGACATTTTTTTAAAAAAAAAAAAAAGACTATTTATAAGGGTACAACAAAAGTTGATCAGGACTAGCCAATTTCTGGCAGTTCAGAATTGCTACAATTTCTGGCAGTCCTAGATACTTTATGGACTGCCAGAAAATGTGACAGTCCAGTCAAACACGAGGTGGAGTGCCAGAAAATATGCCACATTTTCTGACAGTCCATAATACTATTAGGACTGTCAAAATTTGACTAGCTTCTGATCAATTTTTATTGTGCTCTTATAAATAGCAAAAAATAGTCCAGAGTTTTTCTGAACTCTATAGAGCGTTCCGGAACTCTTAGAAATATCTCTATGCGTGGTATAGTTTTTCTTTTTTAAAAATATAGAAAAAAATTCTCGTCTCTTAACCGCTCGGTTTGGTTTGTGGGCCAATGAGAAAACCGACGGCAATGTGAAGATATGGAATTTCTGTTGGCTCGAGATCCACGTGTACGGTCCACTAGAACTACGTGGGTCCATCAGTTCCTTGCCACATAAGAAACATTGCTCGTTGAGTGTGAATACTAGTTATTTTAGCATATATGTACCATAAATTTGTAAATATTGCGTCTACATCATCCCACAAATTAGAACATAGACGTAACTCATCAATATTAAGTTGGGAGGCGACTGTTAAATGCTTACCAGAGAAAGGTATAAGAGTCAGTTACTGGATGGTGGAATAAAAAGTGCTGAAAGTTAAAAATAGTAACCCAAAAAATGGCAAATATTAAAGGTCACCCCCAAATTACTAAGGACAACCACTCTACTAAGGACAACCACCATCCTTTTCCATTTTTACTAAGGACAACCACCACCTCTCCAAATTACTAAGGGTAACCCTCCTCCTCCTTCGCGCAGCCGCCACCCCACCGTCGTTGGCAACAGCATCTCCGCCCTCCGCAAGAACTTCCCCGTCCTCTCCCTCCTCTCCTCCTTCCCCTCCTTCGACTGCGACTCCACCGACAACGAGGACAGGGACGCCGACAGCTCCGACGCGGACGGCGACGGCGACGAGGACGACTACTTCCGGCAGCAGCGGCGGCGGGGCAGGACCTCGGGGCCCACCTCTATATCCGGCCGCTGCTCCCCGATCGACCTCACCTGCCACCCGGACCTCAAGCTGCTGCGCCGGCTCGGCGAGGGCCCCCGCCCCGGCCAGGAGGCCTGGTCGGCGACGCTGTCCAAGTCCGCGCCCTCGTCCTCCGCGGCGGCGGGAGCAGGCGGGTGCAGGCACCTGGTGGCGGTGAAGAGGGTGGTGGTGACGGAGGAGATGGACGTGGGCTGGGTGCAGAGCAGGCTGACTCCGCGCCAGGAGCACGGGGAGTTGGGAAGGGAGGGGTCCCAGGAGGAGAGGGAGGAGAGGGGATCAGGAGGAGAGGGAGGAGAGGGGATCTCGGAGTCCGGCGGACGGGGGGAGGCGGCGGAGGATGAGGAGGAGGCTATGGAGACGGACTGCAGGCATTGCCTGCAGTCCTGTCTTCAATTTGGACTGCAGGCGAGGTCTGCAGTCACTGCAAGTTAAAAAAAAAAAAAAATTCGTCATTCGGGGACTGCAGGCAAGCACTGCAGTCATATATTCACTTTGGACTGCAGGCAAGGCCTGCAGTCCGTCTTTGACAGAAGTGGGTGGCCCTTAGTGTTTTCAAAATGTCAAACTTGTAATTTGTTTGAAATTTTAAATTGGTTGCCCTTAGTAATTTGGGGGTGCCCTTAACATTTGCCCAAAAATATACAATATAGTATATACAAAATTTCGAACATCTAAAAAAAAAAACTCTTTTAACTTTTGTTCTTTTCTTATAATTATAATTGTAGTATGTTAAAAGACCCTTAATATACTAAAGTTCAAAGATATGTTGAGAGATCAAGGACTTTTTTTTTATTATCTAATATTGTTAATGAGATACGCTAATAAAAAAATTAACCAAAAGTAACGGGTCACGTGCTAATGCATCACGAGAGAAGGATAAAGTAGGAGAGACCGAGAGATTGAACGACGATCCAACTCAAAGATTAAAGAAACATCAAAATATATATATATATATATATATATATATATATATATATATATATATATATATATATATATGAAATTTTTTTAATACATTTCATGTAAAAATTTGTATCGATACATTCCAAATCTGAATCATTGGATGTTGATCCAATGGTTCAGATTAAAATCGAAGTCAAAGTAATAGGTAAAGTCAAAGTTAAAGTAAACACCTTTCACAAATTCCAATGCATTTTCAATACAATTGTTTGGAATGTATTGATACATCCCATGTATTATAGAAGGACCCACATATATATATATATATATATATATATATATATATATATATATATATATATATATATATATATATATATATGTATGGGAGCGGATCGGGAGCCCCGCCGAAGCCCCCGCGATCCTTAGCCGTTGGATCGCGCGGGTGGGGGCGGGCCCCACGCGGGCCCCGCGCGATCCGATGGTGCAGGGGGGGCGGGGCTTCGGCGGGGCTCCGCGGGCGGGTATCCCGATCCGTTTCCTATATATATATATATATATATATTGTTAGATTGTTAGAGTATATTTGTAATGTAAATATGGCCCATAATTAAGTCCAAGCCCAAATGTAGACACTATATATATTGTAACAAACCCTAGCAATGAGAATAAGGCATTATTATTTCCTACATGGTATCAGAACCTCAAAAACAAAATCCTAGCCGCCATCTTTCGAAAAACCCTAGCCTGCTCCCGCGCCGACTGCGCCTGCGCCGACCGCGCCCGTGCCGACAGCTCCGACTGAGCCGTCCGCCCGATCCGCTCCTGTCCGCCCCCCCCAATCCGTCCAGTCGTGCCTTTTGGAGTCCGAGAGAGAAGCAAGGCGGCTCCGATGATGCTTCTGCTGCCGGATTCCAACCTGCTTTAATACTGGGTGGTGCTTTTTGTTAAGGCTTCATATGATGCATCAAACATTGTTTTGCTTATTAATGTTGGTTGTAGACCTTTTCTGGTTTAGCATTTAGTAGGGGAATAGTTGGAAGAATTTTGTGCTGGAGAAACATGTTGATTTGAAAGCTTGAGGTTGTACTGTCTTGAGCTTTAAAAAAAAAAGAAAAAAAATTCTCTTTCTTCTATTCTTTTGCTGTGGGTTTCGTGGAAGAAATTGACCGCTCACGTAAGCTGATCCCTACGCGCCATATCCGGCGCCCCTGATCGCGGCCGATTCGCCGCCGACCTCGTTCATCAGCGGCGGATTCGTCGGAGTTGTACAAATTTTTGTACACCCGACATCCGCTCGCCCCTACGCGCCATATCCAGTGCCCCTGATTGCGGCCGATTCGCCGCCAACCCCGTCCATCAGCGGCTGATTCGTCGGAGTTGTACAACATTTTGTACACCCGACATCCGCGATGGCAGATGATGCTGCGTCCAGCTACTCCGTTGCGACTGGCGGTGGCGGTGCACACAACCCAAATTATCCTAATCCAAAGAATCTATATTTTCTGAGTTCTGCTGATCAACCAGGAAATATCATTACTCCTATTTTTTTCCGTGGACGAACTATGCTGAGTGGTCTCGGTCGATACGTCTCTCCCTGATCTCTAGGCGAAAGATCACTTTTTTGGAAGGTACTGAAGTCAAACCTGTTAATGATGCTAGTAAATTGCTTGATTGGAGATGCATGCAAGCGCTATTGGTTCAATGGGTTCTTAATACTATTGATCCGTCTCTGAAAAAATCTTTGCCGTACTTTGAGAAGGTTTATCCATTGTGGATGTCACGACCCGTTACCCAAATTGTTGGGCCGGGCCGAGTCATGTCCAGCCTATGCTTGAGATAAAACGTAGTAAGCTGTTCTAAAGACAACATGATAAGATTAAATGTGCTAACAGTTCCATAAGTGAATAAAAGTCATAAATGCTCCAAACACAAAAGTCGTCTCATATAGTAATAAGTCCAAGTACAAGTCTGAAATGTAAAACTGGATACATGTCCAGTTACAAAATACGTAGTCTAATACATGACTACATTAATATCCCAAGCAACTACGCAAACTAGACGAGTTTCCCCGCAGGAACATCCTCGTAAGGCAAAGCCTGGTTCTCGGCAGTATCTCCGTAATATGAGTCACAGAGCAACTCCTCCTCAATAAGAATACCTACAACGTTATCCTGTCAGGACGGGAGCAAGTACTGAATCTAACAAACATATAATACTGATCATGTGATGAAAAAGAAATGGCATATCATGTTTATTCAGTTTTTGTTACATG
>JANAVB010037792.1:47500-58072 GCA_029216955.1 Iris pallida
AGGAGCAATTTAAGATTTGGACCACTAAGGGAGGACAGAAAATAAAATCGTTATATCCTCCTAATGAATCTCTTAAAATATCTGCTCCATTTAATACTAATATTGAGGCTAATTCGTTCTATAAGGCTATAGAACATGAGAAAGCCACAATAAAAGAGTTGCAGAAAATAATACTGCAAAATAATTATACTAATACCTTTATTCAAGTCATGGGTAAACAATTAACCCGAATAGAGGAGAATATTCAGAAGCTACATGATAAGTTTAATTCGCTTAAGGGAGTGGAGCTTCATGAGAGTCCTATTGTTAAACCCAAAATGGAAACAAGTAGGATTCCAATTAGACCTCCAATGGAAGTTACCGACTATAAGTTCAGATCTAAGTCAGAATTTACAAAAGAAGATCTGAAAGAGTTAGTCGAGCAATTCAGAAATCAAAGCGTTAATGTACTCTCTGAAGAAGAATTGGAGTACGAACGACTTAAAGAGGAATTTCTGAATTATGATCCTAATAAGCCTAAGGATACACCTAAGCACCTTAATGTGCTACAAGGAGAATCCTCGACCCAGAATGGTCAAGAGTCTGAATCTGACTCTAGGGAGACTTGTTCTACTCAAGATGAACAAGTTAATCCTATTGAATTAGAGGAAATGTATAATTCTTTTAATTCAGTTCAAAACTCTTTAGAAGCGGTTCAGAAAGATATGAATCGAGAAAGAGTTAATACTGTCAAATATGACAAACCCAATTTGATTAAATATTACTACAAAAGACCTTCTTCCATGGATGTGTTATATGAGGAAAATGATTCTATAATTCAGAATCATTACTGTGCTGGAGAAATCTATGAATGGAACATAGATGGTCTTTCTGATAAGCAAATACATGATCAATTACATCGAATATTGATGTATTCCAATGTTGCTAAAGCCGCTGGTAATAATGATCGACAAATTGCGTTATTTGTCGCCAGTGGATTTACAGGCATCCTGCGAGGATGGTGGGATCATTGCCTGAGTAATGAGCAACGAATGGAAATAATAAATGTCACTAAGACAGAAGATGGACAGCAGAAATCTGATGCTGTTTACACTCTAATATATAATATATTAGAGCATTTCACAGGACATATTTCTGATGGGGGGAGAATTAGAACCCTATTACAGAATTTGCGATGTCCAACATTGACTCATTTCAGATGGTATAAAGATACTTTTCTGAGTAGAGTCATGGCGCTAGATGATGCCAATGCATCACACTGGAAGTCCAAATTTATTGATGGACTACCCAACCTCTTTGCTGAGAAAATACGACAAAAGTTGAAGGAAAGAAATAATGGTGAAATACCATATCAGAATTACACCTATGGAGCATTAATTAATGCTTGTGTTCAAGAAGGCTTAGCTTTATGTAATGATTTAAAGCTAAGGAATCAGTTGAAATCACAGAGGCTTTCGGAGAGAAAGCAATTAGGTGAATTTTGTAGCCAATTTGCAGTAGATGATTACAAGCCTTATGATAAGAAGGGAAAGGCTAAGAAGGATTATAGCAGAGAAAAGGGAAATAAGCCCTACTATAGGAGAAGAAAGAAGAAGAAGTATCCCCAGCAATACAAGGAGAAAGAAAAGGGGAAAGAGAAGAAATCTTCTCATAAGAGGAAATCCTCTAAAGAAATAAAATGCTACAAATGTGGAAAAATAGGTCATTATGCTAATAGGTGTTATACTAAGAAGAAAATCCAAGAAATAGAGGATGAAGGGTTGAAGAAAACCCTATACAAAATATTAATAAATTCTGATGAAGAATTAGGTTCATCAGACGAGTCTAGTGATGACGAGTCAATTAATATGTGTGAATGTGATAGTGAATGTAGTTGTGAGGAATGTTCCAATGAACATGATCTTGAGTATTATAAATCCATAGTCGAAATGAATGGATTGTCAATAAATGTATTGATTGCTCAAGATAAAGGAGAGATAATTAAATCTCTATTATCTACTGAAATCAGTAGAAATGCTAGGGAAAAATTAATAGATTTCCTTAGTTTAGAAGAAAAATCTACCAGTGGTTCCTTGAATGAGGAAGGAACTAATAAGAAAGAAGAATTTTACAGCATGGATGAAGTCCTCCGACGATATAGAAATAAGGAGGTAAAAGCTGTAACAATACAAGATCTCCAAAATGAGATTAAGGTATTGAAAAAAGAAATAAAAGAGTTAAAATCTCAAGATGAGATGACTCAAATAAGACTAGCCAATTTAGAGACAGTAGCCAAGAATATGATAATGCATACCAATGAGCAAGGGGAAAGTTCAAAAAGAAGTAATACTTCTACCCCTGGGGTTTCTGATGAGGAAAACTGAACCTCAACAGAAATTAGAGAAAATAGATCTCTATGTTACCCAAAAATGGTACATTCAAATAGATTTACTCATTAATAATGAGTATTATATTAAGAATTTAATTGCATTAGTTGATAGTGGTGCCGACCTTAATTGTGTTAAAGAGGGTGTAATTCCAATCAAGTATTGCGAACGCACTACTCAAACACTAAGTGCTGCTAATAATAAAGCATTGACAGCACCATATAAGGTTACAGATGTTAATGTCTGTAAAAATTCGGCCACCATACCACTACAATTGTGGTAGTTAAGGAAATAACTCAGCATGTTATTCTAGGAACCCCTTTCCTAGAAAAACTCATGCCAATAAAGAGTATTAATTTGAAGGGAATTTCTACTGTATATAAGGGTAGAGAAGTGACCTTTGAATTTATTCGGATCCAATGATAAAATCCTCAATGAAATAAGAGAAATTGATTTTAAAGAAAATCAAATCAATTTTCTCAGGGAGGAAATAAGGCAAATACAAATCTCTGATCAATTAAATAAGCCAGAGATGAAGATAGAATACAACAAGTTGAAGAAGAGTTTAAGCTTCAACTTGTAGTAATCTTCCAAATGCTTTTGGGATCGGAAACAGCATATTGTTTCACTTCCATATGAGGATAGCTTTAATGAGAAAGATATCCCAACCAAGGCGAGGCCGTGCCAGATGAATCAGCAATATCTGGAAATATGTAAAAAGGAAATACAGGATTTAATAGACAAGAAGTTAATAAGGAAACTACTCTCCATGGAGTTGTACAGCATTCTATGTAATGAATAATGCTGAGAGGGAGAGAGGTGTACCAAGATTGGTAATTAATTATAAACCTCTTAATAAGGTTTTAAAATGGATTAGATATCCAATCCCTAATAAGAGGGATTTGCTCAACAGAATTGTTAGAGCAAGGATATTTTCCAAATTTGATTTAAAATCAGGCTACTGGCAAATCCAGATAGCTGAACAGGATAGGTATAAGACTGCCTTTACCGTTCCATTTGGGCATTATGAATGGAATGTTATGCCCTTCGGACTAAAGAATGCTCGTCCGAATTTCAGAATATAATGAATGAAATATTCAATAATTATTCTGAATTTATTTTATCTTATATTGATGATATATTAATATTTTCTAATTCTCTTGATGAACATTTTAAGCACTTGAAAATTTTCAAGCATTTAGTCATCAAGAATGGATTAGTAATATCAGCTCCAAAAATGAAATTGTTCCAAACAGAAATAAGATTTTTGGGACATAATATAGCAAATAGGACGATAATTCCTATTGATAGAAGTATTGAATTTGCTTCTAAGTTCCCCGACGAAATAACTGATAATAAACAGTTACAAAGGTTTCTTGGGGCTTTGAACTATGTTTCTGATTTTTATAAGAACATAGCTCAAGATACAAAAATTTTGTATCAAAGATTGAAGAAGAATCCACCTGCCTGGTCAGAAGAACATACGAAGGCAGTTAGGATAATAAAGCAGAAGGTTAAGAATTTACCTTGCTTACATTTAGCAAATGCTGAATGGTTTAAAATAGTAGAAACAGATGCTAGTGATATTGGTTATGGAGGCATCTTGAAACAAAAAGCCCTGAGACTAATAAGGAAGTCTTAGTTAGGTTTTGTTTGGGTAATGGAATGATACCCAACTTAATTACTCCACAATTAAGAAAGAAATTCTTTCTATTATTAAATGTATACATAAGTTCCAAGATGATCTGCTTAATCAGAAGTTTTTGCTTAGAATAGATTGTAGCTCTGCAAAAACTGTCTTGGAAAAGGATGTTAAAAATCTAGCTTCAAAACAAATCTTTGCTAGATGGCAGGCTGAATTAGCAATTTTTGATTTTGATATTGAATATATTAAAGGTGAAGAAAATAGTCTTCCCGATTTTCTAACGCGTGAATTTTTGCAGAATGAGCAGACGCGATAAGGGCAAGCAGCCCTGGGAGCCTCCCAAATGGGAGCAACCCAAGAGTCGGAAGACTCACCGGAGGCAGGACCAAATTCCTGTGCGAAGAAATATAATTGTTTCAGCCGATACTGCATCAAATGAGCAGCAGAAGGAAAAATTTTCCTACCAAGAGGCAGCTACTCTTGCTGAAATGGAGTCAATTTACACTCAGAAATCAGCTGAGGAAGACATCATATGTCTTGACCGACATGATATTCCTGCATCGCTTGACACATGGGATCCATGGCAGCTCAAAGACAAATACTTTGAGAGAAATTTTTATCCCATAAAAATGAGGGCGAGAATACACTATGAAGGAATGTTATGCTCTACAAATTCGGCAGAGATAGAGCACTTTAGGCAGAATCCTAAAGACCCGCATTCAGAGATTGTATATAGCAAAATAACTATATACAAAATCCTCACTCCTCAATCGTGGGGTTTGCATCCGAATTTTGAGAGGGCAATGCTCTTCAGAAATAACACAACTTCAATGAAGTTCACATACTGGGATTATATTGATGCTTTCTTTTTATGTGTTTTATTATGAAAATGACAGAAGAAAGCATTCCTGGTTCATTAAGATATGTCCGAAAATATTAGAGCAGGACATACCCACCTGGTTTATTAAATGGTGGAATTACTTTGGAGCTAACCTGGAAATCTTGTCAGGACCATTGCTCAATTTGTTCGACGAATGGGTCGAGAAGGCAAAAATTTGCCAGAAGAAACAGAATTTTTATGATGAGGAGACAACTATGTTATTTTTCGTCTCTAATAATATTCCCCACATAATGAAGTGGTCTCTCAAATGTGCAGAGGGAGAATTTGGAATTTATAAATATATATATATATATATATATATATATATATATATATATATATATGTATATACGTATATGTATATATTATATATTTATTTCTATATATATATTTTCCTTATACATATACGTATATACTAATATATATATATATATATATATATATATATATAATATATATTATATATATATATATATATATATATATATATATATACATAATATATATATACGTATATACATAATATATATATACGTATATACGTATATACATAATCTATATATATATCTATATATATATATATATATATATATCTATATATATATCTATATATATATATATATATAACATCAATTGTAATATATATAATAGTATATACATACATACACATATACATGTATATATATATATATATATAATATATATATATATATATATATATATATATATATATATATATATATATATATATAATTAAAACAAAAGAAAAGAAAAGAAAAAGAAAATAAAAACAAAAACAAAAACAACAGAGCCTAAGGCTCGAACTCGGGCCACTGAACGCGAGGGGGGGTTTAAACTCGCGTGCTGACCAGTAGGCCAACTCGGCTCTTTGTTAGGAAAAGGGTTTCGTTTATTTTACTTAGGTTTTAGTTAAATAATAATTAAAAAAAAATCGATTAAAACATCCTGTGTCCTGACAGTTAGGGACACAGGAGTCTAAGTGTCCGCGCTATGCACGACACGTACAGGTCCTAAGACGCGTGTCCGAGCACACCATTGGGTTCGTCGTGTCCTAGCGAACCACATAGGTCGAATCGAGACACGCACGACACAAAAGGCAACTGCAACTTACGTGTCCGACGAACGGAAAGGGTTTCGAACGTGCTGGACGGCGGAGGAAGTGTCTGGACGGTGGCGCTCGGGCGGCGCTGGACGTAGCTCGTCACGACGAATCGATTGGGGGTGGTCGATGACGTCGACGACTACGGTGGAGGCTGGATGAGGGTTCGCCGGAGTTAGGGTTAGGGTTTAGGCTGTCGGGGCGGTTGTGGGTGGCTGGGCGGTTGTAGTGGTGGTGGTCGAGTTGAGGGGAGTGAGGGGGTTTTTATAGGGGGTCGAGTCGGTCGGGGGGCGTCGTGCTGGCCGAAAATGGCGGGGGCAGGTCGGCGTGGCGGTCGTCGGTCAGCCCGAGTCGTCGGGGGTGGGTAGGGTTTAGGAATTACACTTAGGTCCTCGTAGTTTAGGTTATTACAAATGGGTCCTAACAGTAGGTAAATACAAATAGAAATTTGCATTCCACAATTTAAAACAATTGATTAATTGCAAACTGATATTGTAATAATTTTATAAATTACAGATTGATATAAAACAATTCTAAAAATTACAAAATGTTATTAAAACATTTTAATTAATTGCAAAATAATATTTTTGTATTTAAAACTCATTTAAAACTCATTTAAAAATTCTAAAAAATTTCTAAAAATCATAATAAATACTTTAAGGCTAAATTTGACATTAATAATTAATTAACACAAATCAAATAAATTTTTGAAAAACAGGGGCTCACAAGTCTTTCTCCTTGAAAAATTTCGTTCTCGAAATTCACAAGGATTGAAGACCCTACAATTTTCTAACATAGCAAGCAATGCAATAAATGACTAAGGCTACGATTGAAACTAACCTCTAAGGTATCAGGCGGGGAACGGGTGGTTCCCTCGCAGCGGTTGGATCGAACAAATAAGGGTATCTCTCCCTCATGTCCGACTCCTTCTCCCAAGTAGATTCACCCGGAGAGTGACGGCTCCAAGCTACTCGTACTAAGGGTATAACCTTGTTCCTCAGCCTCTTCTCCCTCCTGTCTAATATCTCCACTGGCTGCTCAGAAACTGTAAGACTCGGTCCGACCTCCAACTCTAAATGATCTAGCACATGGCTGGGGTCCGGAACATATCTCCTCAGCTGAGATACGTGAAAGACATCGTGAACTCCTGCTAGGTTGGGTGGAAGTACAATCCTGTAAGCTACCTCTCCAATCCTGCCAAGTATCTCGAAAGGTCCGATGTATCTGGGGCTCAGCTTCCCTCCTCGTCCGAACCAGATCGTCCCTCTAGTAGGTGATATCTTCACCAGCACCATATCACCGTCTGCGAACTCCATCGGTCTGCGACTAGCATCAGCCCAGTGTTTCTTCCTGTCCTGAGCTACTCTAAGCCTGTCTCTGATCATCCCGACCTTCTCTGCTGCATCCGTGATCATCTCTGGCCCAAGCATAACTCTGTCTCCGACATCGTCCCAAAAGAGTGGTGTACGGCATCGTCGTTCATATTGTGCCTCGAAAGGAGACATACCGATACTGGCTTGGTAGCTGTTGTTGTATGAAAACTCTACCAAGTGCAGATGGCTCTCCAAAGATCCCCCAAAGTCCAGTACGCAGCTCCTCAGCATATCCTCCAGTGTCTGTATCGTCCCCTCGGACTACCCATCTGTCAGCGGGTGGTACGCGTACTGAACTTGAGCCTACTGCCCAACTCTCCTGCAAGCTTCTCCAGTAGTGGGATGTGAATCTGCTGTCTCTGTCCGACACGATGCTCACTGGCACTCCATGTAGGCGAACTATCTGCTGCAGTATAGCTCCGCCAACTTCTCGGTGGAAAGCCCCACCTTGAAGGGTATGAAGTGCGCACACTTCGTCAGCCTGTCCACGATGACCCAAATCATCCTTCCCTCCTTGGGAACGAGGAAGCCTTGAGACGAAGTCCATTGTAATATGTTCCTACTTCCACTCGGGAAGGGTAACGGCTGCAACAAACCAGCTGGCCTTGGCGCTCCGCCTTGACCTGCTGGCAAACTAGTCATCTCGAAATGAAAGTGATACATCCCTCTTCATTCCGTGCCACCAAAGATGTTCCCGCAAGTCACGGTACATCTTGTTAGCACCAGGGTGAATAGAATATCTCGATCGGTGCGCTCCTACAAGACTGCCTCTATCAGCTCTCCCTTCGACACGCACAATCGGCTGCCATGCCTCAAGGATCCATCCTCAGCTACAGTGAAGTCATCCAGCAATCTAACTAATGTCACCCCGACCCGGAATCACCCGAATCATCGTCCTCGCTGGGGCGTGATACGTACGAGCCTGGAGTTGGCCCGTGCAAGGCAAGATGACAAGTTCTCAAATGGTTATCTTTTGAGTTGATATTCACAACGAAAGAAAATAGAGTATACGAAACAAATTCTTTATTGATCTTCGAAATCAGATTACAAAGGCTTTCGATAGCCTAACAGAATTCGCCAGATTGGCTACAACACTCAGGTTCTCTCTTGCCCACAAAGGATTTTACCGTTCCATACATCATGCCTTCTATATCTCGGCCGTATCAATCCTGTCGCGAGCCGAGCGTCAAGCGATCGCACGCTTCAATACGCTTCGGCATTCCAAGCCTCAACGCGTTCAAGCAACGCTTCGCCGCGGGCATCCATTCCTTGCACCTGCATGAAGCTGAGGGGGATCAGTACGTTCGTCTTCGCATGTACTGAAACAAAGATCTTCTTTCCAAACCGACATTTTAAATTTATGTGAATCATGCAACTTAGCTTAAATCTTGCTATGTTCTCCTTAGGGTCAATTCATGGCATATTCGAAAGCGGTAAAAGCATGGCAAGCATGTTATTCAATTTGCAATAGTAAACAGGCAAGCAATCTGTGTTTGTCTCGTGGCACAACTTAGCAATATCGACGCACTCGCCTTTGCAACCGACGTAAGGTGAATACGCCTATCCGTTTTCCCTGTCATGTTATAAGTGCCCTCTATCAGAATCCGTCCATGCAGGATATACGTATACCTTGCACTTCCAAACCCGCCACCCTTAACTATATGAAGGTCACTAGCTTTTCGGGCAAGAATGGACTTATATTTATCGAATCGAATATGTAAGACGACAATCACTCAGTTGTGGTTGCTAACCACAATCAGAGGACCCCCGAAGTACTCGTGTAAGTGGCTTATCACATTCACTATACAGTCGCTACCCGTCTAGTCGAAGTGCACCAACAATACCGATTATCGCAGTCCCTCCTAGGCCGAACGGTCCCAGCGCCCTGGTGATCATGTTCGAGGAAAAAAACACCGTTCATGGGCAATAGTCTTTAAGTCCATTGACCATAACGAATCTTATATTTCATAAACCAAGCAAGTTCGCTTATCTCTATTTCAATTGGCACAATGCCCCAATGTCTCAACGAACGCCGAAGGCCGCGAACATTTCGAAGGGCACCATGCCGCATTATCATCTCATATTTCTTTCATTAACTTCTATGTTCTTACGTTTCATACTTCGTTTCAATGTTTCAATGGCATCATGCCTCAACTCAATGCTCGTCAACCGAACGACCCGAAGGTCCGAACACCTTTCGAGGTATTATGTCACATCCGATAGTTCTGCCACATTCATGCCACAACTGTATTCTCTCGCAACGAAGCCATCTTTTATTATCCCGTACAGTAGGTAAGTTTCGACCGTATCCGATGTTCTATGACTTAGCATTCAATGTCCGTGGCTTGCGCGCTAGGGAGCTCGCCTATGTCTTTCATGTTCTAGCCGTTCTAACTCGTGCGCGAAGGCACGGTATGGTTCGTGCACTAAGGCACTCGCCGAGTACAGTTATCCCATGTTCTTGGGGCTTGGCACCGAGGTGCTCGCCTTTGCGATATCTAATGTTCCATAGCGACTCGTACGTTTGTCGTACGATTCATTTCAATTGTTCTATCTAGTGTTCGACAGTACTACGTTTATCTCTCTATCGAGCCACGCCCGTGGCGTTGATAGACTAATCAGCATACAATGATATATTTTGACTTATCGAAGAAGGAGTAAAAAGAAGTCAATCCTCCACCTTGAGTCGATACGCCTTTGTCGTTTCGCCGAGCGATACAGCTCGATTTCATAACTTTGTTGCACGGCCACTCTCTGACTTAGCCATTCGAGCACTTCGTGCTTATTGAATTATACGTCCGATTTGCCTTAGCGTGCCAACGCTTTCGTCCATCGCAAGGCGACGATTTGCTTTCGCGGACCCCTTACTGAATAAGGCAAAAGATCGACCTCTAACATTTCAGCATAAACGTAAAGCCTGCACACGAAACCAACTAAAATATTACTTGCATCGATTTGGACTTGCGCCTTGGTCGATTCGATTTCTTAGAATCTTCGAGCCGTTCAAGCACTTATCCTTCGAGGCAACGCGGCGCTTCGCATCGATTCACTCGATGCATTTTGGGACAAGGAACTCTTCGCATCGACTTAGTTCGATGCATTGCTCGGGACAACTAATACTTTGTATCGATTCGCATCGATACGTATGGGTCAACGCAACTCTTCGAGTCAACGACCTCAGCATAATG
>JANAVB010037793.1:2500-67876 GCA_029216955.1 Iris pallida
TATCGGAGTCGATTCGTGCGTTTGGCACGGGATCCCGTCGGTGCGTGTTCGGAAACGAAGTCAGAAGTTCGTTTCGAAGCAGCGACTTCGTAGGGATTTTTCGGGAAATCCGACCGTTGGGTCGGCGATTTTTTTTGCTCCGTCTCAATCTTGATATATAGATCTTCACTTTCCTCAATTTTTGTCCGTTAATTTTATCGTTTGATACATCAAAACCGGCCACAAAGTTGACGTTTTAAATTGTGTAATTTTTGGACAGTTTTGTGGACCCAACTTTGTTAGCTCGTAACTCCGCCATCGCAGCTCCGTCTGGCGTGCTACCAGTTTCTATGCGTAGCTGGTATAACCCTCTTCCTACCCCTTAAGTTTCGTTTCATTGTGAGCACGTTTGATTGGTTGAATTCGACGCCTAAGTTGGCCGTCCGAATTCGTAATTTGTAAGTTGTAAAATTCTATTTTTGAACCCGAGACTCCGAATTCAATTTCTGATACCACCAGTAGACTCGTGGCGTCGTTCTGGCACGTTTTCGTATAAAGTTTGTTAGATTTAGAACGTGGGCCCTGGCACGCATTTCGGTGCAAAGCGGGCCCTACAGTCCGGGTCAACAGGATTTTTGACGCCGGCTCATCGAAATCCAATTCTGGACATACCGTTGAGTTCGCATCGTCATTCTGGACTCGTTGACATATAATTTGCTAAGTTTTAGTGGACATTGGTTTCGGCACGCATTTCGGTGCAAGTCGGATACCAATATCCGGGTCAACGGGTCATTTTAAGATCGGCTCATCGGAATCCAATTCCAAATCCTTATATTGATACAGTATTCCATCTATAGGTCCTCGAGGCACTGTTCTTGGACTCAGTCGACTTATCCGTCACATCACAGGCAAGTACATTCTCTGATAATATTTCTGTTTTATGATATCGTCTATGTTTCTTGTATTTAGTGTAGATATCCTTGTTCTCTTAACACATTGTTCACACGAATTGGTATTTCTCTGGATCCCGTCATGAGATGTTATTCCTTGCTTTCCTTGGTATATCTTGTGCAAGTCTTTCTTGTTCCTTGTGCATTGTATAGACACGATTCCTGCGAAGGCTAGCTACCCTTTCAGAGAATCGCGCATCATGATGTGTCATGGTTGGATCCACTATACTAGTCGGGGGACGGGGAGTATGTAGATATGTGGTCAAAGCCTATTGTGCACCTATTGATTGTGAATGTTGATCATACACCCCACGTATGGTTAGCCAGGCCTGTTACTATTGTGCAAGTTCCTAAGCCGGCCACGTATTGTAGCTAGTACTCACACACCTAGATAGGTGATTCTTGATTCTTGTACATGCCATGATCAGTTTTACTTGCCTTATTCTAGCTCTAGATTTACAGCTTACCTTGCCATGATACTCACATGTACATTTCGTAATTCCTTGTATATTCTCTCTATTTACTGCTACATTTTCAATATCGTCTAACTAGAACTGTTATTTGAGATTTGTGCTCGTTCCATCCTGACTGGATATGTTGACAATATTTTAGGAGTTGTTATGCCCTCAGTTTTGGACTACAGGATGTTGCTAGGGTGGTTCTTGGTATTCTTTACCGTGAGTTGTCCCTCAGTAGTTCTAGGTCTGGTAGTTTTAGTTTTGTTATTGTTTCCCTCTGTTTTATTCTTGTCTCATATGATCCTTGTAGATTCTAGTTGTTCTAGTAATATTGTTATTATTTCTTATCTTATCTTCCTTAGTTTTCGTGATGTGACATGAGTACATTTCTAGTTATGGATCTTTAGATGTTGTAGTTAGTATCGGGTACTTGACAGCGCTCTACCGCCGATACTGCGGTGTAGGCTAGGCGTGGCCCACGTATTCGTACCCTAATATTCGGGTGCGGGTCGTGACACTCATTATGCAAACCTCCCAAGTATGTCCAGGCTTTCTGTAGTTGGTATAAGGAGGGACATGTTGTACCTATCTCTGCGGTTGATGTTGCTGAGCTCCAGTTGGGGCTAGGTACTGCTGGGACTAGAAATTCTTCTATTGGAGCTAAGGACACTTTGCTGGTCCCGAGTTGTTTCTACCTCCAGCTAGATTGCGATCCCTCTTGAGCCTGAAGACTAGGTCCACCTCGATTCTTTGGGTTTCAGTAACAATTCCAGCAAAGGTTGTGATGCTCGAAGGGATATGTACCCTAATCTCTTTGGCCAATCCCTGTCAAAATCTTCAGGCTCAATCCTCCAGGTCCCAGACCATCTACTCAACAAATCGGCTCAGCCTACCGAACTCTGTTGTGTACTCGTCCACATATAGACTTTCTTGCTCCAGATTCTAGAATTGCTTCTCCATAACACCCTTGGCTACAACAAGGAAGAACTTCTTCTTGAAGAGGTCCTTAAAATGGACCCAGGACATATCTGGATCTGTAAGCCTGGGCTTATTTAAGAACCAAGTGCAGGCGATGTCACAAAGTTGTAAGCCCATGGCCTCAATCTTCAGGTCTTCTGGTATCCTAGACATTCGCATGATGCGTTTGATGTCCTCGAGCCACTCATCAATATAGAGGATTCCTTCAGTCCCCTTGAAATCCTATGGAATCATCTTCTTGAAATCTAAGATGTCCCCTACCTTTGGCTGAGCAAGTTGTGTGGGCTGCGGTTGCTGCTGAGGAACAATCTTTTCCATGGCTGCTAAGGCAATTATTGAGCATTCTCCATACCAATCCATATTACCTCAATTTGCTGCCTCTGGGTCTCTTCCGGCATCATCTGGGTCTCCATTATGCCCCTCAGGATCTCAAATAGATGCTCCATATCAGCAGGCACACCTCTAGGAGTTGGTAGTAGCGGAGGTGGAGGAGGAAGGCCCTTGGGTGAAGCTGATTCTGCTTCCCGAGCATAATTGGGTCTTGAATACGAGCTGTGGTCTCTAGTGCCATTATGAAAAGTTAAAAACAACCAGGTGTCAACAACACGGCACAAGATAAGATGGTATTCAAAGAAGGACAACAATTGGAAAGATGTCAAATTATGCAAATTTAAACAAAAGTCGGTAAATTCAAATCATATTGAAATTCCTAAGTATGATTGAGTACTCTCTCATTCCTAAAGTTCCTATATGTAAACCCCCTAAAATTTACTATAATTTTTTTAGTTTATTTTGATAATTATTTTATGTTGGTATTCATACGTCTAGAGCGAATCCGTATATACGAAGTATTTAAAATTCTTTTTACAAAGTTTTAATTACAAATATTTTTATAGGAAATAACTATTGTGGATCAATATCGTAGCAGGTAAATGTTTTTATATGCCATACAAACTTGATTTTATTTTACTACTATGTAAAAACTATTTTTACTCACTATACAATAAGTTAGAAAATAATATTTTTGTAAGTAATATGTTCTATTCGCATAAGAGGTACATGAAATTAAATTCATGTATATTTTGATTTTTAAAAACTAATTGTAATTTATTTATTTGTTTGCAAAGAGATCTATCAACTAGTTAAGTATTTATTATCATGAATTTTAAAATTAATTATTATTGTATTTTTACTATTTATAAAAAAATATAATTAAAAATTTGTTAGATTTAATTATTTAATTGTCATGATAATTTAAATTGGAAAATTAATTTTTCTAATTTTGATTTAAATAGTTTAAAATAAAGCTAAAGAATATCTTTTTTTTTATGGATTGGTTGAATTGGTTTTAAAAACGGTTAAATTAATTGTGAATTACCTAGCGGGGTTTAAACAATCATAATTCTTATCTAACCAAGATTTTTACCCTATTTATATGTTAGCTTGCCATTATTTTCTCCACACAAATTTTTCTTTTCTCCACCTATAAATGCGTATGTGCATCGTGTCCGTGCACACCAAGTTGTATCCATTCACTTCTTCTATTTCCACCCAAATTGATTAATGTTCTTATTAAAGAAATTCTCTTTTTATTTCCATATATTTTCTCTTATCACAAATTTTTACTATCTTTTTACCAATCAACCAAGTCCGTCTATCCTAGTAGTCCTTAAATTTCGAGGACGGAATTTTTCTAAGGTAGGTATATTTGTAACTCCTCTTCCCGAAATTTTTTTAAAATTATTTATATATATTTTAATTATTATTCTGTTTTGAAGTAATTTTTTATCAAAATTTTGTAAAAGATATTTTGTGATTATTTTTGTTATCAAAAAATAGTTTTAAATTAATGGTTTGAAATAATGTTTCTAAAAAAAAATTGTTCTCGAGTTTTGTTATTTGAAATATAAAATATGTTGTTATTATTTTTGGTCTTCTAAAAATTAGTTTTAAAAAAAATTGAGCGATAAAAGATTTTTGTCCATTATTTTAAATAAAGATTTGTATTTATAAAAGTAAGTTTTATAATATTTGATGATATCGAGTATTATTTTGATATGATAATCAGTTATTTGATTATATTTGAATTTATTTAAATAATCTTGGTGGTTATAAACTATACTTTAAATTATGTTGATAATTTAAATATTGTTTAAAATACTTACGATGATTAATTGTGGCATTACGATTTGTCTAATCTAGATTTGAAATATTATTTGATTTAAAGATTTATCTTTTATTTGATTTAAATTATTTTGATAAATATTAAATATTATTTTAAAGTTATTATGTTGAGTTTGATTTGGATTTGGATTCATATGATTTGAATTATTTGATAATATAGAATAATACTTAAAATTATTATGGTGATCATTTAAAGGATTGCAACCAAATTGATTTGTTTTTAATAATTTATTTGATTTAAATTTTTAGAAAGATTTATCCATTAGAAATTCTTATCCAATTGGAATCATATCTATCATTAATTAGATCGTTTCTTATTTAAACCAATCATATTTCTACCCAAATTAGTTGGTAATCCTAATCATCCTTATTGATTTAATTCTAATCCTATCATAACTAGCTAATTGCTAGCCATTATATATATATATATATATATATATATATATATATATATATATATATATATATATATATATATATATATATATATATATATATATATATATTTTATATATATATATATATATATATATATATATATATATATATATATATATATATATATATATATATATATATATAGGAAGCGGATCAAAAGCCCCCCTTAGAAAGCCCCCCAAAAACCCCCCTCACTCTAATCCGTAATTTAATGTTACTATCAATGTTAATATTAATGTTAATATTAATATTAATGTTAATATTAACATTAAATACTAAAATTAACATTAAACTTAACATTATAATTAATATTAACATTAATATTAACATTAACATTAATATTAACAATAACATTAACATTAATATAAAAAAAATTAAAAAAATTAATATTAACATTAAAATTAATATTAACATTAATATTAACATTAACATTGATATTAACATTAACATTAATATTAACATTAATATTAACATTAATATTAACATTAATATTACGAATTAGAGTGTGGGGGGTTTTTGGGGGGCTTTCTAAGGGGGGCTTTTGATCCGCTTCCATATATATATATATATATATATATATATATATATATATATATATATATATATATATATATATATATATATATATATATTAATAATAACATTAATATTAACATTAATATTACGAATTAGAGTGAGGGGGGTTTTTGGGGGGCTTCCTATATATATATATATATATATATATATATATATATATATATATATTTTATATATATATATATATATATATATATATATATATATATATATATATATATATATATATATATATATATATATATATATATATATATATGGAAGCGGATCAAAAGTCCCCCTTAGAAAACCCCCTAAAAAATCCCCTCACTCTAATCCGTAATTTAATGTTAATATTAATGTTAATATTAATGTTAATATTAATTTTAATGTTAATATTAACATTAAATACTAAAATTAACATTAAACTTAACATTAAAATTAATATTAACATTAACATTAACATTAATATTAACATTAATATAAAAAAAATTAAAAAAAAATAATATTAACATTAACATTAATATTAACATTAACATTAATATTAACATTAATATTACGAATTAGAGGGTTTTTTTAGGGGGTTTTCTGAGGGGGGCTTTTGATCTGCTCCCTATATATATAGTGTCAAAATTTTTCTCTTTTTTTCGTCATAACTAAGCCCAAAATTCGTCATAAATTCAACCTCATTTTTAAAGGTTGTAGCAACTTCGAATGACCATAACTCCCAACTCCGGACTCCGTTTGACCTCCAGTTTTTTTGTTGGAATCGTATTGAGGGATATTTTTTGAAAATAATTTTTTTCATAAATTCTAAACATAATTTTCTGGAAAATTTGTGGAGTGCCAGTTGTCCGAAATCTAACACGTTTTAGTGTTTTCGAGATTCTGGAAGAACCAAGAATCAGAATCACGAACCGTTTGAAGTTTCGGAATGCTGACGAAAAAATAAACATCATATATTTTTTCCAAAAATTTTCCAGAATATTTTACATTTGGTTTTTATTTGAGAATTTTGTCACATCGTCTGAGTTCATCTTGTGTAGCCCTTTGAATATTTTGTATCCAACGGGATTATTGATTTCACCAGCAAGGACCTCAGGCAAGATACCTTGTCATTTGCTGTTTATTTATTATAGCTCATTTTTCATGCATTTACTTATTATTTACTTTCTGCAAAATAAACTGTGATACATGACATAATTTGATAGAATCTTACTATTCCGTTCTATTTCCTGTTATGTACTATTTTCTTACACATTGAACTTAGATATAAGGGACCACCTTTTATGTATTGCATTCATAGACCTTGACACATTTGTACCACGTTGTTGCGAGTCGCATATAGAACTCGGACATATGTGACTGGCTGGCCACCAGTACCTATAAGTCGTGCGATAGGATTAACCGCTAATAGTGTTTGCATGATTAGTTTGACTTAGCGGTTAATAGAGGTTCTGTGTTGTGGATATGACATAGTAGGCATTGGGCGGGGAAGACAAACCTTAGCGTATTGCAACTATACACTTCCCTTTTGTGATCCGGATGCTCCGCTGGAGATACGGTGTGAGATGACCCTTATTATACTGACGGCCACTGACGTTCTTCGAAACGTCATGCTCTTACTGATTGGGCCTCTGGTGCCCCAAGGGGGGACCATGCCGATCCCATTTTAGCCAGGGCCCATGCGTTGGAGGATGTTCTTAAAACTGCATACACTTAGACTGGTTAGGCTACCTTATCCGTTAGGTACGAGTACTCTTGGTTTGGGTACTTGTATCTGACCGTGGCTTGGAACAGTAACTTGTCGTGGACTAGTTTGCGACATCTTGTCCTTGTTTGGTTGTAGGTATGGCTCACTACTCCGATGAGAAGGTACTGAATCCTGTTGTGGTCCGGATACCATATTGGGTTCATGTCTTGGGAAGATACTTCATTGTGGGTTAGTGTGCCATCTCCTGTCCTTGTTTGGTTAGGGGGATGGTGCGCTAATTCAAGGGTGGAGTGATGGACCATGTTATGATCTGATTGACTTATTATTTAGCAGTATTTAGTCAGTTTATATGGCATGATATTATGTATCTTGTTACGTCCCTCTGAGGAACTAGTGATCTCTCCAGGTGTGTGCTCTTGTCTTTTTACATGTGTTCTAGCCAAGGCCGTGATCTTCTCTATTCTTTCGAAGATGATTGCTCTTGGATCGTCTCTTACTTCGCTCGCCAAACTCTTTCTTTTGTTATATATTTTTTTTCATAGTTGGTAGTAGATTTGTCTCCGCTCAACTACTTGTACCAATGATAATTCATAGTTGATTATATGATATATTTTATTCTTTTATTTTTTTTTGGATGAGATTAGTTAGCTGTTATTTTACTGCATTTATAGCTTACGTATATTTATTATACGACTGGCATGTCTAAGTCCCTAGTCCTCCGTATTTTGGGACTGGGGCGTTACATATTTTTGTGGTGGCCCATGCAGGTCAAGATAAATTGTTTGGTTACTTTACCGTACCAAGCAAGCCTGCGTATAGGATTAGAGTCTAGGATCTCATCCACATACTTGACCTCTTTTCCCGATTCCGTCTTCGAACTCTCGCTTGACTCCTTGATTTGTATCTTTCTTGATTTCCTCTACCGTAAATTCTCATCCTTCTTTCGTGATAGTGGCTAGGAAGAAACCCATACTAGATAGATATGTTCCCTTATTCCATCACACTACTAGTTAACTCTTATAAGTTGGATATAATGCCTCACGACCTAACAATCCCTTGTCCTTGTGACCCATATTTATAAGTTTACTTAGATTCTAGAATTTAGAGGACCCTAACCCATCTAGCCAACCAAGCCATAGCCAAGGAGATACTAGGACGACTGTATAGGCCCAAACTTCGGACGAGACTTAGATTTAAGGATCTTGGACTATTTGATTTTTTTCATCATTATTCCCCTACTTATATTTTGACTATCTTGACTAACGCTGCTAATATAGCCTAGTTTTGCAAGCTTATTCTTTATCGAGCTTGTTCACGACATATGTTTATTGGAAGAGCTCCCACTAACGTATTGTCTAATCAGAACTGGTGCATAATGGTCTGATCAACCAAGTGCATTTTGGTTCGCCTTTCTTATGATTATTCTACGTGGATTGAGATATAGTTAACAAATGTACTAGCCTTTTAGGATCTCATCCACGTTTGCCTTGACAATCCCTTTTGAAACTATTCAATCGCCTTTGAAAATCGTAATTGTATTCAATCGTAGCTTCTTGAACCCTTTATTGCTTTTGTCTTTCACCTATTTTAGAAGGACGAAATCAGTCATACAGAGTATCCCCTTTAGTTGCCCTATCACCTGTGGCCAATAGCCATTACCAACCCATGACTATATCCTCGTCTTAAACTACTCATCCTTTCCTTCGACCTTATATCCACTATCGCGACTTTCTAATCGTTTGAAAACCTAAGAATGATTAGAAGTGTTTCCTTAATCGTACCCAAACCTAGACGAATATCATACAATTTACTCCCAATGAACAAATATCTCCAAGTCTCTACTTATGTTATCTTAATCTACTCAATTCCTTATTAATCTTCAATTTTTGTTTTATCTTGATCTACTTAAAACCCCTAATATTTTCTTTCTTGCGTTAATTAACCATGTCCATGATTTATTAGCTAAATCACGATTTTTCTAATTGCATGTTTTGATTAAACGTCGTTACTTCACCTCGACCAATCATTTGATTGTGTTTCCATATGGATAAACTCTTTTTAACTCCTCAACCCTGCCTACCTAATTATTTTTTAATTTCGATGATGAAATTCTTGTAAATTGGGTAGGATGTAAACCCCCTAAAATTTACTATGATTTTTTTAGTTTATTTTGATAATTATTTTATGTTGGTATTCGTACGTCTAGAGCGAAACCATATATACGAAGTATTTAAAATTCTTTTTACAAAAGTTTTAATTACAAATATTTTTATAGGAAATAACTATTGTGGATCAATATCGTAGCAGGTAAATGTTTTTATATGTCATACAAACTTGATTTAATTTTACTACTACGTAAAAACCATTTTTACGCACTATACAAGTTTTTATGATAAGTTAGAAAATAATATTTTTGTAAGTAATATGTTATATTCGCATAAGAGGTACATGAAATTAAATTCATGTATATTTTGATTTTTAAAAACTAATTGTAATTTATTTATTTGTTTGCAAAGAGATCTATCAACTATTTAAGTATTTATTATCATGAATTTTGAAATTAATTATTATTGTACTTTTACTATTTATAAAAAAAATTGAAAATTTGTTAGATTTAATTATTTAATTGTCATGATAATTTAAATTGGAAAATTAATTTTTCTAATTTTGATTTAAATAGTTTAAAATAAAGCTAAAGAATATCTTTTTTTTTATGGATTGGTTGAATTGGTTTTAAAAATGGTTAAATTAATTGTGAATTATCTAGCGGGGTTTAAATAATCATAATCCTTATCTAACCAAGATTTTCATCCTATTTATATGTTAGCTTGCCATTATTTTCTCCACACAAATTTCTCTTTTCTCCACCTACAAATGCGTATGTGCATCGTGTCCGTGCACAACAAGCCGTATCCATTCACTTCTTCTATTTCCACCCAAATTGACTGATGTTCTTATTAAAGAAATTCTCTTTTCCTTTCTATATATTTTCTCTTATCACAACTTTTTACCAATCAACCAATTCCGTCTATCCTAGTAGTCCTTAAATTTCGAGGACGAAATTTTTCTAAGGTAGGTAGGTATATTTGTAACTCCTCTTCCCGAATTTTTTTTTAAATTATTTCTATATATTTTAATTATTGTGTTTTAAAGTAATTTCCGTCAAAATTTTGTAAAAGATATTTTGTGATTATTTTTGTTATCAAAAACTAGTTTTAAATTAATGGTTTGAAATAATGTTTCTAAAAAAAATTTGTTCTTGAATTTTGTTATTTGAAATATAAAATATTTTGTTATTATTTTTGGTCTTCTAAAAATTGGTTTTAAAAAAATATTGAGCGATAAAAGATTTTTGTCCATTTATTTTTAAATAAAGATTTGGATTTATAAAAGTAAGTTTTATAATATTTGATGATATCGAGTATTATTTTGATATGATAATCAGTTATTTGATTATATTTGAATTTATTTAATTATCTTGGCGGTTATAAACTATACTTTAAATTATGTTGATAATTTAAATATCGTTTGAAATACTTACGATGACTAATTGTGGCATTACAATTTGTCTAATCTAGATTTGAAATGTTATTTGATTTAAATATTTATCTTTTATTTGATTTAAATTTTTTTTGATAAATATTAAATATTATTTTAAAGTTATTATGTTGAGTTTGATTTGGATTTGGATTCATATGATTTGAATTATTTGATAATATAGAATAATACTTAAAATTATTATGGTGATCATTTAAAGGATTGCAAACAAATTGATTTGTTTTTAATAATTTATTTGATTTAAATTTTTGGAAAGATTTATCCATTAGAAATTCTTATCCTATTGGAACCATATCTAGCATTAATTAGATCGTTTCTTATTTACACCAATCATATTCCTATCCAAATTAGTTGGTAATCCTAATCATCCTTATTGATTTAATTCTAATCCTATCATAATTAGCTAATTGCTAGCCATTATATATATCTATCGAATCTATGAATGAAATCATCTTTCAAACCATCCTTGCCAAAATTTCTCTCTTTTTTTCGTCATAACTAAGCCCAAAATTTGTCATAAATTCAACCTCAATTTTCAAAGGTTGTAGCAACTTCGAATGACCACAACTCTCAACTCTGGACTCCGTTTGACCTCCAGTTTTTTTTTTGTTGGAATCGTACTGAGGTATATTTTCTGAATATAAATTTTCTTTTCATAAATTCTAAACTTAATTTTCTGGAAAATTTGTGGAGTGCCAGTTGTCCGAAATCTAACACATTTTAGTGTTTTCGAGATTCTGGAAGAACCAATAATCAGAATCACGAATCGTTTGAAGTTTCGGAATGCTGACGAAAAAATAAACTTTATATATTTTTTCCAGAAATTTTCCATAATATTTTATATTTCTTTTTTATTTGAGAATTTTGTCACATCGTCTGAGTTCATCTTGTGTAGCCCTTTGAATATTCTGTACCCAACGGGATTATCGGTTTCACCAGCAAGGACCTCAGGCAAGATACCTTATCATTTGCTGTTTATTTATTGTAGCTCATATTTCATGTATTTACTTTCTGCAAAATAAACTGTGATACATGGCATAATTTGATAGAATCTTACTGTTCCATTCTATTTTCTGCTATGTACTATTTTCTTACACATTAAACTTAGATTTAAGGGACCACCTTTTGTGTGTTGCATTCATAGGCCTTGACATATTTGTATCACGTTGTTGCGAGTCGCATATAGAACTCGGACATACGTGACTGGCTGGCCACCAGTACATATAAGCCGTGCGATAGGATTAACCGCTAATAGTGTTTACATGATTAGTTTGACTTAGCGGTTAATAGAGGTTCTGTGTTGTGGATACGACATTGTAGGTATTGGGCAGGAAGGACAATCCTTAGCGTATGGGCTACTATACACTTCCCTTTTGTGATCCGGATGCTCCGTTGGAGATGCGTGTGAGATGACCCTTATTATACTGACGGCTACTGACGTTCTTCGAAACGTCATGCTCTTACTGATTGGGTCTCTGGCGCCCCAAGGAGGGACCATGTCGATCCCATTTTAGCCGGGGCCCATGCGTTAGAGGATGTTCTTAAAACTGCATACACTTAGACTGGTTAGGCTACCTTATCCGTTAGGTACGAGTACTCTTGGTTTGGGTACTTGTATCTGATCGTGGCTTGGAACAGTAACTTATCGCGGACTAGTTTGCGACATCTTGTCATTGTTTGGTTATAGGTGTGGCTCACTACTCCGATGAGAAGGTACTGAACCTTGTTGTGGTCCGGATACCATATTGGGTTCATGGCTTGGGAAGATACTTCATCGTGGGTTAGTGTGCCATCTCCGTCCTTGTTTGGTTAGGGGGATGGTGCACTAATTCAAGGGTGGAGTGTTGGACCATGTTATGATCTGATTGACTTATTATTGAGCAGTATTTATTCAGTTTATATGTTATGATATTATGTATCTTGTTACGTCCCTCTAAGGACCTGGTAATCTCTCCAGGTGTGTGCTCTTGTCTTTTCACAGGTGTTCTAGCCAAGGCCGTGATCTTCTCTATTCTTTCGAAGATGATTTCTCTTGGATCGTCTCTTACTTCGCTTGCCAAACTCTTTCTTTTGTTATGTATTTCTTTTCATAGTTAGTAGTAGATTTGTCTCCGCCCAACTACTTGCACCAATGACAATTCATAGTTGATTATATGATATCTTTTATTCTTTTATTTTTTTGGATGAGATTAGTTAGTTGTGGTTTTACTGTATTTACAACTTACGTATATTTATTATACGGCTGGCATGTCTACGTCCCTATTCCTACATATTTTGGGACTGGGGCATTATACTATATCTTATTGCAAGCTCTATAATAGCACTATAACCCTATGTACTACCATGACTTCGCACTCAATGCGAAGATTGACTTGCATTGGCCACCATAAAAAGGTGCCACGACCCGCACCCGTATATTTGGACACGAGTACATGAGTTCGTCCAGCCTACGCCACAGCATCTGTGGTAGAATGCTCTATGGGTCATTTATACATAACTACAATCTCACAAATATTCAACTCCATAAGGAGTACAAAGATATAATCAGAAATGGCTTTACTAAATCACATTATCTAAGGCCCGATATGATAAATAACAAACTGAGGGTGTTCAATAATGTCATACAGTCACAAGTCTGGAAGATACAAGTCTAAACGAAATAAATATATACATGCCCAAAGTGAAATATCAGAGACAAATCCTATACCAAATATAGTCTAGAAGTACTAAGTGGTGTCGTCTGCAATAACGGTTGCAGCCTCCATCCGACCCTCCTGAAGGGCAGGACCAAGTGGGACACAATCCTCAAGGTCATCTCTTAAAATGTTAATATCCAGTCAGGATTGGAGTAAAGTACAATCAATGAAAGAAGTTCCAGGTAAATGACAGAAACTATAAAATAAGAATATAGTAAAAAATGATACATGATGAAAGGAAAAAAAACTGAAAATCATATGTGACAAGTATAATAATTTAAACTTAACTAGAATCATGGCAGTAAATAAGAAAAACAGGAAATCAAGTTAAACACGGTATATGTTTAGTGACTTTATGTGATTTGAAATATTAATTCGATATATGTCGGCTTGGGCCTAACACAAAAAAATAAAAAGGAAGCTAACTCAACCATACATGAAGTGTATGGTCAGTTAGTAGCCACGGTCTATAATACAACAACACGGTCTACTGGGTATGATCACATATCCAACTAATACTTCCCCTGCCCCAATTAATACTAATGGATCTGAATCACGTCATGTCATAACATGTAAATCATAATACACGGAATAAACATGAGCACTATGATCATGGTATAATAATAACATGAGGGCACATCTCCTGATTAGGAATCCATGTAGTACCAGTCCATGTAACGTACGTATTGGTAATCAAGTACACATTACTAAACATGTAATATAGAAACTATCATATACTGAAAACAATCAAAAATTGTACTTGCCTTGCTCTTGAGCTGAACGTAAAAATCAGAATCCGTATCATTGTCCAGGACCTATAATAAATGTCCATCAATAATCTATACAAACTATCCTATAAAATCATTCTATCTAATCCATATATTACTATGGGTTACTATGGTTAATTTGGTACGGGTGGTTGTTACACATTCCTACAATTTCCAATTTTATATTCTACCCAAGGAAGTTTCAGAAGTTTACTTTTATCATAACCTTAGGCTAAAGAATCAGTGGTCAGAGCTCAAAGTGGCCTCTAAAAACAATTTTAGTCTGAAATGCTAAAATGTTTTTTCACGGAGCTCACTTTGCCTTCAATTTACACAACCTAAATCAAGTAATTAAATCATGAAACCTATATGATTAGATTCACTACTTAACCAAGATTACATGCATGGTACTGTAATATATTAATATAATTTACAAAAAAAATAACACACATCCAAAGTTGGTAAAAATAATTCCAGACTTAGAAATTATTTCAATGTGCAAAAAACTTCTCCAAATGCCAACTTTGGTCTCATGTTACACTAGTAAAACTAACTATTCTGGACGTGACTTAAATACAAGATTGATAGAAAAATAGTATACTTTATATTCCAACAAGTGGCTCAGGAAAATAATTATGACATAAAAAGTTATGCATGCTCAAAGTTGGAAGAAAATCACAGTTTCTGCGTTCAGAGTTTACGAGGCCAAGTTTGAGCCTAATTTATACTAATCAAACATAATATTTAGGGCATAACACCAACATAAATTTTATATACAAAACATCCAGGATTGTATACAAACTTCTGAAATCGTAAAATATGGTCTAAGCAAAAAAGTTACATTACCACAAATTATACGAAAACATAATTTTGGGAAAATAATTTTGGGGGTAACGTTTTATCATGAATTCAAACATTTAGACACTATTATTTTTTGGTGTCTACCTATGGGAATGTTGCATCTAGTTATTACCTATGTCATATAAAAATATACGACAAAAAATGAAGGTACTTACCTATGTACAGAACGTGGACCGCTAGTGTGTCGTGAAATTCAGTCCGCGCACCTCTTCGAAAAACGTCTGTATGGAGGAAAATTTGGACATAACATATAGAGGATTATATACCAAAATGACGAGAACAAACATGGGTTTGTAATAGAAAACATTTCGTAGAGTTTTACCTAGTGGTTTGGAATCTACGGCTCGTTTTTTTACACTTTTTCTCCGATCAGCCCCTATTCTGGATACATTTTCGTGCGAGAGTGATTCGCGGACAGAACCACCATGCTAAATGGTAAAAAAATGGAATAGAAAGCTAAGAGATAGAGAAAGATTTTTGTTAAGGGCTTGAGGCTCGTATCTACAATTTTTGTGGTACAAAACGTTGTTGAAGACATCACAACCTAGTAGTACTATTCTGGAATCACCTTCAGTCCAACGAGTTTGTGAAGGAATTTTGGGATAGAAAATGAATGGAATGAGAGGAAAATGACCCATAGGGCTATAGCGTGTTAAGGGAGGAAGGTGGTTTACATAACTTCCACGTGAGGTCTACAATTATGGCCGAAAATAGCATATGGCTAGATGGTTGCTTGTTACACCACATTGTGTGTTGCACATGGATCCAATAAGGACTTGGTTCATGTCTCTAACATGTCTAGTACATGTGTGTTAAATTTGGCCTCAATGGAAGTTGGTTTGGATGGGTTTATCTAACCCAACTACACACTAGTCCAACATAACCTAGGCTGAAATACAAGTCCATTCTAATGCATTTAAACCTTATTAATTAATATACTAGCAATATATATATATATATATCCCAGTGGCCGTAGCCCGTTGGGAACGGTGGAGCACCCCGGCGCAAGTGGCGCGGGTTCGAGCCCCCTTGGAGGCATGCCTCCAAGCACCATTAAGAAGTGGACACCCTCAATATATAATATATATATATATATATATATATATATATATATATATATATATATAACCTTAAAATTAATTCATCTAAAATTATTTTTAACTAAAACAGTCAGCTAGTTTGAATATAAAAAACATACTGTAACGCCCCAGAACCAGAATACTGGAGAGCGGGGGCGTACATAGCCAGCTACGTATAATGAAATGGAATCCACCTCACTATACGGTCACGGCTGTCTAGATATATGAGGGTTTAACTACAATCTATCAGTCTCTTATGGTCATGAACAAGCCTAGTGTCTCAATCACAAGCAAGCAAATAAATGTTACAAGATGTAAATCACCAAATATACAATAGTAAGGCGTCCCAAACATTACATATTCAGCTGATCATGAAGCTAGTCATACAAAATGTGAGGACTAGCAAGAGTTTAGTCATACATGATCAACCCTAGGATCTGTCAATCATGTTACAGCCCGTAGGCAAACAGTAAGTAAAAAAATATACACGAGCTAACACTTGCTCGGCGGCTAAACACCTCAAAAGAATAATTTTTTACAATAGAGTGGAAGAGCCAAAATAAACCCACTCGTTGCCAGGGTTCCGTCTAGTGGTCACCATCTGGCTGAAAAGTCGGTAGATCCTCTGGAGTTGCTCTGGTATCTGGCCATACAAAACCAGCTGGGTCAGACCCCAGAAAGAGCAAGTGCCACAAAGGAGGCTTCACTTAGGAACTAAAACCAGCAAGCACAAGAATATAATTACATAATAAAAGACAGTGATTAAGGAAAAGCATGACAGGTGATATACGATGAGATAACCATGGGACTATTCAGATAACTAGGTTACAACTCGTAAACCAAACAAGGACCGAGGTTGTAACCCTTCGTCTGAACAGAACTTGGTTTCTCCCACCATTTGCCGGCAAGATAAAATAAGAAATCAGGTCACGTAACAATCTTGTACAGGATCAAGACAAGACTAGACTGATTATTCCTCATCCAACAATCACGGCCAAGCAATAAGTACGGCTTGATACTTATCACAGGCCTAGTTACTAACAAGATGCAGTGAGATTCTTCCACAGCCACAAGCCCTGCAGACCATCCAGGCTATCCGGACGCAAATTAGGGGTTGAATTCAAGTGGGTACATCGTCCAGGAAACGCATGTACCCTTAGGTGACTTAGAGGGTGCAACACATGATAGTGTGCTGGAAATGTGCCCTACTAGACGACAGGCTACAGATCCCAAGTGGGGCAGTCAGATAACGGGATTGCCTGTAGCTGGGGAAATCTCTTCATGACTACTGAATTATTCTAGTTGTTAGCCTTAGTCGATTTCGGTGGGTACCCCCGACCGTGGTACTCAGGGGTCCCTGTCCTAGACATGATGCAAGACAAGACGGGTTCATTTGTACAAGCACAATCATCCACGGTGTCCAGGTCATTCATTCTTGTCATGTCAAGCTAGCCGTCGCAACAGCATATCAAGATATATCATGTCAGGTTTACTTGTCAAGAGTGCGCCACGGCAGGCCACTATCAAGAATTATCATGTCAAGTTATCATGTCAAATTTATTTGTCAGGAGTGCACCACGTCGGGCCACTATCATGTCTTGTCATTTGTCAAAAGTGCACCACAACGGGTCACCATCATGTCAGGGAACAATTAATATGGCACAAGCATACAAGTGGTAATTAAATATTAGCAGGAGCAAGGGCCGTGGGGGACTCATGCGGCTCAGGAAAATTAATGGCCATGCGGCCAGCAAGTCACTTGCAAATAAATACCAGCAATTAATTTAAGTGGCCATGCGGCTCAAAACATGTTGCATGCAATTATTTAATGCTAACGCCTAAGGCCATACGGTCAACAATAATTAATAGTGGCCATGCGGCCAAGGCAAATAAATATGCACGGTCAATAATAATTGCTTATATACGGCCAGCAAACATTTGCTTATGCGGCTCAGTATATAAATGCTTGCATGCAGCTAGCAGTTAGCAATGGCCATATGCGGCCATAATATTAAATATATAACAGTGGCCATGCTGCCAAAATTATCTAAAGGCCATATGCGGCTAGAAATGTTTCCAATGCATGCAGGCTAATTTCTTATGCGGCCAAAACATTTGAGCATGCAAGTTAATGCCTGGAAGCTTAATTAAATATATAAAGGCATGTACTAACGCATGGAAGAATTAAATATAAAGGCATGCACTAACACATGCAAGTCTAATTAAATATAAAGGCATGCACTAACACATGCAAGCCATGTATATATAAGCCTGTACTAATGCATGCAAAGCCATATAGAGGGGGAAGAGGAGATTAGAGAGATAGATGGGGGAGAGAGAGATAGAAAGAGGAAAAAAAAAGAGAGAGAAGAGTAGAGAGAGAGAATAGAGATAGATTAGATAATAGATATAGAGAGATATAAAAAAAAAGATATAATATATATATAGATATATATATATATATATATATATATATATATATATATATATATATGCATGCACTAATGCATGCAAACTAGTTCTTAATGCATGCGGCCAGGGCCAGCTAAATATTCATATGCGGCCAACTTGAATACATCCATGCGGCAAGCTACTGTTTACGTGAGGCCATGCGGCCATAACATTAAAATAGCATGCGGCTCACTTTGGTGTTGGCCTATGCGGCTACTGCTTGCATAAAGCATGCAAGCTATTGCTTGCTTAAAGCATGCAAAAATGCAATTAATGCTAAGGCCAAGTAATTATTTAATGTTAATGACAATATTTAATGCAAGCAAATATTTAATGCATGCATGCAATTAATGCTTGCAAGGCCATGCGGCCAAGAATGGCTAAGGCCATATGCGGCTCAGCACTATTTGCTAGTGCATGCCAATGCCAAGCATATATGCGGCTGAGCACTGTAATGGGGGGGGGGGGGAAGCATATGCGGCTCAGGCAATTAACTAGTGCCCATGCAAATAAACACTTGCACGTGGCCAGCTAATGCATGCAATTAAATATTCAATTAAATGGCCATGCGTCTGGAAAAAATACTTGCCGCATGAAATAGTCATGCGGTCAAGTACTGTTCTTCTCCTCCAATTTCCGAGAAGAAAAATACCATGAAGCCATGGTTCCAAGCTCCATAATTCCATCATCCAGAGTCCAAATCCGAACTTCCATAGGTCAAAATAGGGTAGAACGAAATTCTCTACAACATGGAACCATCAACTAGCGAAAATATACAAGTTGATAGATCAAAATTTATGGAAACCGAAAATACCACAAGCTAGATTTACAAGAAAATAACCATGGAAATGAAAAATGTTAAGTACTAAAGTGGGTTAGAAACACATGAGGAAGATAATGGAACAATAAAAATGGACTTCCTCCATGAAGCAAGATGCACTTGCCTAAGCTCTCCCTCTCTCTCTCTCAGGTTGGTGGAGAAGTAATGGTGGGGAAGAAGAAGAATAAATGAGGAGAGAGAAAAGAGTGGGGGTAAATAAATGGTGATGGTGGTGGTAGGTAGGTGGGTTGGTTCTCCAACAAAATCGAACCAAGCCAACAAGCCAAACCGAACCGAGATGAACCAAGCAAAGAATATGCCCAATAAATCAAGCAGGGAAACATGCAAATACGAGTCTAAATACGTACACGTATACCGAGATACGTAATACGAACCACATGCATTACACATACCAACTTAATTTACTTAAGTTAGCTAGCATAATAAATAATAGTAATATAATTAGAGCTATATGGTTACCAATACTAAATAATGGTGAAATAATAAAAATACCCCTCTTCAATACATAGTTAGTTTTGTAGGTGTTTATAAGGCTAATAAGGCATGTTATAGACTTGAGTATGTACCAGCTTGCCAAGCCACGTGTCTAATCCTAAGTATTTTGCGATTGGGGCGTGCTAGTTTTACAATACATAGTTAGCTTGTAGGTGTTTATAAGGCTAATAAGGCATGTTATAGACAGCTAGGAGTCACAATAATCGAATATAAGGCACGTTGGTACAGTCGCGTACTAAATGACTAATAGTCACGATAATCGAGTATAAGGCATGTTGGTATCGTTGTGTACTCAATGGCTAGCCGTCACGACCTGATGGGAAGGGGTGAACTACATGCCTCACAGTATTCTCCCTTCTGACACCAAAATCAAGATATGTAACATGAAAAATCCAAATTCTATCATTGGGTATAATCTTGTAGAATAATAAACTAAATATTAACTTATAAAGAATAAAACAGAAGTGTAGGGTACCTGCCACCATTCAAAGTTTGCTGAAGTTCACAAAAATAACACAACCTAATCCAAACCTATAAATACAAGAATTCATTAGGAACATTTATTAACAACTATAAGAATTTTATATTAATTATATGGTATTCCTAACTTAGGCTTCTAGGCCTATGGGTTACATTTCATCCAATAGTCTATATTTGGTGAATATTTATTCCTAACTTAGGCTTCAAGGTTTACTCAGTGGGAGGGCATTAAAGGAAGCAGTGCTGGTCTGAATTGTTGAGATGGCATTGGAGATAGCTGCGAGCATTGTTGACATGGAGGATTGAAGGATCCACTAGGGAGATTGACTAGGTCACGGATCTGACCATGATACTAGTGGCAGTGCCTTCACGGAGGAACAATGGGAAGGATGGACTCGAAGGCGACCGTGGGTCAAGGATCGGAGGCAATTTTGGCTCCGATCCAGCATCGAGGGTTTTCGGGGATGATATATTGGTTCTAGTGGCATTTCGTGGAGCGTAGCTCCGGTAGGCAGGTTCGGTGACTATAGAGAGGGCCAATGGTCAATGGTGGTGCTCCGGGGTCAGACTCAAAGAGAGGGGTGGATGTGGATGAATGCTTGGTAAAAATATAGGAAGAAGTGGTCAGGGTGTCGTCAGAGTCGGTCGAGGTTGAAAACTAATCTACGCGATGGCAGGGTTAGGTACTGCGATGGCCGAGATGGCCTGATCTGATCGGTTGATTGATGTTTGGCTGCATGTTCTCGCTGGCGTATGATCAGTGACGGAACGGGTGATCACAGGATACGGGTGGTTGTGTCATAGTTCAAGGTGCATTGTGGGCCGGTTGGCCCGAAGCCCGGTCCGGCCGCACGTAAGCCCGCCCACAGCCAGCCCGGACTGGCCCGCTTCCAGGTCCGAACCGGCCCGGCCCCCCACCCCACACGGTTCGGGTCGGGCCTCCCCCGCCCAGCCCGAGACCGGCCCGGCCCGGTGATTTTTTTTTAATGACCCACTGGCCCGGCCCGAAGCCCGGTCCGGTTCAACCCTATTTTTTAAAAAAAATCAGAACGTTGGGGGCCGGGGGGTTCTTTTACCAAATGCTCCCAAATGTAACCGTTTTATAAACGTTGGGAGGGACATTTTGGTCATTTTGGACCAAAATTACCAAAATAACCCTAAAATTCCTATAAATAGGCAAAAGAAATCTCATTCTCAAACACAACTCATTCTAAACATTTATCTACAATTCTCTACTTCTAAGGCTTCGGTGCTCTACGTGCTTCTAAGGTACCGGTGCTCTACGGTGCTCTACTTTACTGACATGAAAGTAGAAGTTAAACTTGCGTTGGACAGCTTAGTTATATTGTACGAAGAAAGAGCAGCTTCGACCGACCAACTCAGGGGGGGCTAGTAGTAGCTCCGACTTGGCGTCTAAGCTATCAACAGCCGGTCGCTTACTACAAAGGAAGAAACAAAAGCAATCTTCCCAACCTACTCAAGAGTGTCTGTACCTTAGTTCTTATGAAGACGAAGAAGAGACTCCAAATTACTCGCCGTTTAGAATGGTGGAAGAGACACGACAAGAGATATCATGTTCTTTCTACCATAGCACGTGATATACTAATGGTCCTGGTGTCTACGGTAGCATCGGAGTCTGTTTTAGTGCAGGATCAAGGATGTTGAGCAGAAAGAGGGGCCGCTTGAAGCCCGATATCTTGGAAGCAATGGTGTGCGTACAAGATTGGATTAAAGCGAGAGAAGAACCCAAAACCAGATAGATGAAGGTTGATGTCCATGAGCTGGGACTTGGAATCGCGGTTCGGTGCATGAAAGCGAACAAGAATGAGGCTACGGGGCAAGGTGAGGGACAGGGAATTTGTACAAAGGGAAATAGAACGGACAAAAGGGCAAAGGGGAACGTAGACAGATAAATGGGTAAACTGATACTTCAAAATTACAATAAATATAACTACAAAATTTCAAAATTTTAACTTATAGTTCAAATTTTAAATTTCAAAACTAATTTTACTTTTAAATTAAAAAAAACATTTTTAACTCTGCCTATGCCAAGCAAGCATTGCCGGTCCCAAGCCCGGATAAAGGAAAGAGGGAGTTTTTTTTTCAACTCTACAAACATTTTTTCAACTCTTAAAACATTTTTCAAAATAATCTAACCAAAAAAAAAATAAACAAAAAACAATAGAAATAAAAAAAATAAAAAAAACTGAACGAGCCGGGCCGGTTCAGCCCGGTTGAACCGGCCCGCACTAAACCGTAGCCGGCCCGTGGACCGCTCCGGCCCGGCCCGACCACCCTCTGGTCCGGTTCACTGGGTCGGGCTGGGCCCATACATATAAAACCGGGCCGGGCCAGGCCCGGCCCGCTTGGTTGGTCGGTCCGGTTCGGGCCCGGCCCGAGCCTGGTCTGAACCGCAGTTTTTTGGACCGCGGGCCGGCCCGGTCCGGCCCACGAACACCTTGAGTCATAGTATTGGATATGAGGAGGAAGGGTGATGAACACGTGTATGGGTGGACTATGAATCTTACTTAAGGTTACCATCTTTCCCTGCAAAGTAAGAATTTACACTCACAATATATATGTCTCATAAGTGTATACTACATCAATTTTAGCATTCATAATATATAAATGTGTCGTGAATTCATCATTGCAATAGCTTGTTAGGCTTGCTAACATATGACATTAGCATGCAGCCTAACTATATGACGGTCACCGGTGACATACCATTTTGTACTATTTACGTAAGACGACAATCCTTCCAGTATAGGTATCGAGCCCCACTAAAGTTTTCGAATTATCAATGCTATTACGTCAGCACATCTATCTATGTTCCTCCTAGGACGAATCAGTCCCAGTGCCCCGGATAATGTTTGAGGAAGTAAACCTTGTGTACAAGTTCTCCATGACCATACATGCATATGCAACTTAACTATTAAAACATAACATGCATGATAACAGAAACTTGGAATAACTAATGAAATACATTCTCTTTTCTACTTCCACATCACTCATAATTATATTCTTTCTAATCCATAGATTTCTACACTTGTCTACTTCCCAATCTAGGAATCTCTATACTGGCGACTCAACGATCCCAAATCTTTTTCATAATTCCATTTTTCTAACAATATACCAATATTCCACATCTATAATAATAATACAATATTCCACATGTTATAACAACAATACAATATTCCACATGTCTATAACAATAGTACAATATTCCATGTTTATATATAGCAAATTAACATCAATAGTATTACTCTCTTTATCTTAGTTCTTTTACTTAGCATTAATAATCTTATGGAATATAGAAGTAAAGGCTAAGGGGGCGTTTGGTACGGGTATTTGTTTATTCCGGAAAAAGTTATGGTGGGAACCTATTACCATGTTTGTTTGGGCTATAAAAAATTTATTCCCGAGAATTAGAAATATCGAGTAAATAGTTTACCCATAAAACATGGGAATCCTATCCCTTAAGAATAGGTGGGTTCTTTTTTTGCCCCGAAAAAAAAATTTTAATCTACTTTTTGATCTTTTTTTACCTTTTTTCGTTTTTTTGGTCATTTTTTGTCCTTTTTTTTGTCTTTTTTGTCACTTTTTGGTCATTTTTGTCGTTTTTATCGATTTTTGTTATTTTTGTCGCTTTTTATCATTTTTAGTCTTTTTCGTCATTTTTATCTTTTTTATTTTTGTCATTTTTTGTTGTTTTTCTCTTTTTGTCACTTTTTGTCCTTTTTTGTTGTTTTTAGTTGTTTTGTGTCCTTTTCTGTCTTTTTTGTTTTTTTTGTCATTTTTTGTCGTTTTCTCTCTTTTTTATCGTTTTTGCTATTTTTATCGTTTTTTCTCTTTTATGTCGCTTTTGACGGTTTTTACCTTTTTTCGTTTTAGTATTTTTGTCATTTTGGTCGTTTTTGTCATTTTTGTCATTTTTTGCCGTTTTTGTTATTTTTGTCGTTTTTCGTCTCTCCTTTTTGTCGTTTTTTACCAATTTTGTCATTTTTGTTGTCTTTTGTCGTTTTTAGTAGTTCTTTGTCGTTTTTTTGTCGGTTTGGTCTCTTTTTTTGTCGTTTTAGTAGTTTTTGTCATTTTGTTGCTTTTTGTCATTTTTTTCCATTTTTTATCGTTTTTTATCGTTTTTCGTCTTTTTTGTTATTTTTTGTCATTTTTCACGATTTTGTCGTTTTTGTTATCTTTTGTCGTTTTTAGTAGTTTGTCACTTTTTTGTCATTTTACCGGTTTTTGTCGTTTTTTTTTTGTTTTTTGCTGTTGTTTTTGTTTGTCTTTTTGTGTAGTTTTTTTTATCATTATTTAGTAATTTTTATTTTTTGTTCATTTTGTCCCTTTTTTGTGTTTTTGTCGTCTTTTTTGTCATTTTCTTTCTTTTTTTTTTCATTTTTTTTCATTTTTTAATTTTTTTGTTGTTTTATGTCATTTTTGTTGCTTTTGTCGTTTTTTGGTATTTTTTGTCGTTTTTTTATCATTTTTTGTTTTTTGGTTTTGTCTTTTTTTTTCATTTTTGTCGTTTTGGTCATTTTTGGCTTTTTGTCTTTTTTTTGTATTTTTTTGTATTTTGGTCAGGGTTTTTTTTCGTTTTTTTGATTTTTTTTTTTTATCGTTTTGGTTTTTTTTTCATTTTTCATTTTTAGTTTCATTTTTATCATTTTTATTTTTTCCAGGAATATTTATATATAAAGTCACCAAACATGGGAATGTAATTTTCCAGGGAATTTAATTACTTGGAATTTGATTCCGGGAATATAGAATTCTGGCTATAAAGTATTCCGCATACCAAACGCCCCCTAAGAACAATTATTTTTATTAAAGTGTAAAGGTAAAGGAGAGAAGGATCAAAACCACCACCATTTGATGAATTGCCTTCACCCTATCATAAAATTCCAGAATAATTTCTCTACATGATTCCAAGTCCAACTAGGCCTTCAAGCCAACAAGGCAACACAATGCACCACTTGGAGTAGGGCAATACATAATAGACAAGTCATAAAAGTTCCATTCATGAAAGTTAAAAGAATAGACTCCTCCAAAACTCCTTAATAATCTCATATTCAAACTCCTATGTCAATTTCATGTGTGTATTCATGACAGCCATAGCACGCGATTAAGTCCCAAATAATTATGAAACTCCCATCTATTTTTGATCAAAATATGAGCAAGTCCTTCCGTACACAACAAACACACTGGTGGTAATTCTATCTTACGCCTATGCTTACTCCTTTCAATCCATAGTCGCATCAAAACTGTGAAACCCATAATTCTGTAATTATTAATATTAATATTTAGTAGTTTTATTCGTATTTTTATATTATTATTATTATTATTATTTTATTATTATTATTAAATATTTGTGAGTGCAAAAGATTTCGAAAAATAATAATAACAAGGATCTTTGATTTCGGACCCAGACCCGAGTCCGAGCCCAGACCCAGGCCTGAGCCTAACCCAATCTTTTTCCATTTCTTAATTCTGAATTTGGAATTGGTTATTAATAAAATAAAATAAAAAAATAATAATATTTAGTCAGCTGGTCCCGTAGGACCAGCACCCCAACTCACATTTGATTCTTCCTCCCATTCCTACTTTTCCTCCCCAACTCCTCTCTACCACACACGCAAGCACCCCACGTCCCCTTCTCTCCAACGTTCAAACCCACACCTCCCTTTTAATTACTCCCCCTTTTCCATCTCCCCACAACTCCCAGGAGACTATTAACTACCAATCTCACCATCTCTCTTCCATAACACTCTCTTTCACTCCTCTCAATTAATTCTCACCAACTCTTTGGAGCAGCTCCTCCAAACCCTCTTCACAAACCCCCAAGCCGAGCTCCACCCGACCACCGGAGCCCCTCGCGACAATGCGCCGCCCTTGCGCGCGCGAGCCCCGCTCCCCTGTCCCTTGCGGCCGAGCCGCCCTAGCCCCTCCGGCGAACCTGTCGGCCGCCCGCAGCCCTTGCGCGGCGTTCCCGACCGCCTCCGCGAGCGCCCCGAAGCCCGGCGCGTTGGCTGCCACCCCGCGCGGCCATCTCCGCCGACCAGCGCGAGCTTCCCTCGCGCGCACGCCCCGCTTCTGGCCAGCGCCTTCCCGGCCGACCACACTCTGCCGAGCTTCCCTCGGCAACTACTCTTGTGTGTTCTGGCTCGTTGCCATTTGGCGAGTCTTCACTGTTGGTTCTGTCGTGCCCTAATTTCTGGTTTCTTCGGTATTCTTCGACGTTACTGCGGATTCAGCGTGGTTTTCGGGAATACGTCGCTGATTTGGAGCTCTTTTCTTTCTATTTATCATCTGAGAGCTCTAGCCGAGCAATCCGAGGTATAACCCCTGTCCCGCTATTTTTTTTATTATTGTCGATGATGAAATGGTCCCCGGTTCCCTTTGGGAATTCGGTATTAGCGACGTCGTAATTTTCCGGGACTTTCGGAAAGGTCCCGTGAATTGTTTTGAATTCCCGGAATATTTCGGGAATTGATTTTAGTCTGTGTTGGCTTTTCGAATTTTTTCGGGAACGTTCTGTGATTTGTGGATTTAGAATCGGACTTCCGAAATTATTTCGGGTCGTCCGATTATTCTGTGGATTGGTTGTGGACTTTAAATATATATAAAATGCGGGTTTTTCCCTGGTTTGGGACTTGCAGGATTATCGGCGCCATTTTCCCAGTTTTTGGGTTGACCAAAAACAGAGGAGATGCTGCCCGATTTTTCCGTAACTCCTGAATTATTTTCAAAATGAATTTAAAATGATTTTCGGAATTTATTCGATATTTGATTTTTGGGTGACGACCGTATCGGTCAATGGACCCGGCTAAGTGCAAACGATACCGGCCCCGCCCGGACGTTGAGGCAATTAGTCAGATGAGGATCAGACCATTATCTGAGACTTACTATTTATCCTTATTTTTATTATTCATTTTCTGTTTAAATTCTATTTAATTTCTATTTCAGTTTAGGACTAACGGCAGTTTATCTTATTTCAATTTATGTAAATAAATTGTAATGGGCATAAGCCCAGCTGGCTGGTCTGTAACTGTAATAGCTTAGATTTCCTGTCTTTTCTGGTTTTTTGTGTTTTTATTATTTAACGATTAAATGATTAAAAAGTATTTTCGTATAAAATTAATTATTTTCTCACTTAAATTGACAAGTTTATTAATAATTAAAAATCACGTGTTTTCTCACTAAAATAAGAGAATTAGTTTTATATTTTATTTATATAAAATTACCAAGTTTTCATAAATAATCTGGCACAACGAGTTTTCCCCGAACTCAAAAGTTAAATAATCGTTTTCCCTCGTATTAAATCAACGCACTTAATAATCGTGTTTTTCTGTGTTTAGTTAATTAAATAATTAAAATTTGGACTAGGACGCAAATAGAGAATACAACTAGCATAGCTAAGTTGGTTGACCTGAAAACTAAGTTTATCTCTCGAATGTAGGAATTCGAGGACAACTCTAAATTTCCCGTCTCGGAGTCGTCCACCTCTCCAGTCATTTTCCTGAGGCAAGTATAGTTTATGTTAGTTTACAGTTATTTATTTAATCGTTTTACTGCATGTCTAAACCACGACTCAAACACGAAACTCTCACCGAGAGTACTGGACTGTAACTACTGGGGACTGGGGAATAGCGTAATGATTATGACCACTACTGTAACAAAACCCATTATCCCTCCTGTAACAAACCCAAGCCGGTCATATGTCATTACCTGTTCAAATCACTATTTTATACTGTAACAAACCTGTTTTAAAACTTTAGAACTGCATGATTCTATTTCTTATTTAACTGCTTAATTAGCATGAATTGTACTTTGCTCCCTCCTGACTGGAGATATATTTTTAGGCGAGGTTGAGGATGCTGAGCTGTGTTACAACAGCTATTACGACCTGTGTTGTACCCAGTTGTGCTGCCAGAGTCCCCGCAGGAGGACGATGGAACTGAGGCTGATGATAGATTTTCCCTGTTTCTGTATTTTGTTTATTTCAAATCTGTATTTCCTTTCAGAACAGTTTCATTTTGTATTTAATTTCAGTTTAATAAAGTTTATTTCCGAAGTTAAGTTGTGACAAATAGTTGTGTTGTTGTATGGTTACCTGCTACTGAACAGCTTACTGCCGCCGTCTCAACAACGGTGCAGGCTGGGCATGATCCGACTAGACCCAGATTATTGGGATCGGGTCGTGACATGTTTTCAGTGGTGGCCCATGCAGGTACAATAACTTAGGAAACATACCTAGAAACAACTAGAACACTAGAACATTGATTTGTCACGACATAGGACCGAATTATATACATAAATATTTTTGTTTGATTATAGACTGGTAGGATACCTTGCTTATTATGTATGTACCCTAAACCTTCCAGATTATGGCCAAAGGAAAGACTACTAGATCCGGCCCTGCTGAAGATGAGGTGTCATCAACTGATCACACCCCTTCTCAAGCACGCCGGGACCCACCTCCCTTGCAGCTGACAGACCGTCCTCATGCTGCACCGGCACCCCGACCCGTTTACGCTACCCTAACCAGTTGAGGCCGCCTGTATAATGGTATATGTTATTACATGTTTGATTTTCTAGATTTTTGGTATCTTTTAGTGTCCCCTGGTTTTTGAGATTGTTTTTTTCCTATATTTTTATCAGATTCTAGCATCCCTTAGGATCTTTATTTTTTCGCTATTAATGGACTAATATTGGAACTCTTCAATCTTCTTCTTCAGCAAACCTATTTCCACCTCCTCAATTTGTTGATCAAACCTTACTTCTCTATTTTTATTCGGAATCCAGATTCGTTCGCTATTTAGAGCTTCAATTTCCCTTTAGCAAATCTAACTAACACTTGTCTACCCCAAGTATTTCTACGACTAGCATATCTGATCATTTGCCTTGACCTCATTTCAATTAACCTTCTCTGAACTAATCCCGAACCAAATTCTTTGGGAACCATAAAGCCTCAAGGGTTATCTATTACCAAAAGAATTGGTTCAGCTTAGTTAGTTCATGATCCTCCTGAAGGAATTATGTTCAATTTCAATATTGTTCCTTCTATGTTTTTTTTCCAAAAACCAAGAATATATGTGACTTCCTCCACTCATCTTAAAACCCTACTCTTCTCTATGCAAATTCTTGATCAAATCAAGGCCTAGGAAGCTTCTATGATCATGAAGCAGGAACGGTCAGAAAATTGATCACATTTTGAATCCATTCTATTATTGAATTTCCTTTAGTCATGGAAATTTTGAGCTGTCCCAAAGCTATTTAAATTTCTTGGCGTTACTAGACAATTTCTAATTTGATTTCCTTGAATCAATGGGACTTACCTTCTTTCAAATTTTCAACTTTCCTTAGTTATGAAATTATTCTTCTTAAAATAATTTCTTTGTATTTCCTGAGTGATTTGTCGGGAATATTATCATTGGTTTTTTTTCTTACTTAATCCGAAGTAGTGATTCTACTATCTTATCTAGTATTTGACTCAATTATTCAAATCAAGGTTAATCATTTCATCTTTGGAAAAGAAAATCGGAGGACAGATGCTCCTCTTGATTTTTGCTCCAGTCTCTTGAATCTCAAACACATATTTTGATAAATCCCTTGATCTCGGGAGAACAGTCATCTACATTTCTATTCTGTTTAGAACCTTAAACTCGTTTGAATTTTTGGAATTCCTCTGAAATTCACACGGACAAAGCTGAGAAATATTTAGCAACCTAACATGACTCCGCACATTTATGTGATAGTCATTTACCTGAATTATGGAAAACTGCAAGTTTACTGCAGCTAGTTGTGCACTGGCGAGGCATAAATTTTAAGTCGAAATAATGACAGGTAGTCGTTAGGTTTCCAAATACTATTGAGACTTTGTTCTATGTTTGCTTAGCCATGAAATGGATAAAGTTGGAAGACTACTCGGTAAAACTAAATTATTCAAGTTATGGAGTCAAAAATTTATTGCAGTCTGGTGCACACTGGCGAGGCATGAATTTGAGACAAAGTAACTTCAAATATATTTGGTTCCCGAATATTATTCAGACTATATTCGTACCATGGTTGTCTTTTGCACCATCAATTATTCTGACTATTGATCCGATTAAAGGATTTGTATTCCTAGCAACCCCTATATTCAGAAATATTTTATCTGATTATGTTCCCATCACAGATATTCAAATCATTGTCTCTATCCTACTATCATACAAATTGTTGACTTCTTTCCTGAGTCCCAAACCTTATACCTCATCCCATTTTGATTTGAAAGTTGTCTCTCATTTCGGAAATTATATTATCTTTTGTTCCTCAAATAAATTATTGATGTCGTATTCCTTTGACCTTCCTATTTTATTTGATTTCATATTTAAAACTTTAAACTCGTCATGATTATTTAAATCATACCCCGATGTTTACTTATGATTTTTGATCAACAAAATATTTTAAATTTTCTAGATATGTTTACACTTTTATCTTTATATATTTAGCAATCATGCCTCGAATCTGATTTTGTCTTATGAAGTGAACCTAGAACATTTTATAACTTGGATTTTTTAGAGTGCATGATATATAGGATATATATGAGTTAAAATGTACAATGGTGATTAGTATCGAGGAACGCTTATGAATAATTTGACATAGAAGGTTAAAGGTTGTCAAATTAGGCATAGAGATGCACTCTAGGAAGGTGCATGATGAATTAACTATAAAGGATAATCGAAACAAGAAAGATTGGACTTAAAATGTAAATAATTGAGGATGACGAATTTTTTTGGAAGGATTGGTTGGAAAGATGTAATAAGATTTATTTTTGAGAAGGATGTGAGCTTAAATCATGATTTCATAGAGAGATCGAGATCAAACCGGAAAATGAAGATATATACATGATAGCCTAAAATCACAGTAATGATCATCTAGGAGAAAGAAATGGTAAAACTTTTTGGATGGTGACAAATCAGAATATTGAAACGTGGTGTAGGATTTTAGATATGATATTTGGCATCAAGGTTTGACATTGAAGAATTAAAGACTAGGAGTATCAAATCATAGAATTAAATTGAATATATTCGCAAGTTGGGAGAAATGCATATTGCATGAATATGGGATGTGTTCAAGATTGAAAATATAGAAGACAAAATTTTAGGGTGATTGGCAATTTAGGAATGGAATCGGGAATTTAGTAATCATGGAGTTATTTCTAAAGGAGGGAAGAATGTAAATTAAAACAGTGGATAAAATTGAAGATTATATAGCATTAGATGAGTTTCGGGATTGTTAACCCACTTGGGCACAAGACTGTTAAGGAAGATGTCCAAACTGATTTCAGGCATGATTGCATGATTAAATCCCTGACCCTGCCTTAAATTTCGAGGACGAAATTTTCTAAGGAGGGAAGATTGTGAAACCCATAATTATGTAATTATTAATATTAATGTTTAGTAGTGTTATTCGTTTATTATTATTATATTATTATTATTATTATTATTATATTAAATATTTGTGAGTGCAAAAGATTTCAAAAAAATAATAACAAGGATCTTTGATTTCGGACCCAGACCCGAGTCCGAGCCCAGACCCAGGCCTGAGCCTAACCCAATCTTTTTCCCATTTTCTTAATTCTGAATTTGGAATTGGTTATTAATAAAATAAAAAATAATAATATTTAGTCAGCTGGTCCCGTAGGACCAGCACCCCAACTCACATTTGATTCTTCCTCCCATTCCTACTTTTCCTCCCCAACTCCTCTCTACCACACACGCAAGCACCCCATGTCCCCTTCTCTCCAACGTTCAAACCCACACCTCCCCTTTAATTACTCCCCTCTTTTCCATCTCCCCACAACTCCCAGGAGACTATTAACTACCAATCTCACCATCTCTCTTCCATAACACTCTCTTTCACTCCTCTCAATTAATTCTCACAACTCTTTGGAGCAGCTCCTCCAAACCCTCTTCACAAACCCCCAAGCCGAGCTCCACCCGACCACTGGAGCCCCTCGCAACAGTGCGCCGCCCTTGCGCGCGCGAGCCCCGCTCCCCTGTCCCTTGCGGCCGAGCCGCCCTAGCCCCTCCGGCGACCCTGTCGGCCGCCCGCAGCCCTTGCGCGGCGTTCCCCGACCGCCTCCGCGAGCGCCCCGAAGCCCGGCGCGTTGGCTGCCACCCCGCGCGGCCATCTCCGCCGACCAGCGCCGAGCTTCCCTCGCGCGCACGCCCCGCTTCTGGCCAGCGCCTTCCCGGCCGACCACACTCCGCCGAGCTTCCCTCGGCAACTACTCTTGTGTGTTCTGGCTCGCTGCCATTTGGCGAGTCTTCACTGTTGGTTCTGTCGTGCCGTAATTTCTGGTTTCTTCGGTATTCTTCGACGTTACTGCGGATTCAGCATGGTTTTCGGGAATACGTCGCTGATTTGGAGCTCTTTTCTTTCTATTTATCATCTGAGAGCTCTAGCCGAGCAATCCGAGGTATAACCCCCTGTCCCGCTATTTTTTTTATTATTGTCGATGATGAAATGGTCCTCGGTTCCCTTTGGGAATTCGGTATTAGCGACGTCGTAATTTTTCGGGACTTTCGGAAAGGTCCCTGAATTGTTTTGAATTCCCGGAATATTTCGGGAATTGATTTTTAGTCTGTGTTGGCTTTTCGGATTTTTTCGGGAACGTTCTGTGATTTGTGGATTTAGAATCGGACTTCCGAAATTATTTCGGGTCGTCCCGATTATTCTGTGGATTGGTTGTGGACTTTAAATATATATAAAATGCGGGTTTTTCCCTGGTTTGGGACTTGCAGGAATTATCCGCCATTTTCCCAGTTTTTGGGTTGACCAAAAACAGAGGAGATGCTGCCCGATTTTTCCGTAAATCCTGAATTATTTTCAAAATGAATTTAAAATGATTTTCGGAATTTATTCGATATTTGATTTTTGGTGACGACCGTATCGGTCAATGGACCCGGCTAAGTGCAAACGATACCGGCCCCGCCCGGACGTTGAGGCAATTAGTCAGATGAGGATCAGACCATTATCTGAGACTTACTATTTATCCTTATTTTTATTATTCATTTTCTGTTTAAATTCTATTTAATTTCTATTTCAGTTTAGGACTAACGACAGTTTATCTTATTTCAATTTATGTAAATAAATTGTAATGGGCATAAGCCCAGCTGGCTGGTCTGTAACTGTAATAGTTAATTTCCTGTCTTTTCTGGTTTTTCGTGTTTTATTATTTACGATTAAAATGATTAAAAAGTTTTTCGTATAAAATTAATTATTATTTTCTCACTTAAATTGACAAGTTTATTAATAATTAAAAATCACGTGTTTTCTCACTAAAATAAGAGAATTAGTTTTATATTTATATTTATATAAAATTACCAAGTTTTTATAATAATCTGGCAACGACGAGTTTTCCCGAACTCAAAAGTTAAATAATCGTTTTCCCTCGTATTAAATCAACGCACTTAATAATCGTGTTTTTTCTGTGTTTAGTTAATTAAATAATTAAAATTTGGACTAGGACGCAAATAGAGAATACAACTAGCATAGCTAAGTTGGTTGACCTAAAACTGAGTTTATCTCTCGAATGTAGGAATTCGAGGACAACTCTAAATTTCCCGTCTCGGAGTCGTCCACCTCTCCAGTCATTTTCCTGAGGCAAGTATAGTTTATGTTAGTTTACAGTTATTTATTTAATCGTTTTACTGCATGTCTAAACCACGACTCAAACACGAAACTCTCACCGAGAGTACTGGACTGTAACTACTGGGGACTGGGGAATAGCGTAATGATTATGACCACTACTGTAACAAAACCCATTATCCCTCCTGTAACAAACCCAAGCCGGTCATATGTCATTACCTGTTCAAATCACTATTTTATACTGTAACAAACCTGTTTTAAAACTGTTTAGAACTGCATGATTCTATTTCTTATTTAACTGCTTAATTAGCATGAATTGTACTTTGCTCCTCCTGACTGGAGATATATTTTTAGGCGAGTTGAGGATGCTGAGCTGTGTTACAACAGCTATTACGACCTGTGTTGTACCCAGTTGTGCTGCCATAGTCCCCGCAGGAGGACGATGGAACTGAGGCTGATAGATAGATTTTCCCTGTTTTGTATTTTGTTTATTTCAAATCTGTATTTCCTTTCAGAACAGTTTCATTTTGTATTTAATTTCAGTTTAATAAAGTTTATTTCCGAAGTTAAGTTGTGACAAATAGTTGTGTTGTTGTATGGTTACCTGCTACTGAACAGCTTACTGCCGTCGTCTCAACAACGGTGCAGGCTGGGCATGATCCGACTAGACCCAGATTATTGGGATCGGGTCGTGACACCCACCCTTGCGGCGCCCATGAACCCCACGTCGGGTACTGTGCCTACGGTGGCTGCTGCTGCCAGGGTGTGGTTGCTGCGGTCCCTGTTGCTGGTTACCACCACCGCCGTGGTTGCTGCTACCACGGCCTTTACCTCGACCGCCATTATCTTGGACGCGGTTGTTGTTGCAGTTTTGACCCCGTTTTAGGCCATTATTGTTGCGGTTTGCTACATTACCGGAACGGAAGCCCCTTCCTTAACTGTGAGTCTGTGAGTATCAGCGGTTGAAGAGAAATTGGTGGTGAGCAAGGCTGCGCCAGTCGCGGTAGCGGCAGCCACGACTTGCTTCGATTTGCGGGTTTCTTATTAGCCTCGAATGCGACTGTAAGACCCATGTTTTGTTGTGTTCATTTATTTATTTAATATTGTTTGTTGTCCCTTAATCCAAGCCCATGAGTTTAGCCCATAACTTAAACCAAACCCATTCCTTTCCCACTCATCGGTTCTCACTCCCCGATTCTAATTGTGCGCCGACTCCCTTCTCCACCATCTCTACGTAACCCCAGAACAGAAACTTCTCCACCATCACAGCATCCCATTTCTTTCTTCCACCTTCTTCAAACCTTCACAAATAAATCCATAACTTCCTCCTCCCTCCACCAAATCAAAATCCGAGACCACCTTCGCGTTCGTCTCGTCGTCCTCTCAGAATCCAGACCCCACTCCCCACCTTCCGGGCATGTCTCCGACGCCTTCCGTGCACCCTCCGCCCGGCGTCCGTCGACTCCCGTGCTCGTGCCCCGTCGCCGCATATTCGTCGTGTGAGTGCACGTGCCGTGCTCGTCGTCCCGGCGTCGTTCCGAGTTCGAGGCCTCCCCTCGGTATCTCCTCCGTGCAACTTTGGGTAATCCCTTCATTTTTTGCTTTCTGTTTGTGATCACAGAAACCCATATGTACCATCCTGGCCTAGAAATAGGTTCTGTAGAAATTAATTGGATTCTGTGGTTGATTTATTTTAGCTTCTGTGATGTAATTAGTAAATGTTGTAATAATAATCGTTTTAGGAAACTTCAAATATACTTTATTGGTATTAATTGATTTGTGGATTAACCTTAATAATTTAGTTATGGTTTTAATGATTTTTAATTGTTTAAATATATAGTTAGGATTATCTTTTAAATTTAATGTTAAGTTGTAGAGATTTTTTTAAACCAAATAATGATTTAATATTTTGTTTACAAAATATTAGTTAAATAAATATTCGTTTAAAAGTTATTTTCTTTAAAATAAAAGTTTGGTTAAGTAAATAGTATAATAAAAATTAGATTTCGTTAAATAATTATATAATAATATATATATCTATATAATATTATTATATATATATATATATAATATATATATATATATATATAAATGTTTTCCTTTTAAAGATAATTTCTGATCAAGAAAGTTTCATAAGGAGATTAATATAATAAAAACTAATATTATTTAAAAAGGTTATTTTGGTAATGATATTTAATATTAAAACTCGAAAATCTTTTATATTAACTTTAAACCAATATTTTGGTAAGAAAACGTATTTTTGTGCATTTATTATTTTCTATGTTTAAAGGTGATTTTCTACATAATTTATGAAATGTCTAAAAGACATATTTTATGAAAATCATTCGGATTAAATAAATTCTATTTTAAAATATTATTTAAATAAAAACTATTTTCTTACGAAAATTACTAATTTTGAGAAATTTACTTTAAAGTATTTTTCTATTAATTAATTTGTTGTAAGGGCATAAGCCCAGTTTTCTTTTATTTTTCTATGACCCTGTATTGTGTAGCTTAGATTTTCTATTTATTTTCTGGGTTGGTTATTTGCGTAGCTAGACGTATAAATTATAATTGGGTATTAATTATTTTGTACAAAATTAATAAGATTTTCTCATATTAAGTTAATGAATAAAGATTCCTAATAATTTAAACAACTTCATGTTTTCTCAAGACCACTTAGTTTTATATATATTAAAAATACAAAGTCTTGCCAATTAAAGTGTAATTGCTATTTTCTCCAATAAATTAATATTCGGTTATTCCGTAAATTGATAACCAATATAGTTTACGACGTTAGACGGATTTCGTTAGATTAATTAAATAACTTAAAACCTGACTAGGGTCTATTTCTAGAAATTGCAACTAGCACACCTAGATTTGGCTCATCTATGTTTCTAAGTCAGGATTCTCAACTGTAGGATTTTGAGGACGTATTTGACTTCCTCCCCAGGTACCGACATCATGTTCGAGTCATTAACAAAGGCAAGTTACGGTTATGTTTTTCACGTCCCACTTCCCAAATGGAATGATGACGTCATACACATCCCCAGGCTACGCGCCGAAAATCCGCGATTGTCGCCCGTAAACATCAGCAAAAATGGAAAATGCCAGAGATTACAACTTATTATACATATGGTAATTGTTATACAGGACTTCATCAAACAATACTTCTACAAGCTTATTACAAAAGAAATAACTAGCAAGTTGTCCAGACGATTACTCCTCGTTGTATTGCGGCATTACTTCGGCGGAGACGTCCTCTTCTTCACCTAGTGAACAATACTAGGTCGTTTTAGAAAACGACAAGCAAGTCCTCGGTCAAGGACGGTAAAGTATACAAAAGAAAGATGCAGTTTTTCTTAAAGGAAAGAAATATGCCAACTAGCACTATTATATGGGTTTACTTCACAAAATCAAGGAAATGTAAATGACATCCTACTCCATGGATTGTAAGATTTCCTGAGCTTCCCTTGAGCTCTCAGTAGGATTTTGCTTCCCTTGAGCAATCAAGAAACTACCTACCTTTGATAGGTGGAGTTATTTTACTGGAGTAAGATGAAATTTAATAGACTAAATGCAATGCAATTTTGAGAACAGTACTCTGAATTAATTCCCTAAATAATTTCCGTGAACAATCCCGTTAACCTGGGATCAGGTTGTAATTTCGGAGCCTCCCTTGGGCTAAAACCAATCTATTCGATGTTACTGTCGGAATAGAAGTAGCAGGACAGAGCCTCTCTTGGGCTAGTACTTATATAGAAGTACTCATCAGGATATTCAGGAATTGCTGATCAGCCTTTTATGGTTATTATGTTACGGGATATCTAGGGATATTCAGTTTCCTCCCCACCCAATGATTCTAAAATTTCCGAAAATCAGAAATTTGTCTATCTCCTAAATTTTTCAAAAATTTCGGCAGAGTCTCCTTTGTATTTAGGAGCTCCGACAATTTACAAAACATGATATATATGGGCTCGCCGACCCCTTCGGTGGAGCAACTCTCAACACCGGAACCACGCATTTAATATCCGGTACGCCGACCCCTTCGGTGGAGCAACTCTCAACACCGGAACCACGCAGTTGTATAATGCGTATACTTAATTAAAGGAAACTTTACCTTGGCAAGCAAGCAAGCAAACAATTTTACCTTTTTCCTTTAGCAAGCAAGCAAACTATTTAGGATTATTAGTAACTTGATTTCCGAAAATCCACCAACCTTAAAGAAGACATGGTTGAAAAAAAAAAGAATTTATCAATTCTGACCTCCAATTTATGTTGTACACAAGATAGGTCTAAATGCCCAAATTTAACTCATGCTTCTACGTGTCTATTTTAACTACTTGGGGATGCAAAATGAAATCTAAATATGTTAATTTAGTAATAATTCTAATTTGGACAGAATTAAAGTGCTGAAATAAATTGACAAATTCTCAACTCTGTATAACGAAATTATCCCAAATTGTAAAATTAATACTAAGATAAGTGAACTCTAAATAAATGAAGAAGATATATTGTATGTTGGTTGTATTCCCAAGTGACACCAAAATTTATAAGTGCCCACATAAATCGTGTGTTGTGTCTATAATTTGTGTCAAGGTATGTATATATATATCATGTGTCCAAGAATCCTTTGGTGTTGTGCCCAAATTCATATAAATTTGTGTTGTATCCTACTCAAGATGTCTATTGCATATATATTATTTGTATCGTGTCCAGTACATTCATTCATGTGTCCAAGCATTCATAACACATATACATATGTAAGACAATTCCCAATTTCCAATTACATTCAACAAAATTGGATTCTTGTTAGAACATTCGTAATTCAGAATTAAAATTATCTATAATTGCTCCCATGTTAGAAAAATTAAACAGAAAATCTCAAAGGAATAGAGGAAAAAGAAAGAGGACTTGCCTTGGGTTGAGAATAGCCTGGATTCCTCCGTAAATCCTAATTGAACCCAATAACCATTTATTGGTTAGAATTTTCTAATCCTAGGGTTCTAGAAGTAAGAATACACATAGAAATTTGGGAAAGAGGGAGAAAATTGATATACCTAGGTTTAGCCTTCTCCTTGGAGATGGAAGATGATGATGAAGAGGTTGAAGATGAAGTTGGGGGAAGAGGGTGATGGTGGAGATGAAGTGGAGGAGGAAGTGGAGAGGAGGTGGTGCGGTGGTGGCGGCCGGAGGCTGGCCGGCGGCAGCAGGGGCGGCGGGCGGCGGCGCTGGCGGCGGGCGGCTGAGCAGCAGCGGCAGCAGCAGCAAAGGGAGTTTGGGGGGGTCGGGTGTGTGTGGTGGGTGTGTGGTTTGGTTTTTTTTTTTTTTTTCTTTTTCCCTTGGTTATGAAGTGTGTTGTGTGTTGTATATATATATGGAGAGTGTAGTGGTGAGGTGTCCTCTCCCCCATCCCTTTGTAGGGACACCTTGCACCCCCCTAGGGCTAGGGTCCTTTAGGGGCACTTGGCACCCCTCCCTAGGGCTAGGGTTAGGGTTAAGGCTAGGGCTAGGGTTAGGGTTATGGTAGGGACACATGGCCATAAACAAAATCCTAATCACAATATGATAATAATAAAAGTAATAATAAATATTTTTGAGTATGACAAGTCTACCCTCCTTAGAAAAATTCCGTCCTCGGAATTTGAAATAATTAGACTAGCAATATGGTTACTGACCTGTCTTAGGGAAATACGGGTATTGCTTCCGCATGTCTTCTTCCTTCTCCCAAGTTGAATCTTCAGGAGAATCCCTGCTCCACGCAACTCGTACTAACGGAATAACCCGATTGCGGAGTATCTTATCTCTTCGATCCAAGATCCCAACGGGTCTCTGTTCTATCTGGAGTGTAGGCCGATGGTGATTTCTGAATGATCGAGTATTTGGCTCGTGTCCGGCACATATCTTCGTAGCTGGGAAACATGGAATACATTGTGAACTCCTTCTAGCGCTGGCGGCAAGGCGAGTCGATATGACACATTTCCAGCTTTCTCCAGGATGTCGAATGGTCCAATATATCTGGGACTTAGCTTTCCTCTGGTCCCGAATCTGATGGTCCCCTTAGTTGGTGAAATTTTCAGAAATACATGTTCTCCGGGTTGAAACTCCAATATTCTTCGGTGCTTATCCGTCCACATCTTCTGCCTGTCCTGAGCTGCTTGCAGGTGACTTCTTATTGCTTTGACGATATCCACAGTTTGTGATAATAATTCTGGCCCCAACAATTGTCTTTCTCCTACGTCGGTCCAGCATACCGGCGATCTGTACTTCCTACCATATAGTGCTTCAAAAGGAGCCATCTTGATGCTATCATGATAACTGTTATTATATGAAAATTCTACCAAATGTAGATGATCATCCCATGCTCTTCCAAAATCTAAAGTACACGCTCTCAGCATGTCTTCTAAGGTCTGAATGGTTCTTTCAGACTGGTCGTCTGTTTGGGGATGGTAGGCGGAGCTAAATTTCAATTTAGTGCCAAGACTTTCTTGCAAGCTTTTCCAGAAATGTGAAGTGAATCTGGTATCTCTATCTGATACTATACTCACTGGCACTCCATGCTGACTGACAATCTGTCTCATGTACATTTCGGCCAGGACCTCCGTTGACTGTCCAACTCGAAAGGGCAGAAAACGAGCGGACTTGGTAAGTCTGTCTACAATGACCCAAATAGCATATTACCCCTTTGGGTCCTAGGCAACCCTGTCACGAAATCCATGGTGAGGTGCTCCCATTTCCATTCGGGTATGGGTAACGGCTGGAGAAGTCCTGCTGTCCTTTGATGCTCCGCTTTTACTTGCTGACAGACAAGACATCTTGATACAAATCTGGCGACTTCTCTCTTCATCCCGTGCCACCAAAATATTTGTCTCAAATCTTTGTACATTTTAGTGCTGCCCGGATGAATGGAATATTGTGAGTTGTGGGCTTCTGACATAACCTCTGTTCTTAAATCTCTACTGGGCACACATAATCGATCTCCGAATCTTAATGATCCGTCCGGATACTTCCTTATCCCGGTCTGGAGTCCCTCTGTTTGTTTCCAAATTTTCTGAAGTTTTGAATCATTCTGTTGAGCTTCCTTAATTCTATCTATTAAGGAGGACTGTACTTGCAAATTTTGCCACATTCCTTCGGTTAGCGGGCGTATCACTTCAATTCCCATTTTTCTCAAATCCTCAAGGATTTCTTTGGGTGTATTCATAAAGAAAGCTTCGGGTCTTCTACTTAAGGCATCAGCCACCTATTAGCTTTGCCCGGATGATAGGTCAACTCTATGTCAAAATCCTTCAGTAACTCCAACCATCTTCTCTGTCTCATATTAATCTCCTTTTGTGTGAAGACATATTTTAAGCTCTTGTGGTCTGTGTATATTTTGATTCTTTCTCCATATAATAGTGTCTCCACAACTTGAGTGCGAATACTACCGCTGCAAGTTCGAGATCATGAGTTGGATAATTCCTTTCATGTGTCTTTAATTGTCGGGATGCATAGGCTATGACTATTCCGTGCTGCATCAGTACACATCCTAAACCTTTACCTGATGCATCACTATATATCTCATATCCACCTGAACCAGAGGGTAATGCTAGTATTGGAGCTGTAATTAATCTTTTCTTCAGCTCGTCAAATGCTGCTTGACATTTCTCCGTCCAATTAAATTTCTCTTCCTTCCGGGTAAGACGGTTAAAGGTTCTGCAATTCTTGAAAAGTTCTCTACAAATCTCCGATAATAGCCAGCCAATCCTAAGAAGCTTCTGATTTCTGCTACTGACTTAGGTGTTGGCCAAGACTTAACTGCTTCTACTTTCTTTGGATCTACCGAGATGCCTTCTCCACTGACAATATGCCCTAGAAATGGTATTTGGTCCAACCAAAACTCACATTTACTAAGCTTAGCATACAATTGTTCTTCCCGCAGAGTTTGCAATACTATCCTCAAATGTTTTTCATGCTCCTCTTCACTTTTGGAGTATACAAGGATGTCATCAATAAATACAATCACAAATTTATCCAGATATTGATAAAATATTCGATTCATCAGGTCCATAAATATAGCAGGTGCATTTGTCAACCCGAATGGCATAACTAAGAATTCGTAATGCCCATACCGAGTTCTAAATACAGTCTTTGGGATGTCTTCCTTTTTCACCTTTACCTGATGATATCCGGATCTCAAATCAATTTTGAAAATACCCTTGCCTCTCCTAACTGATCAAACAGTTGATCGATCCTAGGTAAGGGATATTTATTCTTGATGGTAACCTCATTCAAAGCCCTATAGTCAATCACCAGGCGTAGGGTACTATCTTTCTTTTTCACAAATAATACTGGTGCACCCCATGGTGAAGCGCTAGGCTGAATAAACCCTTTTGACAATAACTCCTTTATCTGTTTATTTAACTCAACTAGCTCCTCTTTGTTCATTGGGTATATCTTCTTGGCTATGGGTGCAGCTCCCGATATTAAATCTATAGAAAATTCCACGGCTCTGTCTGGGGGTAGCCCTGGTAATTCTTCGGGAACACATCCTTGAATTCTTCTACCCTTGGAAATGATTGCTCTACTACTCCTTGCAGTAGTACTGGTAATTCAAATTTCTCTAGCTCCTCTGCATTGAACTCATTTTGGTCTCTTGCAAATTCATAAGACTCGCCGTCAGGGAGTTGGAATGAAATTTTCCCCTGGCCGCAGTCTATATTGGCTAATGTTGCAGTTAGCCAATCCATACCCAATATTACATCATAATTGCTTGTTGGAAAGACAAGCAATCGGGTACGAAAAGCTCCTCCACCCAATTTAATGGGACATCTACGACATACTCGACTGACTTCTACTACTCCATTACCGGTGAGTACTTTCAGTGATTTAGGCAGAGGTTGTGATTCTATTTCACGTTGTGATATAAAAGAAGATGCTATAAATGAGGGTAGCCCCAGAATCAAATAATACTGAAGCTGGGTATGAAGAAACTAAAATAGTACCTGAAACTACTTCTCCAGGGATATTCGCATCTTCAGTTCCCATTATGAATGCTTGCCCTTGCCTATTCCTTTTCTTGTTACTATTTTGAGCTTGAGCTGCCCGTTGTGCTTGTTGAAACTGATAAGCCTGAGGGGCATAGGGCGGCCTTTGCTGATTTCCATAAGCCTTCCTGCTTGCGCTGTTGGTGCCTGTATCATTGGTCGAGGTTGGTTTCCTTGAACTGGAGGTCGGTATCCTTGAGTGAAGCCTTGTGTCCTTGCTCCATTCGTAGGCGGCTGAGGACATTGACTGATTGGATGATTTGCTCCACATCTCAAAGAGCCCAATCTTCTCTACACATTCTTTTTATGTCCTGGCTTCTGGCAGAAATCATGGATAAGGAATTTGTCCGAGTTGCCATTCTGAGGACGCTTAGGTGGTCCTTGCCAGTGATTCTTGTTAGAGGATGATCCTTCCTCAAAAGTTCTCTTGGGTTGTGATGACCGAAAAGGTTGCTCCTCTTTCAGGATTCTCTCCTGGTCTCGAGCAGCTTCTGTTACCTCAGAAAAGGTCTGGCATCGGTAGGACGCGACCCTGCTTTTCAATTGGGTCCCGAGCCCTTCCAGGAACCTAGAAATTTTTGTTGTTTCGTCGGCTATCATGTTAGGAGCAAATCGACTGAGTCTGGAAAACTCTACAGCATATTCATCGACGGTGCGTCTTCCTTGTTTAAGATAGTTGAATTGCCGCTCTAACTCTATTCGTGCTGATTTAGGATAGAATCTTTCTTCAAACTTCTTCTTGAATTCTGCCCATGTCATAACTCCATCGGAATCTTCTGGGTACTCAGCACTCCACCAGTATCCAGCGATATCTTCTAGCTGGATGCGGATTGCTGGCACCTTTTCTTCAGTTTTGAGCTTTGCGGCCTTCATTAAGCCTTCAATGGTTTTCAACCATTGACCCGCTTCTATTGCATTTTCAGTTCCCTTGAACTTAGGTGGCTTAAGATCTCGAAAATCTTTTAGGGTTCCCTCTTCTGTTTTATTGGAGTTCTGCATTCGTTCCAATATGGTTGCATTGGCAACATGGGCTGCATTGGCCTGCTGATTATTGGATTCCAATAATTGCTGGAATAATCGAAACATATCGGCCACAGTTGGTTCTGAGGGGGCGGAGTACTTGACTGACCGTGGTTGTCCATATCCTGAGAAAACGCAATTCTTAGTGAAGTATTTAACTCGTAATTTTCAACAAGAGTGTATCATAAAACTTCGTATATATATATTCATTCATTAAAATGAGAGTAATTACAAAATGGTGCTCCTTACTCTCATTTTTCATTTACATACATTCTTGCTACTTAGTTACTCATGTCACCATCCCAAAACGTGACATGGTAAACTATTCTACTTCATACAAGTACATATCTGCAGATGCCAAAATACAAGGAAAAGGACTCCTTCTTCACTATGTACAGGGTTAAGACATCTTATGCTACGGCTTCAATAAGCTCCCTCCCTTCATAAAGGATCTCTACTTCTGTATATACCTCTCAAAGTCATCCATGGTGCCTTCGTAGCCGTGCAATCCGACATAGATGCGGTTCGGGTATCAGACATAAAGACAGTAGGTGATGTACTCAAAGTACACTTCAGCGCCATCCTCCACGTCTCGTACCATAGGACGCCTGACTCCATAGAATATTTGGTAGACGTGAATGTCATACCAGTCGGGTGCGTTCCATAGTATCCTGGCATAGCGTTGGTATAGGTACAAGGTGTACTCGCTTCCATCCCATTCCAAACTGGGTATAAACAGGTCCATATCCTTGATATCCTATGTAAGAATTTCTTATAAGGAACATAAGGAGATAAAAAAAAGCATATTTTATTTATTTATAGAACAATATGCCCTTGGCTTACATACATACTTGGTCACATTCTACCTACATGCAGATATATCTTACATTTCATCCATCCTAGCTACATACTTATCATCTATAGATACTAGGGATCTAAGTCCATATTTCCCTACTTACTTACATTCTTACTACATATATTACATTCTTACTTCATACATTCCACATACATACATGCTTGAGGATCTAAATCCACATTTTCCTGATGTTGTGCACTATGCGTTTGGATGAGTTTGCAGCCATTCTTCCAAGGTACCATTGCGATCAGTCTCTGGGCCTGTGGTGGGTTCTGCCTTTATCAGGACATAATAATGTACCGAGTTGTAATACTCTTTCCTTTCATCATCTATATCTGACACTATTGGATATTTCAATTCGTAGTGTACTCCATAGGCTTCGATCATTCCTTTACGCGCTACGTGCCACATCTTCTTTACAAATGCATACTCGTCTAGGCTGTGACTATCATTTCCTAGTCTTGCGAAGGGTGCAAACCGAGGCATGACCTAGATTGAAAAGAAAATAAAAAGTAAAATTTTTTCCTTAGGTTAGTAACTCCTTAGTAGGATTTAAGATCTAGACAGGAAAGAGGAATTTGTAAGGAAATGCTACTAACTATTTATCTACCTTACTTAAGGATTTCTAAGATATGGTTGGAAATCAAAGTTTTCTATCTGAGTTTAAAACCTACTCTAGACCTAAGGTCCGTTCTGGATTTTCCATTTTCGCTGACCTGCATGGGCCACCACTAAAACGTGTCACGTCCACTTCCCAAATGGAATGACGTCATACACATCCCCAGGCTACGCGCCGAAAATCCGCGATTGTCGCCCGTAACATCAGCAAAAATGGAAATGCCAGAGATTACAACTTATTATACATATGGTAATTGTTATACAGGACTTCATCAAACAATACTTCTACAAGCTTATTACAAAAGAAATAACTAGCAAGTTGTCCAGACGATTACTCCTCGTTGTATTGCGGCGTTACTTCGGCGGAGACGTCCTCTTCTTCACCTAGTGAACAATACTAGGTCGTTTTAGAAACGACAAGCAAGTCCTCGGTCAAGGACGGTAAAGTAAAAAAAAAGATACAGTTTTTCTTAAAGGAAAGAAATATGCCAACTAGCACTATTATATGGGTTTACTTCACAAAATCAGAAAATGTAAATGACATCCTACTCCATGGATTGTAAGATTTCCTGAGCTTCCCTTGAGCTCTCAGTAGGATTTTGCTTCCCTTGAGCAATCAAGAAACTACCTACCTTTGATAGGTGGGTTATTTTACTGGAGTAAGATAAAATTTAATAGACTAAATGCAATGCAACTTGAGAACAGTACTCTGAATTAATTCCCTAAATAATTCTCGTGAACAATCCCGTTAACCTGGGATCAGGTTGTAATTTCGGAGCCTCCCTTGGGCTAAAACCAATCTATTCGATGTTACTGTCGGAATAGAAGTAGCAGGACAGGAGCCTCTCTTGGGCTAGTACTTATATAGAAGTACTCATCAGGATATTCAGGAATTGCTGATCAGCCTTTTATGGTTATTATGTTACGGGATATCTAGGGATATTCAGTTGTCCTCCCCACCCAATGATTCTAAAATTTCCGAAAATCAGAAATTTGTCTATCTCCTAAATTTTTCAAAAATTTCGGCAGAGTCTCCTTTGTATTTAGGAGCTCCGACAATTTACAAAACATGATATAAAGAAATATATGGGCTCGCCGACCCCTTCGGTGGAGCAACTCTCAACACCGGAACCACGCATTTAATATCCGGGTACGCCGACCCCTTCGGTGGAGCAACTCTCAACACCGGAACCACGCAGTTGTATAATGTATACTTAATTAAAGGAAACTTTACCTTGGCAAGCAAGCAAGCAAACAATTTTACCTTTTTCCTTTAGCAAGCAAGCAAACTATTTTACCTTTTTCCTTTAGCAAGCAAGCAAACTATTTAGGATTAGTAACTTGATTTCCGAAAATCCACCAACCTTAAAGAAGACATGGTTGAAAAAAAAAAGAATTTATCAATTCTGACCTCCAATTTATGTTGTACACAAGATAGGTCTAAATGCCCAAATTTAACTCATGCTTCTACGTGTCATATTTAACTACTTGGGGATGCAAAATGAAATCTAAATATGTTAATTTAGTAATAATTCTAATTTGGACAGAATTAAAGTGCTGAAATAAATTGACAAATTCTCAACTCTGTATAATGAAATTATCCCAAAATTGTAAAATTAATACTAAGATAAGTGAACTCTAAATAATGAAGAAGATATTTGTATGTTGGTCGTATTCCCAAGTGACACCAAAATTTATAAGTGCCCAATAAATCGTGTGTTGTGTCTATAATTTGTGTCAAGGTATGTATATATATCATGTGTCCAAGAATCCTTTGGTGTTGTGCCCAAATTCATATAAATTTGTGTTGTATCCTACTCAAGATGTCTATTGCATATATATTATTTGTATCGTGTCCAGTACATTCATTCATGTGTCCAAGCATTCATAAACATATATACATATGTAAGACAATTCCCAATTTCCAATTACATTCAACAAAATTGGATTCTTGTTAGAACATTCGTAAATTCAGAATTAAAATTATCTATAATTGCTCCCACGTTAGAAAAATTAAACAAGAAAATCTCAAAGGAATAGAGGAAAAAGAAAGAGGACTTGCCTTAGGTTGAGAATAGCCTGGATTCCTCCGTAAATTCTAATTGAACCCAATAACCATTTATTGGTTAGAATTTTCTAATCCTAGGGTTCTAGAAGTAAGAATACACATAGAAATTTGGGGAAAGAGGGAGAAAATTGATATACCTAGGTTTAGCCTTCTCCTTGGAGATGGAAGATGATGATGAAGAGTTGAAGATGAAGTTGGGGGAAGAGGTGATGGTGGAGATGAAGTGGAGGAGGAGGAAGTGGAGAGTGGTGCGGTGGTGGCGGCCGGAGGCTGGCCGGCGGCAGCAGGGGCGCGGGCGCGGCGCTGGCGGCGGGCGGCTGAGCAGCAGCGGCAGCAGCAGCAAAGGGAGTTTGGGGGGGTCGGGTGTGTGGTGTGTGTGTGTGTTTGGTTTGTTTTTTTTTTTTTTTTTTCCCTTGGTTATGAAGTGTGTGTGTGTTGTATATATATGAGAGTGTAGTGGTGAGGTGTCCTCTCCCCCATCCCTTTGTAGGGACACCTTGCACCCCCCTAGGGCTAGGGTCCTTTGTAGGGGCACTTGGCACCCCCCCTAGGGCTAGGGTTAGGGTTAAGGCTAGGGCTAGGGTTAGGGTTATGGGTAGGGACACATGGCCATAAACAAAATCCTAAGCACAATATGATAATAATAAAAAGTAATAATAAATATTTTTGAGTATGACAGTTTTCTTATATTTTATTTAGTAATTATCAAGTTGCATGTTAAACCACATTGCTACACGGAACCCTCTCCTAGGGTTCAAATATTGATTGATATTGATTGTGGCCAATAACCCTCATATTGCATTATTGTGCGAGCTTACCCCTCTTACACACGGGGATAAGCCGTATCGCGTCGCTAGGATGCTATTGTACAACCCAAGCCGGTCATAGACGTTTACACATTTAAATCACATTATTTTAAATTATTAAATTGCTGAAAAATATTGTTTCAACTGTTTAGTCTGTACTTTTCCATTATTACTTGAAATGTGAGATACATATTCGTACTTGCTCCCTCCTGACTGGAGATCCATATTTTTAGGTGACATTGAGGATGCTGAGCTATTGTACAATAGCTACTATGACCCGGTATTGTATCCTGTGGTGTTGCCAGAGTCCCCCTTGGAGGACGCAGAACCTGAGGCCGATGAGCCGACCGCCTAGCTAGTTGTTTCCAGTTTTCTAGTTTTATTGTTTTGGAGTTTTGTTAATTTGAATCCAGTACTTTATTTCAGTTCTTTCATTCCCAGTTGTACTTTTCAATTGTTGAATAAAAGTTTTTAAAATTTACGTATATTCAAGTTATGACAAATGTATAGATGTGTTGTGAATACCTGCATATAGAACAGCTTACTGTCGCCGTCTCACAACGGTGCAGGCTAGGCATGATCCGGTTCGACCCAATAATTTGGGATCGGGTCGTGACATATTTTTAGTGGTGGCCCATGCAGGTCCAAAATAACAACTTAGGTAAACATATCTAGAAACAATTAGAACACTAGAATATTGATTTGTCACAACATAGGACCGAATTATCTATATAAGTAACTATTTTTGCTTGCTTATAGAACGGTAGGTTACCTTGTTTACGCTTGCCCCTAAACTTGCCAGACTATGAAGACAACCTGACCTATGCCTATCAGTCGGTACTAGCAAGATCTTGTTTTCTATGCATGACGCAAGAAAACATGACAAGAGAATCGTAGTAGTAGATTGAGCAGTGGGAGCTGCTCGAACCAGACCATGACCAGAAGAGCTAATGATACCTAGAATTATTGATTAGCATTAGATGATATCCTACCGAAGCATAACATATTACCCTTGATTACACTTTTTTTTCTGGCCAATATCTTTTCCAAAGTCATGTCTCCCTACGATACAATTTCTGAAAAATTGTAATCTTAATGAGAATGTATGTAAGGTGGTATTTCAAGGATATATTGGTGATTAAGAATTGGAAGAATAGAATTTTGGAATACCTAGATATTATATATATGTATACATATAATATATGGTGAACAGAGAGTCTACTATATTCACCATGTTACAATATAGGGCCAAAATTATTTATTTTAAAATATTTTGGCTTGCTTATAGTTTTATAGGTTACCTTGCTTACGTTTGTACCTAAACCTTATCTAGATTAGACCGATCGTATGATGGTATGTTTTACTGTCTATTTATTTTCTAGATTTTTGGTATATTTTAGTGTCTCATGGCTTTCGGGATTATTTTCTTCCATATCTTTATCAGATTATAGCATACTTTAGGATCCTTACTCTTTCGTCGTTTTTTGACTAATATTAGATTTTTTTTTCAATCTCCTTCTTTAGCAAACTTATTTCCAACTTCTCCCTTTGTTGATCAAATCTTACTCCTCTATCTTTATTTGGAATCTAGATCCAATCACTATTTAGAGTTTCAAATTCTTCTATAGCAAACCTAATAAACTCTTATCTACCTAAAGTATTTCTACGGCCGGTGTATCCAACCATTTCTCTTGGACTTATTTTCAATTGACTTTCTCAGAACCAATTTAGAACCGAATTCTTTTGGAACCATAATTAAAGCCCCAAGGTTAATTGTTACCAAAGAATTGGTTCAACTTAGCTGGTTCACATATCTCCCAAGGAAACTATTTTTCGAAAAAATAATTCCAATATGGATTGATATTTCCTAAGTTATTCCAAGTACCGAAAATATTTTTTTTGTTGATTTCCTCCACTCAACTCGAAACCTTACTCTTCCTATGCAACTTCTTGATCAATTCAAGGCCTAGGAAGCTTTTAAACTCAATGCTTGAGTATCATGAAGCACGAACGGTCAGAGAATCGATTCCATCCTAATATTTAATTTTCTTTAGTCATTGAAAAACTTTTTGAATTGTTGAATTATCCCTTTGAAATTTCCATGGACAAAGTTAAGAAAATTCAGTGACCTAATATGGCTTCGCACATATGCGTCGCAACCATCTATTTGAATTATAGAAACGGCGAGTATACTGCATCCAGTTGCGCACTGGCGGGACATAGACTCTAAGTTGAAGTGATTCAGGTGTTTATAGATTTTTTTGGATATTATTGAGACTACGTCCTAAATGCATCAAATTTGTCTCCTATGTTGCTCAGCCAGGAAATGGATAAAGTTAATAGACTACTCGAAAACCTATTACTATTCAAGTTATGGAGCCAAATTTCACTGCAGTCAGGTGCACTATGGCGAGGCATAAATTTGAGACAAAGTGACTTCGGATATATTTGGATTTTCGAATATTAAGACTATATGCATAATATGGTTGTCTTTTCTGTACCATCAAATTATTCTGACTGTTGTCCGATTAGAGAATTTGTATTTCTAGCGGCTTTCCATTTTCAGACATCTCTTATCACAGCCAGAAAGGATAGATTTTCTATAAAATTGTACTTAATTTTTCCTAGAACTTATTAGGACCATATCCATCTCTATTGGCTCAATCTCTTTCCTGTTTCAACCTTAGTACGTTGTATATATTTTTTTATTTTTTTTATTCATTTATTTTTTTAGTATTATTTTTTTTTAGTTACATATTTTGGAAGCTGTAGATAGTTGTGGTTAGCTTTATATATTAAATAATTGATATACATCTTGTGGATGACCATATGTATATAGTTGATAGCTATATGCTGGGGAAACATAGATTGTTACTTATCTCATTCCTTGTAAGGGATCCTTGGGATTAATATTAGATAGCTAAAGGGTAGAAAAGGTAGAATAATACCTTGAGTAAGCTAGTCTTGAGAGAGTGGTATATCTTAGCTTGTGACTTATTTGGGTTAAACTCGTTAGTAGTGCTCACTAGTGCCTAAATCTCATTCAAGCAAATGAAGGTATTTGACGATTTTAAATTTTATGATTAAAGGAAGAGTTATAGAAGATAGAGGAAGACGTAGGTAGAGTTAGCGAGGAAGGTATAGGATTGGTAATGTTCTCCCATGGAGGAAGTGAATTTGATATATTATAAACATGTGAATATAATGATCAAGTAAAGAAACACTTAACGAGGATCAACTCTTATGGTTAGATGACTACTATACCTAGAAGGGACAGATATAGCCATGGAAGGAATAACACGAGCAATTGAATGATAGGTTCTAGAGAAGGAATAAGCATAGAGGAATTGAGATAAGACCATTGGCATACAACGATGGATGAAAAATTGATTTAGGTGATTTATGGTTCCAAATAGATTTAGTTTTAGTACCTTGGCAGCTGCCTTAGTTTTCTGTAGATCCTGAGAGTTCAGCTAGTTTAGCGAGTTAGAGATTGGTTTTTGCATGTGTATTAATAAGATTTTATCTTGTAAGTCATTTTTTTCCTTCACATCCTATCTTCTGACCGTTGAAATAGTAATACGATATTCTTCCTATCCCCTTTGATCATCACTCAGTCCTCAATAAAAATATCATTCTGATTACATTCCTGTCAAAGCTATATCATTCTAAATCACTCTCGATATCCTACTATCATACAATTTGTTAATTTTTCCTGAGTCACAAACCCTTATACCCCATTCCAATTTGATTTAGAATTTCTAGTCCCTTATCTCAGAAGATTCCATTATTTTCTGTCTTTTCAATAAACGATTGACGTACGTTTCTTTTTGTATTTTCTGTTTCACGAGACCTCATTTAATTTTTTCTATTTTTATGATCATATTTTAATTGTACCTAGATTTTCACTCATGCCTAAATGATTTTGATCAAAACAATATTCTAACTCTACTTCAGATTATATCTAGATAATTCTGATCGTGCCTATATTTTATCATTGTACCTAGTGATCATGCCTAGAATCCGATCGTGCCTGATGATTTAAATTCCATTTTTTTTATCAAGACTAGGTAATTTTGGATTGTACCCGGCCCTTATCTTTGAAATTTCGAGGACAAAATTTTCTAAGGAGGAAAGGTTGTAAGACCCATGTTTTGTTGTGTTCATTTATTTATTTAATATTGTTTGTTGTCCCTTAACCCAAGCCCATGAGTTTAGCCCATAACTTAAACCCAATCCAAACCCATTCCTTTTCCACTCATCGGTTCTCACTCCCCGATCCTAATTGTGCGCCCACTCCCTTCTCACCCCAGAACAGAAAATTCTCCACCATCACAGCATCCCATTTCTTTCTTCCACCTTCTTCAAACCTTCACAAATAAATCTATAACTTCCTCCTCCCTCCACCAAATCAAAATCCGAGACCACCGTTGCGTTCGTCTCGTCCTCTCCGAATCCAGACCCCACTCCCCCACCTTCCGAGTACGTCTCCGGCACCTCCCATGCACCCTCCGCCCGGCGTCCGTCGACTCCCGTGCGCGTGTCCCGTCGCCGCATATTCGTCGTGTGCGTGCACGTGCCGTGCTCGTCGTCCCGGCGTCGTTCCGAGTCCGAGGCCTCCCCTCGGTACTCCTTCGTGCAACTTTGGGTAATCCTTTCATTTTTCGCTTTCTGTTTGTGATCACAGAAACCCATACGTACCATCCTGGCCTAAAATAGGTTATGTAGAAATTAATTGAATTTTGTGGTTGATTTATTTTAGCTTCTTGATGTAATTAGTAAATGTTGTAATAATAATCGTTTTAGGAAACTTCAAATATATTTTATTGGTATTAATTGATTTGTGGATTAACCTTAATAATTTAGTTATGGTTTTAATGATTTTTAATTGTTTAAGTATATAGTTAGGATTATCTTTTAAATTTAATTGTTGTAGAGATTTTTTTAAACCAAATAATGATTTAATATTTTGTTTACAAAATATTAGTTAAATAAATATTCGTTTAAAAGTTATTTTCTTTAAAATAAAAGTTTGGTTAAGTAAATAGTATAATAAAAATTAGATTTCGTTAAATGATTATATATATATATATATATATATATATATATATATATATATATTATTATTATATTATATATATTAATGTTTTCCTTTTAAAGATAATTTCTGATCAAGAAGGTTTTATAAGGAGAATTAATATAATAAAAACTAATATTTTTTAAAAAGGTTATTTTGGTAATGGTATTGAATATTAAACTCGAAAATCTTTTATATTAACTTTAAACCAATATTTTGGTAAGAAAACGTATTTTTGTGCATTTTATTTTCTATGTTTAAAGGTGATTTTCTACATAATTTATGAAATGTCTAAAAGACATATTTTATGAAAATTATTCTGATTAAATAAATTCTATTTTAAAATATTATTTAAATAAAAACTATTTTCTTACAAAATTACTAATTTCGAGAAATTTATTTAAAAGTATTTTTCCTATTAATTAATTTGTTGTAAGGGCATAAGTCCAGTTTTTTTTATTTTTCTGTGACCCTGTATTGTGTAGCTTAGATTTTCTATTTATTTTCTGGGTTGGTTATTTGCGTAGCTAGACGTATAAATATAATTGGATATTAATTATTTTGTACAAAATTAATATGATTTTCTCATATTAAGTTAATGAATAAAGATTCCTAATAATTTAAACAACTTCATGTTTTCTCACTTAAAAGACTACTTAGTTTTATATATATTATTAAAATACAAAGTCTTGCCAATTAAAGTGTAATTGCTATTTTCTCCAATAAATCAATAATCGGTTATTCCGTAAATTGATAACCAATATAGTTTACGACGTTAGACGGATTTCGTTAGATTAATTAAATAACTTAAAATCTGACTAGGGTCGGTTTCTAAAAATTGTAACTAACACATCTAGATTTGGCGCATCTATGTTTCTAAGTCAGGATTCTCAACTGTAGGGTTTTGAGGACGTATTTGACTTCCTCCCCAGGTACCGACATCCTGTTCCAGTCATTAACAAAGGCAAGTTACGATTATATTTTCTTGTATTTTAATTAGTAATTGTCAAGTTGCATGTTAAACCACATTGCTACACGGAACCCTCTCCTAGGGTTCAAATATTGATTGATATTGATTGTGGGAATAGTGTAACGTTTATGGCCAATACCCCTCATATTGCATTATTGTGCGAGCTTACCCCTCTTACACACGGGATAAGCCGTATCGCGTCGCTAGGATGCTATTGTACAACCCAAGCCGGTCATAGGCGTTTACACATTCAAATCACATTATTTTAAATTATTAAATTGCTGGAAAATATTGTTTCAACTGTTTAGCCTGTACTTTTCCATTATTACTTAAAATATAAGATACATATTCGTACTTGCTCCCTCCTGACTGGAGACCCACATTTTTAGGTGACATTGATGCTGAGCTATTGTACAATAGCTACTATGACCCGGTATTGTATCCTGTGGTGTTGCCAGAGTCCCCCTTGGAGGACGCAGAACCTGAGGCCGATGAGCCGACCACCTAGCTAGTTGTTTCCAGTTTTCTAGTTTTATTATTTTGTTAATTTGAATCCAGTACTTATTTCAGTTCTTTTCATTCCCAGTTGTACTTTTCAATTGTTGAATAAAAGTTTTTAAAATTTACGTATATTCAAGTTATGACAAATGTATAGATGTTGTTGTGAATACCTGCATATAGAACAGCTTACTGCCGCCGTCTCACACGGTGCAGGCTGGACATGATCCGGTTCGACCCAATAATTTGGGATCGGGTCGTGACAGCGCCTCATAGAAGGGGGGCAAATGATCACTTTGCTGAATGAACGTAGCAACACCATCGTAGCTTTCATTCAAACCCGCAATTAGTTGAAGAACTAACCTTTGATTTGAAACCCAACATTTGATAGTTGATCAGCTAGCATCTTGAGTTCTTGACAATAAGCCGAGATGTTGGAAAAGTCGTCCAGATGAACGTGAGTGAATTGATTTTCCAGTTAAACGGCACGTGAATTTTTGTTATCTTGAAAGATATTTTGTAGTCGCTCTCATGCTTGTTGTGCAGTAGAATCCGACTCCAAGATGGTGCGCAAAAGATCATTCGAAATCGTGCCATAAATCCATTGGAGGACTATAGCATCCAAGCGCAACCAAAGATCTTCATCTTTTTCGAGTTCCTTTCCGGCTGTCTTCGATTTAAGAGGAATGATATGGCCAATAACTTGGTATGCTCGGCAATGGATTTTGAATAACTCCGCCCGTGAAGAATATTGGCCATTTTCCATCTCAAGGGTGATCGGGATGAAGTTTCTGACATTTGTAACGGCAAAAGCAGGATGGAACTTTGGTTGTTCGGCCATTGATGGAGATAGAGAAGAAAAGTGTACCCGAAAGTGGAGGAGGAAGGTGGAGGAGGTGGCGGAGGGCGTTGGATGCATGAGTACAATGCTTCAATTAATATGACTGAGACTACAATTAAGCATATGATTAATGACTACAATTAAGGCTATGATTAATGGCTACAACTAAGGTAACTTGCCTAAGGATATTCATTAAAAATATTTACATTCTAACAATAGACTATATTATTCATATAGTCTAACAGTTTCATTCCCGTGTGATATATAAAAGATACATTTTGCACCTCTTATTAAGGAGATGCACAACAAATGTCCCATTGGAATAGTTAAGTAGAGTGCATTCTAGAGGTAAATCTCATAAGATTTTAGAATTTTTTTACAACCCACATACACTTACACGTCATTACGGTTGGAGTATTCGAACACTACCAGTTCCACGTGGTGTCCGTGCTGCTTTCCACATGAGCTACAAGTGCTGAAATAAGATTTTGGCCTTGAAAACCCTCTTTATAGAGCAACTCCCAAACCATTTGGTTTTCTTAAAACCAACACAACACAAACTCAACTTAAACCTATTTACATTAATATGGAAAAGGAACAACCAAAATTAGTTTCGGGGACAATCCAATTCCCGCCATGGAGTTACGCTTGTGCAATGAACTAGTACTGCCAAACCAACTTATACTATGCAGACGTTTTCCCTGCTATAGGCATTTGTGTAAGAGACGAGTCGATGACTAAGTGGAGCACATTTTGTTTACAAAAATATTTCGGTGATCTAGTTAGGGGTGAGTGTTCGGTTTATTCCGTTTTAATCGAACTAAAATAGTCAAAATCAAATAAACCGAAATTCTAATAATTAAAAATCAAAACCGAATTGAATTAGCCAAAATCGAAATCGAATCGAATAATCAGTTCTGTTTATTCGATTTGTTCGGTTGGATTATTTCTATTGTTTAATGATTCGGGCCAAAGCTGGAATGGTTGTTAAATTATATTAAAATTTATAATTTTTGTACAAACATTTTGTGCAAAAAAATGGACTAGTTGTCAAACTACCAAAACTGGACTTCAAATTGTACACATAAAATTATTGTCATTTTTAACCACAACATATGTACAGAGTTGAGCGCATTTTCATAATTTTATAATTCTTATTCCGTTTTCGATTTTAGACTGAAACAAAAATCGAAACCAAATAAAAAAATTTAGTATTTAAAAAATCAAAACCAAACCAAATTTTCTCGAAACCCAACCAAAACTCTTAATCAGTTCGTTTCGGTTTGATTTTCGGTCCAAAACTGAATAATGCTCACCCCCTATTCTTTGGTACAAGAGCAATATCCCAGTCCCAGGTTACTAGTATTTGCTCTCAAATTAGGGGGTGTTTTTTTTATAACCATATAGTTCTACCATTTTAAAGTATTGAGCACTATATATTGCTAACAGTTTAAAGTATATATATATATATATATAATATATATATATATAATTATATATATATTCTTTTCATAACTACATAAAGTGTAGTTAATTATCTTTTTCATAATTTAAAGTGCATTATAAATGTATAAATTGACTATTCTGTCCTCAAATATCATGACATTATTCTTAACACAAATTTACTAGTACAAATAAAAATATTTAATTTCATTGTCAAATACTTTTCTAAATTATAATTTTATAATTTAAGCTTACAATTTAAAACTTATAAAAGGTATAATAATGGTTAACATCGGCTTAAATATTACTTTCGTGGAGAAGTTGTGCACCGGAAAAAAAAAAAAAAAAAGTTGTAACAAATAAAATTTGCTTCTGTGGAAAAAAAAAAACGTTAATAATAGCTAAACAATATGTGGCTGCTGGGATTCGAGCCCAGGTCTTCACGGCCACAACGTGAAATTCTCACCACTAAACTACAGCCACAATTATATTATTATGTATTTATTATGTTTATAAATATCAATTTGACTACAATAAACTATCTAACCTATATCTATATAATAAAATAAAATGATATTTTTTGGCAAAACATAAAGAATAATAATTAAAAAATAAGGTAAATCAAATAGTTACGTGATACAACAAAAAAAGTTAGGAGGACAAGGAATGCTAGGATTAAAACAATAGAAATTATCTCCACAGAACATGAAGAAAGGTTGCAATAAAAAGAAATGGCATTTCGGTAAGTTAATAATTTTTTTCAAATTATTATTATATAATACAAATGATAATATGTAAGATAATAAACTTTTAGAAATTAATATTAAATAATATAAATAAGAAAAAATTAAAAAAACAATTTATGTCAAAGAGGTGTAGAGGACCGAGATAAATGATAACTGGTGAATAATAAAACTATCAATTTAATACATACGATTAACAAAAGTACCAACTGAAAGACAAAGATAAAGCTACGGAGTTTTATTAAATACATCAACCGGTTCAGATCTATGACATATACCCAGGAACACATGATAACTATCTCAGTATATTGTAGAATTTTTAGAATCTGGAGAAAAAAATAATCTAAAATTATCTGTCATCTATCGATATATAGAGAAAATAATATTTGCCCACAGTCTGTGACCGCAGGATGTGACCACAGACCACGTGTCATCACTAGAATTTTTGTCAATGGGACGGTAACACATGATATGTGATCACAGATCACGGTCACAAATAGCAAACAAAATAGTAACGTCCTTTTAGATATCCTCCTAACAATACCAAGAAAGAAAGTTGTGCTAAAACTTGTCCTCCTCCTCAAGCAATCAAAAGAAAGGTCCCCATTAGATAGCAGAGTCCCAATCAAGCCAACCTCATTATCCAATTTCACGGGAGGACAAAAAGTCAATTAAATTTTAGATAATCGTAATTTTATTTTTTGCATTTAAAGTATCTTTAGATAAGGGTTGAGAGAGAGAATACACCGAAATTTTAGACAACTCAAACTAATATATAGAAGGGAACTCAAACTCATAAATAAAAGGGACCGAGTCACACTCATTGAGTATACAATTTATAGTAAAAGAAGAATGGCTACATAGTTCTTTTTTTTTGACTTTCATCCAATTTATTAATAGATTTTGTACTTACATTCCATTTGTTTTATGTATATTAGGCCATCTCTAATAAAAATTTCTAAAATTGGATTTCTGTCCTACTTATCATTGTACTCTAAGAAAATTTTTATTCTAGTTGGTAGAGTTTCTATATAGAAATTGTACATACACGAAAATACACTTCGATGGTTCTCCATTTCTAAAAAATAATCTCCAATAGTTCTCTATTTTTATCCTATGTGGCAAAAATAAAATTGGGAGAAGTCTTTTTCTAGAATGAGTTAATAACATAGAAATAGGAGAGATATAAACCCCGTTAGAGTTGGCCTTAGACTTGCATTCTATTTTTTGTCACGAAAATTATTTACTTTGTCACAAAAACAGTCGTCAAATATTTTTTCTGACAAAAAGTGAAATATAAGTCTAATAAACACAAAGTACGAGGTAAGTACAAATTCCTACTATCAAGTGGGAAGAAAGTAAAAAATTCCCCCAAACAATAAGAGAAAAATAAATATTGTCCATATTTATATTATTTTAATATTCAGATGTAAATATGTTATTATTTAATTTAATTTTAGATCATAATCAATTAACTAATAATCCCTTAGCAAATTTGATTAATGTTGAATTAAGTTTTGACGATAAGTTATATTATATTAAAGTTCTAAAATAAACTTTTGATTAGATATAATATTTTGTTTAATAAATTTTAAAGAATTGTTGACTAGAAGAAAACAAAATGAAATGCTACTATCTCATAAATATCTAATTTATGTTCTAATATAATATACATAATTTAGATTTCAAACAAATTCAAGTCTCTTTTAATTAACATTTTTTCGGATTGATTTTACTCATAGATTAAATTGGATTTGATTTAAAATACTAAATATTAGATTAGATTGAATTTAATTTAAATTAAAATATTAAAAATTAGATTAGAATCTCTCGTTAAACCGGTTAACATATTAACTATACGAGGATCCATTCTTTCACCGTAATATATAAATGACATTTCTATCCTTACATAATTAAATTTTTAAATAAAAAAGTGTTATACAAAAAAAATTTAATAATACCCCTACTAATTGGGTTATATATTAGTTTAAATAATAATAAAAGCTAATTAGTGTTAGATTCTGGATTTTACATCAGTTTAGAGCTCTAGTCTTGATGTATTCAATTAAATTTTTTGGATCCGAGTATTTAAAAAAAAAAAAAATCATTCTTATCACATCAAATTTTTCAGCATAGTTTATTGTTGTTATTGTACTCATGTAATTATGGTATAACAGGAAGGAAAAAAAAATACTCATGCTTCGGTTGAGGATGATGGAAAAAAAAAATTAACAATATAGAACCCAAAATTTCCAATTTGATATGTGAAGATCTAAACTCTAAACTGATATAAAATCAGGATCTAGCTAATATAACAATAAGGTTAAATTACAACTTGATATTCTCAACTATTCAAGTTTTTAAACTTGATACCTTGAACTTTGATCGGCATCAACGTAATAACCTAAAATTTTAAATGACAAAATTACTCCTGTCCTCTCCCCTCCCCTCCGCCCTCCCCCACCGGCTGCACTATCTCCGCTGCACCTGCCGCCGCCACGGACGGAGAGAGAGGGAGGAGGGGGGCGAGGTGCTGGGCGCGATACCGGGAGGGGGGGGAGGGGTGGGTGCAGCCGCGTGAAGTGGGGGTGGTGCAGCCGGTACAGGAGTGAGGTGAGTGAGGGTAATTTAGTCCATTTTAAATTTAAGGGTATCAAGTTGATTCCTATAAAATTTTAGAATATTAAGTTAAAAAACTTGAATAGTTGAAAATATCAAGTTATAATAATAATAATAATAATAAATAATAATAATAATAATATAATATATCAGCAATTGTAAATAACAAATAACAAGGAAAGAGTTCATACAAGGCTACACTAGGACTACATGCAATCGCCATATTCTCTCTTAATTTGTCAGTCCTCGTACGTGCGGCACTCGTCGACCTCCGGGTTGTCCTTGCAGTAGGCCTCCAGCGGGTCGGCGTGGTCCTTCGCCTTGTCGCGGGCGTGGCTCGCGGCGGCGCTCAGCTCCTCCACCTCGTCCCACGCCGCCACGCACTCCCCGCTCACCGGGTCGCCCGCGCACGCCTCCTCGGCCTTCTTGATGCTCTCCGTCACCTTCTCCGATATCTCCCCCGGCGGCGTAGGCGCGCTGGCGATCGGTCGGACCAACGTCGTGCGACCGGCGCCGCGGACCGCGTATCTGCTGGCCTCGGTCCTGAAGGACCTCTGCTGAGCATTTGTGGCAGCGATGGCGGCACCCCTCGGGTGGTGGGGAGGCTCACGAGTACGGTGCCGGAGAGAGATGTGGCCATTGCTCGTCTTCTTCTACTTCTCTTACAGATGATAGAGATCGATATATGGGGTTTGGCTAGAGTGGGGGTGGTTCTTTTGTGTACGCACATTTCTTATCGTTGGATGACGAATGGTAGCTAGCCACGTGAGCATGATTAGTGTTTACTTTTTGAAAAAAATTTGAGTTGTACCCAATTTTATTTATCCAAATTTAAGGTGCATTCCAGTGTTTTACACTAATGTAATTCATTTTTCACTTTTGGCGGATTTCGTCCAATATACGATCAACTGGGTTGACTCAATTTTTTGGACCAAAATACCTTCCGTATGTTGTCTTTTTCCCTGCGTCATCCGCATCCAGATCGTCGCCCCCCCTTCGGCCGTCTCCCGCCGGAGATCGCCGCCCCCCCCTCCGGAGATCGTTGCTACCCCCCCCCCTCCCCTACCTCGCCAAGTGCGTCGTCGCAGTGCTGCCCGTCCCCGTCCCCTACGCCATCGCTGCCAACTGCTGCCGTCGTTGCTCTGCCACTGTCGTCCCCCCCTTGCCCTCCCGACCCGCCCCCGCTGCCGATGGCCGCCGCTGGCTGCTGGTGTGTGGGAGGCGTCGTGGGACAGCGAGGGCAGGGGCGCGGGTGGTGATGGTGATGGTGATGGTGAAGGTCGTGGTGGAAGGTGAAGGCGGTGGTGCTGATGGTGAAGGTGGTGGAGATGATGTGGTGGTGATGGCAGAGGACTTAGCGAGGTGGGGGGGGGGGGCCGAGCACGGCTGGGGGAGGCGGATAGTTGTCTTTTTGGGAAGAAGATGAGTAATTTGGTCCAAATAATTGGATCAGTCCAGTTGACCGTCCATATTGGACGAAATCCGTCAAAAAGGAGGTGAATTACATTAGTGTAAAGCACTGTGGTGTACCTTAAATTTGGGTAAATAAAGTGTAGTGCAACTCAAATTTTCTCTTACTTATTTTTTAGATGTCCGGTGGACTGGTGATATGCACGAGACTTTGAGCATACTGTATTCCATGCTTGTTTGGATCTACTGTTCCCAACTCCCATCAAACAAATAAAAAAATATACGTTCCGATGGTTCGATTCACTGGTCTTTCATCATCCAGCCATTATTTTATACCTCTTTTCGTGATGTTATTACTGACTACTTTTTCCTATAATGACTTGGAAGCACTTCATATAGTGACGATTGGTGTCATGATAGTCTCAGGATAGGTTTCGTCTACAGAGTACACACCATAATAAAGTGGAACGTCAACTGAAAATTGCCAAGACACGGATAAAGTGGAACGTCAACTGAAAATTGCGAGAAAGACCACGGATAAGATGAGATGAGGCTGATCCCTGACTCCGTGAGCATTATTCGGTTTTAAAAAAATGGATTTTGTTTCGATTTTAAAAATATTAAAAAAAATTTATTCGGTTTCGATTTTAGATTTCGTCTTCGGTATAAATCGAAAATCGAATAAGACTTCTAAATTATATAAATATCCTAATTCTATGCATATTTTATAAATAAAATGTGTTCACTGAGAATAATAATTTCATGTATCCGTTTTGAAGTCCAAACATTGGTAATTGAATAATTAGTCTAACTTTTGACACAATTTTAAAATATAACAAATGTGTGTATAAAAATTATAATTTTTAATATAATTTAACCACAATCATAACTTTGGACCGACCCATTAAACAATAAAAATAGTCCAACCGAACAAACCTAATAAACCGAATCGATTATTCGGTTTGGTTCAGTTTCGATTTTGGCTAATTTCGGTTCGATTTCAGTTCTGAAATTTTAAAATTTCGACTTATTCGATATTAACTAATTCGACTCGATTTAAATCGAATAAACCGAATGCTCACCCCCTAGACTCAACAGCAACAATATTACTGTCAAAGAGTATACTAGTAGTATATGTTGAAACCCAAAAAGTCTGGGCCTAGGAATAGTTACAGAACTCTGTATCCGTTGTGAAATTATTTTGTCCACCTAGCAATATCCTACCCAACAAAAATTCAGATTCTGTGAAACGAACCAAACCATGCAACCAAACGAGCGACTGACACTTAAAATAAATTTGTCTACATAAATTGATATAAAGGATCTAAGGTGCTCTGAAGTACTTTTTTAGACATTGAAGTAACTCGGAGTAATAATAATTTTTCTATCTCAAAGAAATATGCTTTAGGCCTCGTTTGGTTCGCGGAATCTCCCGGTTGGGAAAGGAAAGTGATTACTTTCCTATGTTTGGGTGTCCAAGGAACTGAGAGGAAAGGAAAGTGATTCCCAATGGAAGGAAAATTAGGGGGAAAGTGATTCCATCCATTCAAGGAAGGAATCACTTTCCCACATTGAAGTATTCACTTTCCTTTCCAAATTCCTTGGCATTACCAAACATCGGAAAGGAAAATCAATAGGAATTAAAGTTTCCCAAAGGAAAGGAAATGACAATTGATTTCCTTTCCCTTCCATTCCGCGAACCAAACGAGGCTAGAATTGTTTCAAAAAACATGTATAGCTGATTGCGAGTCAGTTGCTGTACCATTAAAGTAAGGCCTAAAAGTTGTAATGGATTTGAATTGGGCTGAAAATTGAACGAACGAGTTTCGAACTCGGTTTGATTAAACTATCGAATGAGTTTGATTCGAGCCGAGCCTAAGGTCGAGCCAAAATAATATTTGAACTCGGTTCGATTAGAGACACGAAAGGATCGAACTCGACTCAATTTAACTCGTGTACTCGGACGAACACGAACCGAGCCCGAGCTAAGACCGTAGCAAAATCTCATTAAACATGTTTATAAACCATCACACCGTTGCTCTCAAGTCTTAAAGACTATTTTGTTGAATTACTTATGCTCTTTACATAATAAATTACTATCATCTAAAAACAAAGAGAGAGAATTTTCAAAGGCAATTTTGTTTCCATCCATAACAAAAGCATTATAATACGAGAACTAGAGCCGAGCTCGAGCCGTTCGCAAACAAAACCAAGTCGAACAACCTACGGTCAAACTCAGTTCAAACACCCTTTCGAACAGGAAAAAAAAATCGATCGAGTACGATACATACCATCCCATGAATGAGCTACGAACAGAACTTGGACCAAGTCGAACGCTAGCCGTTTGAATCGTTTTACAACCCTAGATCCGAACTAGATGATAGTGATAAGAAAGACATCATCGATTGGTAGGCCGTTCAATGTGTCTGGCACAACTAACAAGGTCGGACTTGGCACACGTTCTTGGATTTGTGAATTCATGCATGATCCAGGATTGCAAACATGAATGTTGTGATGAGGATGTTAAGGTATCTGAAAGGGAGCCAAGTCCGACCTAGGGTTGTAAAATGATTACAGACGCATAATCAGTTCACAGTTGAAGGATATACAGACGCAGATTAGAAATGAGCAAATCATGATAGGCAATCTTCATCTAGTTATTCACGATGGTCGACAGGTCCTTCTCGATTTTTCTGAACACAGTGCGATCAAAGTCTATGTGGAGATTGTGAATCTATGTGATAACTCTCTGAAGGGTTGGGGTACTTTACCCATTGGTAATCCTAGGGAGTTAGCTCTCGAATAGAAAATAATAATAATATATATAATAATATAATAATAAAAAGCTTGCTAACAAGTCCCAATACTGACATAATTTTGAATTGTTACAAAAGTATGAACACAAATTAGTACAATTCGACTTATACTGATTTTTACGTGTTCTAGTGATTCTTGTATTATAAGTGTGTTCAATATTGACATAATTTTCATCATTTTTTTGAGGGGTAAATGACAAATTTTTTTTTCCTAGATTGGCCATTTTTACAAAAAAGACCTCCATGTTCTTAAATTTTCTACTAGTTATTTTTTGTTGCAAAAAATTTCCAAATGACAATTTTACCCCTCCCCCCCTCCTTTCTGGCCGTTGGTGGAGGGGCTGGTGGCCGGCGATGTCACGGGGAGGGTCGCGGGGCCGGGGCGAGGGCGGGGGGGGCCGCGGGGCCGGCGAGTGTGGGGGAGGGCCGTGCGGGACTGGCAAGTCGGGGGG
>JANAVB010037794.1:0-7500 GCA_029216955.1 Iris pallida
CTCTTCCGATGCCTACTATTGTCATTAATATTTTTGGTTTTGGAACAGTACCCCACATAAATGGCATGACGATCCTTGCGTAGGACAAGAAGGACGGTGTTAGACCATCTCCAAGGGACTGTTTGGATAGAGTAATTCTTTGAAAGTGTGAAAGTGGTACTTGCAGAAAATGAGTTTTCGTGACTTGCAACAAGTGGCATTTCCAAAATGTGATGGATGGAGTACTTTTTGTCTGGTGAAAGTGAAAAAAAATTGGTTTGGTGTTTGGATAGTTAGTAAGTAGAAAGTGAAAGTTTTTTCTGTGAAAATTGCTGAGAAACCACAATTCGGGGTGGATTTTATAAATGCCCACCCGCGGATAAGTTTTACGAATACCCAGAATTAAGTATTTTCACGTTAAATATTCAAGATTCCCTTTAGATGCCACCCGCTAGAAGCTGCTATTTTTATAATACCGAAACTACCCTCCGCGCGAATTGGTCATCTATATGTATTGAATCATTGCGATTTTCGTCTTCTTCTTCTTCACGGGAAATCTGAATTCCATTGCTCTCATATTCAGCATAGATCGCAAAGATCGTTCGTAGTTCGGTGTGTTTTTCTTCAGTCGAACTCAGATCATCGCTCGTCATCATTATCACCATCATCATCATCTTCATCGTGGAGACATTTGAACTCAAATCTTCAATTGTGGAGAGAAGATCTTTCTTCTTCTTTTCCATAAGAATTATCATCGCTTTGAAAGAAGAACGAAACTCTTATTCCTGAAAAAACTAAATTACACGTTTTTAACACTGAAAATGACCATTCTCCGTCTTAATTAGGACGAAGAATGGCATTCTCCGTCTTACTTAGGACGGAGAATGGCATTCTCCGTTTTATTTAAGACAGAGAATGCCATTCTCCGTTTTATTTAACACGGAGAATGACATTCTTCGTTTCCGTCTTAATTAGGACAGAGAATGCCATTCTCCGTCTTAATTAGGACGGAGAATGGCATTAAGACGGAGAATGGCATTCTCCGTCCTAATTAACACGGAGAATGGCATTCTCCGTTTTATTTAAGACGGAGAATGTCATTCTCCGTTTTATTTAACACGGAGAATGACATTCTCCGTTTTCGTCTTAATTAGGACAGAGAATGCCATTCTCCGTCTTAATTAGGACGGAGAATGGCATTCTCCGTTTTATTTAAGACGGAGAATGGCATTCTCCGTCCTAATTAACACGGAGAATGACATTCTCCGTGTTTCTAACACGGAGAATGGTCATTCTCCTGCATTTTAACACTGGAATGACCATTCTCCGTGATAAATTAAACGGAGAATGGCATTCTCCGTCCTAATTAAGACGAAGAATGGTCATTCTCCGTTTAATTTAGCACGGAAAATGGTCATTCTCCGTTTTATTTAACACGGAGAATGCCATTCTCCGTTTCATTTAACACGGAGAATGGCATTCTCCGTGTTCCTAACACGGAGAATGGTCATTCTCCTGTGTGACCATTCTCCGTGTAAATTAAGACGGAGAATGTCATTCTCCGTCCTAATTAAGACGGAGAATGGTCATTCTCCGTGTAAATTAAGACGGAGAATGCCATTCTCCTGCATTTTATGGTTAGCTGAAACTTTGGAGGGCCATAACTTTTGACTGGGAGGTCGAAACGAGGTCCCGTTTGTCGCAAAATGAGCGTATCGTCGAGGAGACTGAAAGTAACTGCTTCACAGTTAGACGGCCTTCCGAAATTTTATATTCGCAAAAAAAATGATGTTTGGACCTCCGTTTTAGCACTTTTGCCGTTCGTTCCGGTCTTTCCGAAATTTTTCGACGAGTTTTTGAAGATTTTTGAGGAGGAAAACCTAGATTCGAAAGTGAGCAGCGTATGGAAGAAGATGGAGTATTGAAACGTTTTTTTTAAGAGCAGTTTTGTGGGTGTTTTCAATAAATTAAAAGGAAGGGCAAAAGGGTCATTTGGAACCCGCTTTGGATAAGTTTCTCTAGTTTTTTAGCGGTGGGTTTTACATAAAACTTTTTTAGTTTTTGGGCATTTCATAAATCTTCCCTAGTTTTTTTGGGGATGTGGTAAACCTAGGTATGGTTACCCCCAATAATTGAATTAGTTATCATAATTAAACCAAAAAAATTAAATAAATTAAACTAAATAAATTAATTAGCTACCATAATTAGCTGCTAATTATATGCCATAATTAGCTATTAATTACCATTATATATTAATTACCTATTAATATTAACTCTCCCCCCACTCTCTCTCTCTCTCCTCTGTCTCTGGATTCTTCTTCATATCTCTCTCTCTCTCTCTGGCCCCTCCGGCCCCCTCCACCGCCCTCTCCACCACCACCACACCGCTCTCTCCACCACCCTCTCCACCACCACCACCACCACCACACCGCCCTCTCCAGATCCCCTCCACCGCCCTCTCCACCACTACCACCACACCGCCACCGGTCCCGACCGCCACCGCCCTCTCCACCACCCTCTCACACCGCCCTCTCCAGATCCCCTCCACCGCCCTCTCCACCACCACCACACCGTCACCGGTCCCGACCGCCACCGCCCTCTTCATCACCACCACCACAGCCGCCGCCACCCCAGACCCCCTCGAACAAAAGAATTTTTTTTTTACCTCAACTGTCGACCGCGGGAGGAAGGGGGTGACCGCAGCGAGAAGACCTCCACCAGAGTTACTCCCATTTTTGGATGTAGGTGGAAAGTAACTCGGTGAGGGGACAAGACACTGTTAGGGATCAGAGATTCCCTACTTCCCTCTCAATTTTTACTTGCAACCAAACACCTGATCTGTGAAAGTGACGAGGGAGTTGCTGCATCTCTCATCCAAAACCCCCCACTTTCCACTCACTCCCTCCCAACTAAACAGCCCCCAAGAGCTTTGCTATGCCTACAACCAAATTTTACAAACCCCCTACAACCGGACACGTGTCGGGCTTCGATTGGAGGAGGGAAAGAAATGGTGAGGCCGGGTGGAGCCATGTAGCAGGGGGGAGTGTGGTGGTGGGACCCGGTGGGACCCATGTGTAAGGGGTGGAAGAGAGTAGTTGTAAGAAGGTTGTAAGAATTTCGTAGTAAACTTAGCATTTTCCCATCTCCAATGGGGGTTTCTATCTTCCCTATTTCTATGTAAGAAATTAATTTTAGAAATAACTTCTTCCAATGGTGGTTTCTATCACCATTTCTATCCTAGATGGCAATGATGTAGGATGAAAACTATCTAGGAGGGTTTCTACATGTAGAAACTCTCATAGAAATTCTCCTATCTCTCATGACAATTATTATTGGGCCCCACATCATTCAATTGGTCCTTTTACTATGTGACACATAGGATAAAAATGGAGAAACATTGGAGAGCATTTTTGTATGTGTACAATTTCTATATAGAAACTCTTCCAACTAGGATAGAAATTTCCTTAAAGTACAATGCCAAGTAGGACCATCTCCAATGGTGATTTCTAAAATTGAGTTCTTATCCTACTTGGCATTGTACTTTAACGAGATTTCTATCCTAGTTGGAAGAGTTTCTATATAGAGATTGTATACATACAAAAATGCTCTCCAATGGTTCTCCATTTCTATCCTATGTGTCACATAGTAAAAGGACCAATTGAATGATGTGGGGCCCAATAATAATTGTCAGAATTTCTATGAGAGTTTCTACATGTAGAAACCCTCCTAGAAAGTTTCCATCCTACATCAATGCCACCTAGGATAGAAATGATGATAGAAATCACCATTGGGAGAAGTTTTTTCTAAAGTAGAGTTCTTCCATAGAAATAGGGAAGATAGAAACCCCCATTGGAGATGGTCTTAGAGCATCATTAGTAGTTGGAACTCTCCAATGCAATTTAGAGTCCAAAAATTCAAAAGAAAAGGTAAATGTAGAATGGGTTGAGTTTGTATGAGAATATTAGGAAATGATAAATTGAGCTCCGGTCCAAAAAATTGTGTGGTCAGTAGGAAAAAAATAATATAAAGTTTAGAATCTAGAACGTTGGACTCCAAATTGGAACTTACTATTTTACAAAATAAGTTTCTACAATCTAGAATCTAGAAATTGGGAGACCCAACTCTTAACACCCATAGATGGGTTGGGACCAAAATTGTAGAAATTGGGACTAGGGATGAGACTTATTATTCTACAAAATGAGTTCCTACATTCTAAATCTAGAATCTAGAAAATGGGATGGGCCTTACTAATGATACTCTAAGGCCCAACCCATTTCTAGATTATAGATTTAGAATATATGAGCTCATTTTATAGAACAGTAAGACCCATACTAGGTTTCAATTTCTAGATTTTCAGGTCTAACCCATCCACAGGAGCTATAGATTGGACATGAGAATTTCTAGATTCAAAATGTAGAAAATTATTTTGTAGAATAGTAAGTCCCAATTTGGAGCCCAATTCTAGATTTATATTATTTTTTTCTCACTTTAATTTTTGACCACACAATCTTTGGGACCAAAGCTCATTTTATCATTTCTTATTATTCTCATATAAGTCCATCACATTCTACATTTACTTCAATTTCAAAATATTGGACCTCAAGCTAAAATTTTGAGCACTACATACTAATGATGCTATTAGGGACACCACCATAACGCAGGGGTTGCCAATCTCCATCCGAGTGGATCTTGCTCGGTCGGTCCACCACCACTGGCCCTTAACGCCACCAAACGACCTATTGCTGCAGGAACAATATTCATTACGTTTGACATTGGAGATCGACCAAAAACAAGTGCACTGGAAATTGAATGATCTTAACATATTATTAGTTGTACATAATTATTTATATTCCATTGGTTGTTCCTGTTTCATAGGAACAAATAACTAATAAAATCTCAATAGTTAATCTCTCGAATATATGGGATATTCGAGATAATTATTTTATTGTTCATATAAATATTGATATTCGAGATAATGATCTTATTTCGTAAAAATATAAAAAGTAAATTTAATTTGGGAATACTTGTGGAGAACTAGAAAATAAAACAAAAAGATTATTTATATAATACAATAATTGATAAGAGAAAACTTAAAATAATTGAAACTTACCGAAAAGAATTTTGCTTGCAAGCAAGCGACAATTGAATTCCTCGTAGACTTCTTTGGATTAGAGGTTTCGGACCCAAAATAAATGACGATATGTATTTATTTATTTATTTATTATGATAAGTAAGGAAGCAAACTTATGCTTTTATATTCTTGTTCATACCCCTTTTTCCACTATAATAAATAGACCATAATTAGAAGAGAAATTTCATAAGTATTTTTTTTTCTCCTCATAAATTATGTTTAAAATTGTGTCCTTATATTGACTTGTACCGGCCAAGAAACACCAACAATATTGAATGGTCGTAAAGGTTCCTAATATGTCACTATCTTAGATAAAGTACGTTGTGGGATGTCAATTATTATCGTTCTTCTAAATTTTTTTTTGTCACGTCACGTTCCCAGAATACGACGAGCCGAGTATGTAACAATATTTTCAGGCTACGCGACATATGAATACTCCAGTACCCATATTCACGATTGTCGTCCATAAGGCTCTAGGATAGGTTGATCACATGTCACATAATGCATAAAATAATGAATAGCAGTTTGATTTAAGGATATTCTAAACTAAAAATAGAAAAATTTATTATTCTACCCGATTTACAAACTTTAACCCAACATACATATATTACATTTATACCTTAAATAGATGATGAGAAGCAATCTGGTTCCAACACAATCGTCTTCAATGGTAGCATCATATTCTTATCTCCAGATGCACTTCAATAATTGATGTCAACTTCCTTTGAGAATATTGTTACAAAACTAGTGAACAATACTAGGTCGTCAATACGACGAACAAGCCCTCAGTCAAAGGAGTAAAGTGGGTAAAATAAGATGATAAAATTATCGAAATTGAATTGTAGGAAAGGATAATTTTAAAAGTAGATTTACTGATAAGAATTTTCTTATAATATTAACATCTTTTTTCAAAAGAATTCAGGTGTCAGGTATAAATGTGTAAACCTCAAATAAATCTTGTATGCAAATTCAATGTTTAGAGAAACGTTCCTGGATCATACAACTTCTATTATCTCAACAATAATCCCATTTATCCAGGATCATGTTTATACTTAATGGACGGTGCTTAGATTTATCCGTCCCATTAGTATCAAGATCATATAATGATGTGATATAATCAGGATAACACATGAGTTATTTTCTGAGTTATCGGAATCAAGTGTTATAACAACTGTCGTATGACTTAAAAAAATTCAAGAATATCGAAACCAGACTACATTGGATATTACAGGACCGAATTCGGGGACTCGGAATCCAATGAAAAACAGAAAATAAAAAAGTGAGCTAAGCCTCACCTCGAACATCGTATAGCCGTACGAATGTCGATAACAGAAACGGATCAATTTTCATATATAATTATTGTAACGAATTCGAAGGTGTGATCCAAGCGTTTCTCTCCCATCCCAATGCAATTCTAACCAAAATGTTATTTAGTTTAAAGTACATTCCAATTTTGCATCTCGCTTTTCGTATGATAGGAACACACATTAAACGAGAATAAAGTTAAGTAGGAGATTCCGTCTTAGCGGAAATAAAATGTCAACTAGAATTTGTGTGCCTACGGCAACACTTTCAAGGATTTCAAGGTTATGTTTGTACTAGAAAATTTGATAAAATTTTGAAAAAAGGATTTAACCATTTCGACTTTCCAAAATCGCTAACTCTGAAATTTCTCAAAAACTTCGGCAGAGTCCCTTTGTATTTTGGAGCCAAAATTTTTCACAATAGACATTATATATATATATATATATATATATATATATATATATATATATATATATATATATATATATATATATATATGGTACGCCGATCCCTTCGGTGGAGCAACTCTCAACAACCGAAACTCACGCAACGTTATATATAGTGCAGTTTAAAGTTTTCTTATCTTGGCAAACAATTTAAGCTAGTAAGCAATTTTTTTGGGTTATTGCAGTTTGCTAAATATTATCCAAGTTCAAAACAGAATTATTAGTAGCACAAATGATATCAAAATCTTACTTTCAAATGTCATGTTATACAAAATAATTTTATAACCTTTGTAATATTGGCTTAGTATTAATTATATACCACTTTAAATCTAAAATTTTAACTTAATCCCTACTTACTACATATACTCACATTTCAGCTTCCTAGGTATGCAAAAGAAGTTTTAAAAATTAAAATTTGATAGATGTAGAGTTACTGTAATGACATCTGGAGCTGCCTCCTCCTCCTCAACTGCGGGTAAGACGTAAGCACGTCCCCGCTGTGGTCCTCCCCTCTGCTGCTACTGGTGCTGTGCAAATCTCTGTTGCTGGGGTGGTAGAGCTCCTCCTCTCTGGGGTGCAGCAGGCAATGCTCTGGGTGGTACAGGCGGTGGTCCTCCAGCTCCTCGGGGTCCTCCTGCT
>JANAVB010037794.1:12500-59747 GCA_029216955.1 Iris pallida
AACCGAAACCGTAGACATATAGTTTAACGACTTTAGAGACCATAGACTTTGGCACGCATTTCGGTGCAAAGCGAGTCCAACGACGGACATCGTTTTGACCCGAAATTACGATTTTGCCCCTGTTCCAGAATTTGACTTTTGGACAGGCATTTCCTAGATATATCTTCTTTACCGAGATCATTTTTGATGTTTGTTTCAGCGTTTGGAGTCATCTGTGATTTGTGAGTTTTGGTGCTGACACTTGCTACACTTGGATTTGTCCTTCTCGTGCTGCAGGCAAGATACCTTGCCACCTTACTCTGTGATTATTATACTTCTTATTTTCAGCTGTTATTTTTAGCATTTTTCTTGATATTTAAACTGTGCGTCCAAGTCACACTTGGGTGCAAGCGACTCTATCGGTCATTTTTCTTGCTTTATTTATTTTTCTTGCATTGACTTAGTCTAGTGACCACCCATTGGTATTGAGATATTGGTATATCTCATACGACCTTGACACTTGCTTTACCACGTGTTGTGAGTCACATGTAGGACACGTATTCGCGTAGTCGGCTGGACACCGATACGTATGGAGCGTGCGACGGATATGAGTAACTGCCAATAGAATTGCATGCTAGAAGAGTTGGCAGTTACTAGAGGTTCATGAGTCATGGATGTGATCCTACTAGGCATTGGGTGGGGAGAACAGTGTCCTTAACGTATGGGTCCTTATGCACTTTCCTATTACTGATACTGCTGGCCTCTGACATTCGAGAAATGTTATACTTTGAGGTCCCTGGTATCCTGATGGGGCCATACCTGAGTTACTGCTACTGAGCCAGATACCCATGCGTTGAAGGTCTGTTCTTAACTGCATTGTCACTGTAGAACTGGTAGGCACCCTATTGCATGCATCCCTTTTTCTCTATTATATTATCACAGTTTATATGGCATGGTGTTTTCTTGTATCTTGCTATGTCCCCTGAGGACCTGGTTATCTTTCCAGGATTAGACGACTTTCCGCAGGAGTACGGAGCGGCACTGGATCCATCTTACATCGATGACGAGGCAGTCACTACTGATCTCTAGTTTATTTTATATTTGAGACATTAGTGGACATTATTTTACATCTTATTTCTTTCTATTTTGCGGAGGTTGGACTCCGATCTTGTGAGACTATTTTCATAGCTGTTTGGAGTGACTATGTTCATCCAACTATCTTTTGATACTCTTATTTATTTATTTGGACTCTATTATCTTATGTGTTGAGCTGTGATGAGATTAGATATGTTATTCTGGCCTGTGATTATTTTATTTACAGCTTATGTGCATATATGAGGATTCCATATATTGGAGTATTCTTCGTATATGTGCAGCTGGCATGTTCACGTACTTGGTCCTACGTATTTTGGGACTGGGGCGTTGCAAACATTACATATACATCTGTCTCTATGACATATGTGTCATTGCCATGATATATTTATGATATGCCCTGATTTCTGTTCATTACTCTCATGTTCATTTTATGTTTCGTATATTTAGTTTGCTAGAATCAGTACTTGCTCCCATCCTGACAGGATAACGTTGTAGGTATACTTACTGAGGAGGAGTTGCTTTGTGATTCCTATTATGGAGTTGCTGCCGAGGACCAGGCTATACTTTACGAGGATATACCTGCGGGAAAACTCGTCTAGTTTGTTTATTTACTTGGGACTTTTAAGAGTAGTCATATATTAGACTATATATTTTGTAACTGGTAGGGGTGGCGATGGGTAGGGTAGGGTAGGGTAAGGGCAGGAAGAGGGCAGGGCATGGTAGGGTATTGACATTTTTTTGATACCCTAGGGGAGTCATGATGGTAGGGTAGGGTAGCCCTCTTCCAAAAAACCAATACCCATTATTACCCTTTACCCTCACAGGGTAGCTGAGGGTCACGGTAGGGAGGGTAAGGGTATTACCCTTGCCATTTCAGTTTTTTTAACTTTGAAAATCATTTTTTTGCTAGTAAACACCATGATACTTAAGATTTTTACAACATTCAAAAATCATAACAACTTAACAAGAAATAACAGGGAGAATATTTTTTTTACCAAAGGCGCTGAACCCAGTTATATAGTGGAACCTGGGCTGCCTACATACCCAAGGAGGGGGCTAGACCTGACTCCTTAGGATCAAGCACTATGTAGTTCTCCTAATCCTAAGTACTAACTAATTACAAAAAACTGCAAATATGTAGTAGTAATTCAGGGTAGGGTAGGGTAGGGTTCAGGGTAGGATTACAGGACAGAGGGAGTGTGGGACTATACAAGTATGTAGTAGTAACTACAGTGGGAGTGTTGGACTATACAAAATTACAAAGCACAGATTTACAGGGTAGTGGGTAGGGTAGTGATTCAGGGTAGGGTAGGGTTCAGGGTAGGGTTACACGGCATAGGGTAGGGCGGGTAGGGCGGTTACCCGGGTAATTGCACAAGGGTAACAGAATAAAACCCTTACCCTACCCTAATTCCAAGACGGTAAGGGTAGGGCTTGCCCTCCTAGGGTAGAGGGTACCCGGCTAGGGTAGAGGGTACCAGGGCAAAATCGCCAGCCCTAGTAACTGGACTTGTATCCAGTTTTACATTATGGACTTGTACTTGGAACATATTTTTATACGAGACGACTTTTGTGTTTGGAACATTTCTGACTCTTTATTACATATAGAACTGTTAGCACATTTTAGTCTTATCTTGTTATCTTTAGAACAGCTTACTACGCTTTATCTCAAGCGTAGGCTGGACATGACTCGGCCCGGCCCAACAATTTGGGTAACGGATCGTGACATTATCCGCTAGTAACTATATATAGAATAACACTTATTATGATTATGTCCGAGCTCTCTAGCCTAGTGGTATTAGAGCGGACACCCGGAGCTGCCGGCAAGGTTCGAGCCCCCCAATTGTGTGTGTGAGTGAGATTTCAAAAAAACACTTATTATGATTATAGCTTCCTACCTAACTTATTAGGAGAGGTTTGAGAATGTCAATATTTTGTAATGTTTAGTGATATCAACCAAACATGAGAGAATACATGAGACACTGTATTTTTAAGTGATATATTTCTCATGCATAAATAACAATGTCTCATATGTTATTTCGTATTTTGTTAATGTTATTGGACACTATGAGATATTAGTATTAGAAAATTTTCAATGTTAGAATGGATTCCAAGCAAGTTCAATGAAATCAATTAATGTTTCATTAACCTTAGAGACATGAACAGAATTTTGGCCAAATGACTATAAAAAATTTCAATATATATAGGGCGGCAAACGAGAAAAGTGTTTGGCTGGGACGAATTTTATTGTTTACATAGTATAAAATTACAGAAAATGTCAAACATTAAAAAACGCCATGAGAGCACAACTTGACATTTTCTATTTAAAATTAAATATTTTTCATTTCAAATATAAATGAAATTAGCTACCAACTATTCATTGCTTTGGAATACCTGTTGATGGAATTTTCATATATTTGGAAAGAAATAATAAATTAACAAATTAATTATGAAAAATGATTAACCACGATTGGCCTATTTCATATTGTAACAATTTGTTCATATTACCACCGAATGGATGGTCGTCTAGTGGTAGCAATCGCAAAATAAATGAGTGAACATGTGTTCGAATTCCGGTTCAAAAATAGGAGGAGCTATTAGTCTTATCAGTCCATGACAACTGAATATATAAAGATTATGAATAAAACATAACTTTCCACATTCTAAAAAAATTTCAAAGAATCACAACCATTTTTACCCTTTACACAAAAACAACTTGTGAATCTCGTACCTAGATTTATAAATAAATTTGTTTTTTTTTGAAATTAAAGAGCTCGTTCAATAACATGTTAGATGTGAGATTGAGCAAAAGCTCAAGTTCACTTCCCACCTCCTTTTGGTGGAGCTACTGCTGCTTTATTCAAAACCCATCCTCCTCCTATAGTCCCACATCGGCTAGGATAGGAGAATTTGTTGAGCTTATATTACTTTGCCTTTTGGTGCTCCATTAAATGTCTTGTGTGGGTGCCCTATGGGCAACATGCACGCGCCGCCGCCGCCTCCGGTTCGATGCGCGTAACGGGTGCGGGTACGTGCCCACATCTGCATGCATCGAATGCCGATTCGATTTTCACTTGAAGTTCGGACTGAGACCCTAAATAATTTTTTTGGTTTTTTCATTCAAAGTTTCTGACCGTTACCACACATTTATTTCTGTAACGGTTCGATTTTGAATTCCATCCAGGTTCAATGAACCTTGTGATGGAAATCAATTTTTGTAACGTTCATAACGTTCCTCTTAATTGACTCTTTAAATCTGCCATCATTCTCCTCCTTGGAATGCCTATATATTGAGTCCCTCTCCTCCTTCTAAAAACACAGAAAAAAATTATCATTCCGAAACTCTCTACAAAATTTCTCTTTCCGAAAATTTGGTGCTCTTTCTTGTTGCTCTGGGCAGAGCTAAGTACGTGGTCACTCTCTCCGACGTCGTGTGCGACAACGAGATTCCGGTGGAGCGGAAATTTTACCACTAGGAGCGTTCGGATACGGTCTGCACATAGATCCGAGCTAACTCTTAGGGCAGTGCTACGTGCACGCCTTCCTCGGAGGCCGGTAACATTTACGTAATTTATTTTATTTGCAGATTTTAAGTGAAAAAAATTGAAGAAATTTCTAACAATCGAAGAGGTAGCTATTGTCTAATAATTTAAGTACAACTTTGTCTATTAAGTTGATTCATAATTTTCTTAACGTCTGATTACTGTAACAAACAATCGGTTCACAGTTCACGTTTGTTACAAATTTATTTCTGTACCAAGAAGTTGCTTAACAAGACTTGGTGAAACGTTTACTTGCTGTAAACGTTTGCATGCTGTAAACGTTTGCCTTTGCTTGCTTGTGTACCAAGAAGTAGTAAACGTTTGCTTGCTTTTGTAACAAGAAGTTGCTTTAACAAATTTACTTTTGCTTAGACTTACTTTTGCTTAGATTTTGTTCAGGAAACAAACTTACTTATTTAAAATTAAGTTTTTGCTTGCTGTTATTTGTTTCCATATTTTTAAAACATATTAACTTGCTTGCTTGCTGTCATTTGTTTCATGTTAAAACTTGTCTATTGTTAAAACATATTAACTTGCTGTGAAGACATATTAACTTGTTTGCTTCCATTTTTTTTTAAAGCAAATTATTTGTTTTAGCTATAAAAAGCTATCGTGGTTTATTTCATATCGGTACCATATTATTTAATATTTGTTATTACTGCTATTATCAATTATCATTTCATAGATCAATTATCACTTCCTAGATTGACACCTTAGACAAACATTAATGTGTTACTACATTTTGTCAATACTAGTTTTCATTTTATTCAATATTTTAATTTAGGCTAAATCAAACAATTAATTAATTTAGTAAAAAAAAATTTATTTTAAAGTTCTAAAGTTAAGATTTGTTTGGGAACAAGCCGAAAGGGCCCTTCTGTCAACAAGGCGAAATATCGTCTAAGCGACTGGTACTTAAGAGTTCCTAGTGAACCTCCGCTTGCTGGGATCCGGCCCCTACAGTTAACCCAACCTTATCAAAACTTGAAAAACTAAAAAATTTAAAGGTTTATTACTAAAATTATTTTAATTGTTAATTTTAGATTAAAACCATCTTATTGAGTAAATATAAATTTTTCAGACCTTAGAAATATGACTTCCAAGGAAGAGACTTTCTCTGCAAAGCCTGCAAAATTCAATGGCACCTACTTCAAGAGGTGGCAGAGCCAGATGAAATTTTGGCTTACCACCTTAGGTCTGATTTTTGCCATTGATGGGTCTTGACCTGAGGCGGTAAAAAATACTTTGTAACTTTTATAGATGACCATTCAAAATATTGTTACACCTACCTCCTTAAGACCAAAGATAAAGTTCTAGACAGATTCAAGGTCTATAAATCTGAAGCTGCGAACCAGTTGGATAGGAAGATTAAGATCCTTAGATCAGATCGTGGTGGAGAATATACCTCAAATGAAATGACTAACTTCTGTGAAGAGCACGGAATTATTCATGAGGTAACTGCTCCTTATTCACCACAATCCAATGGAGTTGCTGAAAGGAAGAATCGTACTCTTTTAGATATGGTCAATGCCATGCTTCTCAGCTCAGGTGCCCCTGACAATCTTTGGGGAGAAGCCTTATTGTCAGCATGTTATATTCTTAATAGGATACCCAGTAAGACTAATGATAAGACCCCATATGAGTTATGGAAAGGTCGAACCCTTAGGATTAATTACGTCAAAGTTTGGGGATGTCTAGCTAAAGTAGGAATTCCTGAACCCAAAAAGAGGAAGATAGGACCTAAGACTGTAGATACTGTATTCATAGGATATGCCCTAGATATTAATGCCAATAGATTTCTTGTAACCCATTCTGAAGTAAATAAAATCTCTAATAACACAATCATTGAAGCTACAGATGCAGTTTACTTTGAGAATTTTTTTCCTTCAAGGATAGAAACCCTTCATCTTCCTCTAACCCTTCTCTTACTTCGTCTACTAGTTCTCATGACCAAATGCCTAATTCTTAATCTGAACAAGTCATAGAACCTAGAAGGAGTAAAAGAAAAAAGATTGAAAAGAATTTAGGAGAAAGATTTTATATATTTTTGATAAGGTGATCCCTCAACTTATGAAGAAGCTATATCCTCTTCTGATGCCCCTTTCTGGAAAGAAGCTATTAACAATGAGTACAACTCCATCATGGAGAACAATACTTGATTTTTAGCAGACCTTCCTTTAGACAGCAAACCAATAGGTTGTAAGTGGATCTTTAAGAAGAAACTTAGAGCCGATGGTACCATAGAAAAATATAAGGCTAGATTAGTGGCCAAAGGATTCACCCAGAAGAAAGGATTAGATTATTTTGATACCTACTCTCTTGTAGCTAGAATATCTTCTATTAGAACCCTTCTAGCTTTAGCATCCATTCATGATATGCTGATCCATCAAATGGATGTAAAGACAGCATTTCTAAATGGAGATTTAGAAGAAGAGATATATATGGAGCAACCTGAAGATTTTATTACTAAAGGTCAAGAAAAGAAGGTTTGCAGATTAGTAAAATCTCTTTATGGCCTAAAGCAAGCTCCCAAGCAATGGCACAACAAATTTGATAAAGTCATTATAGAATTTAGTTTTGTGCCAAATGAATATGACAAATGTTTGTATTCCAAAAATACAAATAAAAGTTGTGTCATCTTATGCTTGTATGTTGATGATATCCTTATTCTAGGATCTTTACTGGAACTGATAAATAACACTAAGAATTATTTGTCTAACCAGTTTGATATGAAAGACCTAGGTGAAGCAAACCTGATCCTAGGAATGCAAGTGTCAAAAAGGAAATAGGGCTATACTCTATCCTTAGCACATTCAATTGAGAAAATGCTAAGGAAGTTTGAGTACTTTGACAAGAAACATATCCTTACCCCTTATGACAGTAATGTCGTTCTCAAGAAGAACGAAGGATCACCTATAGAACAACATAGATATTCACAAATGATTGGGTCCCTTATGTACATAACAAATAGGACTAGACCTGACATTGCATTTGCTATTGGAAGACTAAGTAGGTATACTAGTAACCCAAATCAATCACATTGGACTGCATTGGACAGAGTATTTAGATATCTTAAGGGAACTCTAGATTATAAACTTCATTATACTAGACACCCTGATATCATAGAAGGTTACTCCGATGCAAATTGGGTAACTGATTCACATGAAGTGAAATTCACTACTGGATATATTTTTACCCTAGTAGGGGCTGCAATCTTCTGGAGATCATGTCACGACCCGATTCCAACTAAATGGGTCGAACCGGATCATGCCCAGCCTGCACCGTTGTTGAGACGGCGGCAGTAAGCTGTTCCATTAGCAGGTAACCATACAACAACATCTATATTTCTCACAACTCTTTATTCGAGAAATAAAACTTTATTAAACTTTGAAACCAAATACAACTGCAATTTAAATGTACTGAAATAAATAACTGAATTCAAATAACAGAGTTTCAAATAGACAACAAATCTGGAAAAGGAAAAGCTAGCTAATCAGTCGGCTCATCGGCCTCAGTCCCAATGTCCTCCAATGGGGACTCTGGCAGCACTACAGGGTATAGGACAGGGTCGTAGTAACTGCTGTATAACAGCTCAGCATCCTCAATGTCCCCTAAAAATGTATCTCCAGTCAGGAGGGAGCAAAGTACAATTCATGCTAATTTGACAATTAAAATAATAATAGAATCATGCACTTTTAAACAATTTGAAGTAAACAGTTTTCTAGCAGTAAAACAGTGTGATTTGAATAGGCAATGAATATGACCGGCTTGGGTTGTACAGTTGTATCCTATTGATACGATTCGGCTTATCCCTGTGTGTAAGAGGGGTAAGCTAATACTGGCCTAAGTTATTGTCTTGGATGTGGTCATAATCATTACACTACTCCCCCAGTTCCCAAACAGTTACAGTAGTTACAGTCAGTGCTCTCAGAGAGAGTTCCGTGTTGCATCGTGGTTTAAACTTGCATTAAAACGATTACTAAATAATTGTAAACTAACACAAAATGTACTTGCCTCAAATGAACTGGACTGAAAAGTTGGAGACTTCGAGATGGAAATTTAGGATCGCCCTCGAATTCCTACATTCGAGAAATTTGACTCAGAAACCAGGATTACCAATCTAGCTACGCTAGTTGAAATCTCTAATTGTGTCCTAAACCATTTTAATTCTTTATTAATAAACACGAACAAAAACACGATTATTGGTGCGTTGAATTATAACGAGTGAAAGATCGTTTAAACTTTGTATTTTGGAAAACTCGTCGATACCAATTTAATTTGATTAAAACTTTGTATTTTAGTAACTATACGTATAAAACTAAATTTTTTATTTTAATGAGAAATACATGATCGTTGTTAAATATTAAACTTGCAGATTTTATTGTGAAAAATCTTTATTAATTTTTATATGAAAATAACTTTTATCAGATTTATGCGTATGCTACAAAAACTCGCAAAATCAGCAAATAACAAAAAAATCTACGCTACCAAATTACCAGTTACAGAACCAACAACCAGCTAGGCTTATGCCCATTACAATTCATTTACATAAATTGAAATAAGACAAAAATGGTCGTTAGTTCTAAACTTCCTATAAATTAAATATGAGTAAATAAATAATAAATTAAATAAGTTAAATGTAAATATTTGATGAGTCTCAGATATGGTCCAATCGTCAACTAGGCTAATGCCTCAACGTCCGGACGAAGCCGATTTCATTTGCACTTAGCCGGGGCCCATTGACCGATACGGTCGTCGTCCAAAATCCAAATATTTAATATACATATTTGAAATCCATTTTTAATATCATTTTTAAAATATAATTAAATTTACGGAAAAATTCGGCAGCATCTCCTCTGTTTTTGGTCAACCCAAAAACTGGGAAATGTGTGCCAATATTTTTCTGCAAATCCTAAACCAGGGAATCCCAATATATAGATATATAAAGATAACCCCAAACATTCCACAGATTAATTCGGAATGACCCGAACCAAATTCGGGAGTCCGAAACTAAACCAGAACATCACAGCACTATAATCGGAAGGATCCGAAAACTAAAGTATTTAGAAAACCATTTCCAAAATATTTCAGAAATAAGGAAAACCAAATAACAGAACTTCCCGTCGTTCCTCGGAAATCCCGGGAACGACGTTCACCCCAAAAATCGAATTTCCCAAAGGAAACTCGTGGACCAATTCATCATCGACACCGGGGAGGGACGAACTACTGTGATTAACCAGGGTTTACCCAAAAAGACGGAATCCGAAGGGTTGCCTCGGACTCGGAATCCACAGATCGGGGTTGAAAATCCAGCGAAGAATGCTGTCCAGAACAGCGGACAGCCTCGGGATCAGCGCTGGGGTGCTGGCCGGGCACGGAAACAGCGGGAGTTGCGCTGGATCCGCGGGGTCCGGGGAGCGGCGAGGCGCTGGGTCAGCGCTGGGAACGGCCGCGAGGGTCGCGGGAGGACGGAAGCTCGGGGGTCCGGGCGGCCTGGGGAGCCGCGGGCGCTGGGGTCGGGTCCGCATGGCGCTGGGAGGGCGCCGTTGGGGTCAGGCCGACGGGAAGGCCGACGAAGGGGGCGCCGGCGGGAGCTGTCGGCGAAGGGGGTCGACGCGGAGGGTTGGCGGCCGTCGGGATCTCGGCAGGGTCGGGCTCCGGGGTTGGAGTGAAGTTGTTCTGGAGTTTGGGGAGAATGGTGGTTGGGGAAAAATGGTTGGGGTTTGTTCTCTGGAGAAGGAAGAGTAGTGAGAAGTTGAGGTGGAGTTGGTAGGGGAAAAAATGGTGAAGGAGTGAGGAGTGGGTTATGCTCCAGGGCATTATTAAGGAGAGGTTGGAGTGAAAGGAGGAGAGAGTTAAGGGGTTGTGTGGGTGAACGTGAGCTGGGGAAAAAAATAGGAAATTGGAGAATGGGTGCTGGTCCAACGTGGACCAGCTCAAGTGGAGTATTATATTTTTTATTTTTTTAATAAAAGAATTCAGGATTTCAAAACTAAATAGGATTGGGTCTGGGTTCGGGAGTCGGGTCCGGGCTTGGGTCTGGTCCGACAAACAAAAAGCCATGTTTAATATTTTCAAAATTGATTTTTTTAAAAAAAACCAAAAATGATACTAATAATAATAATAATAATAATAATAATAATAATAGTAATAATAATAATAATAATAATAATAATAATAATAATAATTATACTATAAAACTGGATTTCACAATCTTCCCTCCTTAGAAAATTTTGTCCTCAAAATTTATAGGCAGGGTTAGGGGGTTGGATAAACTCAAATCAAACAGGTACGGGTATTACGCCCGTAACTCAGGTCCAACAATAAGAATTTCCAAGGCAGTCGTGGATGAGACGGTTTAGGGACAAATTTCATTTATGATATCATCCATGCAGAAAAAATACAAAAGCGAACCAAAGTACACGAGGTTGATCAGACCATCATGCACCGGTCCTGATTAGACAATATATTAGTGGGTGCACCTAATAAAATACTGTCATAATCAAGCTTGATAAAGAGATAGCTTGCAAAACTAGGCTAACTTAGCAGCATCAGTCAAGTTTAGAAAGAAAAGATAGGAAATAGGAGTTTATGTGATGGCTCAAATTCTGATCTTCTTCTCACCTCTGACTACGCTTGCAACTGGTTTCTCTGGCACTGAAAGGTTGAGTCCAATCTTCAGCTCTGAATTATCCAAAATGTGACTCGGATCCGGATTTTAGCGTCTGAGCTGTGATACGTAGAAGACGTTGTGCACATTCTCAAGATTAGCTGGTAGAGCTAACCGGTACGCTACTTTTCCAAATCGTCTTAAACTTCAAATGGCCTGATGTACCTGGCCTCAATTTCCAGCTCCGTCAAAACTGATTGTTCCTCTGGTAGGAGAAAACTTCACAGAAATGCTATCTCCTTCTTCAAACTTCACTGGTCGACTATTACTATCAACCCAATGCTTCTGTCTGTCTTGGGCAATCCTGAGCTTGCATTCACCTTCTCTACTGCGTTAGTCACCATCTCTGGACCCAACAATACTCTTTCTCCTATGTCGTCCTGTGCAAGTGTTGTACGGCAACGACGTCCATAGAGAGCTTCAAATAGGGTCATACCAATGCTGGCTTGGTAATTGTTGTTGTAAGAGAACTCTACCAAGTGCAAATGATCTTCCCAAGACCCTCCAAACTCCAAGACGCAAAATTTCGGTATGTCTTCAGGCGTCTGGATTGTCCTCTCTGATTGTCCATCTGTCTGGGAGTGATGGGCAGTGCTGAACTTCAATTGTGTTCCCAAACTATCGTGCAAATTCTTCCAAAAGTGAGAGGTAAATCTAGTATCTCTGTCAGACACAATACTTACCGGAACTCTATGAATCTGGTAGATGTGCCGCATGTACAATGCTGCCAACCTCTCGGTGGATAGATCAACCTTGAAGGGGGTAAAGTGAGCTGACTTCGTCAGTCTGTCCACGATAACCCAAATGGCATCATTCCCTCCTTGGGATCGAGGCAGTCCCGACACAAAATCCATTGTAATGTGCTCCCATTTCCTCTCCGAAATGCCAAGCGGCTGTAATAGTCCTGCTGGTCTCTGTCTGCTAGCCTTCACTTGTTGACAAATGTCACGCCCCAGAACCAGAATACTGGAGAGCGGGGGCAGACATAGCCAGCTACGTATAATGAAATGGAATCCATCTCACCATACGGTCACGGCTGTCTAGATATGTGAGGGTTTATCTACAAGCCATCAGTCTCTTAAGGTCATAAATTATCCTATTGTCTCAATCTCAACCAAGTAGTAATAGTTACAAGATATCAGACCACCAAATATACAATTGTAAGGCGTCCCAAATATTACATATCCAGATGATCATGAAGCTAGTCGTACAAAATGTAAGGACTAGCAAGAGTTAAGTCATACATGATCAACCTCGAGTTGCCAATCATGTTACAGTCCGCAGGCAGACAGTAAGTAAAATATACACGAGCTAACACTTACTTGGCGGCTAAACGCCTCAAAAGAATAATGTACAATAGAGTGGGAGAGCCAAAAATAACCCACTCGTTGCCAGGATTCCCTCTAGTGGTCACCATGTGGCTGGAAGGCAGGTAGATCCTTTGCTGCTGCTCCGGTATCTGGCCATACAAAACCAGCTGGGTCAGACCCCAGAAAGAACAAGTGCCACAAATGAGGCTTCACTTAGGAACTAAAACCAACAAATTAGCACAAGAATATAATTACTTAATAAGAGACACTAATTTAAGAAAAAGCATGACAGGTGAATATAAAAGACAATCTTGTACGGAATCAATAGAAGACAGAACATATGGAAAAGCATGACAGCATGATATACGATGAGATAACCATGGGACTATTCAGATAACCAGGTTACAACCCGTAAACCAAACAAGGACCAGAGTTGTAACCCTTCGTTTGAACAGAACTTGGTTTCTCCCACCATTTATCGGCAAGGTAAAGATAAGAAATCTGGTCAGGTAATAATCTTGTACAAGATCAAGACGAGACTAGACTGATTGAACCCCATCCAACAATCACGACCAAGCAATAAGTACGGCTTGATACTTTAACTAACTAGGGTTATCACAGGCCTAGTTACTAGCAAGATGCAATGAGAATTCCAAGTCCGGTTACCTGTTTGTTACTACCTGAGTGATCCCAGCAAGAAAAGAAAAAGATAGCTGGATATAGCAGACACACTGTAGTGAGATACATGTGTCCTAAGGTACCACACTCGACGGCGGGCTGGAAGTGCGCTCATCTCGACGGATAGCAACAAATCCCATGTATATATATATAAGGTCGGGACCAAAGGGGCAACAGGTAACTGGGAAATTCTCCATGAACTATTTGATCAATCTAGTCATTAACCTAGCCAGATTCAGTATGAATCCCTGACCGTGGTACTCAGGGATCATGCCCTAGACATGATGCAAGACACACAGGACTCGTAGTTTATACAAGCACAATCCATACAAACAACCACGATGTCCAGGCTAATGAATTAATTTGCCACGACGGGCCACTATCATTATCATTATTACTTATCAAGAGTGCGCCACGACGGGCCACTATCAAGCATGTCAGGGTACTTGTCAAGAGTGCACCACTACGGGTCACTGTCGTGTCATGAATTAGCAGGTCAAGTTATCAGGTCAAGAGTGCACCACGGCGGGCCACTTATCAAGCATTGTTCAATTATCATTCCAAACATAATAAATAAATTCGGGATTATCAAGTTCATGACAAAAGGCGTAAGGATATAAAATGGGTACAAAAATCATAAAAAGGGGAATATGGGGACATAATGCGCCCAAGGGGGGAGCAAGGGGTACTATGGCCAACAAGTGGCATTAGCCAAGTTGCGCCAGGGTAAGTAGGGTCTGGTCCAGTTGCGCCTAAACATCAGGTTGCCCTCAAGTCAGGCTACGCTCAGGTCAGGCTACGCTCAGGTTAGGCTACGCTCAGGTCAGCGTATGCAAGACATATGCCTCCAAAAGGCAGCGTATGTACTCCATACGACTCCTCTTTAAGGCAGCATATGTACTCCATACGACTCCTCAAGGCAGCGTATGAGGTCCATACGACTCCTCTTCAAGGCAGCGTATGCAAGACATACGCCTCCAAAAGGCAGCGTATGCAAGACATACGCCTCCAAAAGGCAGCGTATGAGTCAAACTGTGCTGCGCTAAAGAGCGTGCGCAACTCAGTGGTGCAAGCTAAAAATCTCGCGCGCACTGCTCACTGTCTTCTCCAAATCAGCAAGAACTCCATGGTTTGAACCCAAAGCATCAAAAGTCCATAACTTGGTCAAAATAAGTCCAAATCCAACTTTTCAAAGGTCAAAATTGGGTATAATAAAATTCTCTACAACATGGAACCATCAAAACTCGAAAATAACAAGATTAAATAGATCAAAACCCAAAAATTCTGAAAATAAAGTAAACTTAGATCTACAAGAATCTAGCCATGGAAATTAGAAATGCCAAGTACTAAAGTGTTTTAGAATATAGTAAAGAAAAGAATGGAGCAATAAAATCAGAGTTCCTCCATGAAGTAAGTTGCACTTGCCTAGACCTCTCTCTCCTCTCTCTGGTAGGTGAAGGGAGTAAATGGAAGAAGAAGAAGAGATTTATGAAGAGAGAGAAGAAGAATAGGTAATAAATATGAGTGGTAGTGGTAGGTAGGGGGTTCACCCCTTGGTTCATGATGAACCAAGAGCAATCCCAAATCGAACCAAGCCAACCCAAACCTCCTCCTATCCAAATAAAATCAAGCTCCACTAATCAGAATTAATCCATGAACGATAAATGACAATTAAACCACAATGCTAAATATGAAAATAAACCACAACTAACTAATCAAGGAAAAGAGAAATACGGGTCAGAAATACGAACACGTAAAAATACGTATCACAAATTTTAGGGCACTACAACAAATTAAACATCTAGCAACATATCTGGCCACGTCTTTCTTCATTCCAAACTACCAAACAATGGTACGTATATCTCGATACATTTTGTTAGCTCCAGGATGTATGGAATATTGTGACTGGTGTGCTTCCTTCATCAGTTCGTTCCTCAGTTCGCCAGATACTACGCAGAGCCTCATACCATTCTTCAGTGCTCCATCGCTGGCGATTGAGAAAACCCTCAAGTGTTCCTACCAACACTTGATCTCTAAGTTTGCAAACTGTCTCGTTTTGAAACTGCATCTCCTTGATTTTGTCCATCAGACTCGAGCTTACTTGCAACTTCATCAACAATGAATCAGCATCCAGCTCCTTCCTTCCAGGCAGTGTAGTCTCCAGTCCAAGCTTCTCAATATCCTCTAGCAGGTGCCGCTCCTTGGTCAAAAACATCGCCATAGGGTATCGACTAAGTGCATCTGCTGTTGGCCCATTGGTTATATGGTCAACCTGATTTTAATAATTGATCAAAACTCTGTCTGGATATACGAAGCTTGTTGGAACATCTCAGCTCCTTGGACATAAGCCAGATTGGATATTCACTTCGTTCAAGACTGAAGATCTGTTTGCCTACTTGAGTCTGTATTTCCTATGCAATGTAATTTTCTTTTTATTTGAGTCTAGGAATACATTGTACACCGAGTCGTACTGGCAAATAGGCTATTCCCAAAAATATTTTTAAAATGACCTATCAAATTGTTTACAAAAAGATTTTCAAAAAGGTTTTCAAAAATCACCAAAACCTATTTTAAAAACCCTAACCTAACCCTGACAGAACTCGGCCAGAGTTCGGCCAGAGTTCGGCCAGAGTTCGGTTGGTGGCCGTTTTGATTTTGAATTCTCTGGAACTTGGTCCTCCTGCAGTTGCGAATTTGACCGAGATTTGCTCATCGAGTTCTGCCCGAATTCTGCCCGAATTCTGACAGAGTTCTCCCTTTGGAAATCCTATAAATAGAGAAGTATTTCGATCATTTCAATTCACTCATTCACTTTCAATCTTCTCTCTATCTAAAAAGCTTTCTGCCTTCCAAAGAGTTTTTTAGAGCTTTCATTTTCAGATCCCAAGCCAGTTACAATCCTCTAGTCGATTTGTCAGTACGGTACGGTCTAGAAGTTTCTGAGAGATTGTAATCAGAAGGCTTGATTGAAGAATACCTCTTCACATTTGAAGTTGGACGAGTTCTTCGTATCAAAGCTCGCGTTGTAGAAGTTGCAAGGACTTCGTAAGAAAACTTGCGGTTTTTCCTATAGTGGATTCAAACTGGTAGCAAGAGTTCTACCGACTGGATTAGTCCTCAACAGAGGGATACCAGCATACATCGCTGTCTTTGCGTTTGCTTTCTGAACTCTGCCTTTACTTTATTTTCATCTGTGATTATATACTGTGATTGTGTTGCTAACTTTTTTAATTAGCATTATTCCGCTGCCAACTCTATTCACCCCCCCTCTAGAGTATTACGCTTTACTATATCGTTCCTACAATTGGTATCAGAGCGGGTGTTACAGGTAAAGCAAGGTAAAAGTGCTATTATTTATTCATTATTTATTAGATCACAGCACATCACATGGCTACTATGAAATTCACAAGTGAAGGTCAGGCCACAAACAGACCTCCTCTGTTTGATGGTACTAACTACACTTATTGGAAAACACGGATGAGTTTCTTCTTAAAGTCTCTTGATTTTGACTTATGGGCTATTGTTCTTGATGGCTATCAGAAGCCACCTCGTATAAATGTCGAGGGTGTTTTAGTTGAAAAACCCCAAAACAGTTATACAGAGGAAGAAAAGAAAAAGGCCAGTCTTGACGCACGTGCCATTAATGCTCTTTTTTGTGCCTTAGACAGAACAGAATTTAACAGGGTATCTACATGCACAACGGCAAATGGTGTATGGAAGCTTCTCGAAGTTACACATGAAGGCACGACTCAAGTCAAGGAGTCAAAAGTCAGCAGACTTACTCAAGAGTACGAGGCGTTCAAAATGAAGCCAAATGAAACAGTCACACAAATGTTCGAGAGATTCTTGGATATTGTAAACCCTTTGTCCTCCTTAGGCAAAGAATACAATAACCACGAAAAGATTCGCAAACTCCTGCGAGCTCTCACCAAGAACTGGATTCCGAAGGCTACAGCTATCATTGAAGGAAACGACCTCACCACAATGTCACTTGAAGTACTCATGGGTAAGCTACTCACTCATGAACTGGATCTACAAGATTTTGAAGAGCCTGCACCAAAGGAGAAGACTATCGCCCTCAAGGCTCAGCACAGAAAAGCTGCTGAAGATGACTCAGACAGCAGTGGATCTGACGCTGAAGATCAAGCTCTCCTAGCAAGGAAGTTCAAAAGATTCATGAGACATGAGAAGAGAGTCAAAGAGAACAATAGCAACAACTGGTACCAAGAAGATGCTGTCTGCTATGGCTGCAAGAAGAAGGGACATATGAAGAAGGACTATCCCATCAACTCATCATCGAGCAAGAAGAACAACAGGTATGAAAAAGGCAACCTGAAGAGATCAACATCCCGAAAATATGCCAACACCAGCATATGGCATGAGAGTGAAGCTAGCGACTCAGAAGATGAACATTCAGAGGATGCTGCAAACATCTGCTTCATGGCAATTGATCAGGTACCTACTGAACCTGTAGAAACATATGATGACTTTACCTTTGAGCAATTAGGAGATGCCTTCAGTGACCTGATGCTTGACTACAGGAAACTGCGTAGTAAATATCAGACCGCTAAGAAGGTACTCAAAGAGTACAAAGGAGAAATAGGAAGACTTACCGACCTACTAGCTGAGGTTAGAACTAGTGTTAGTGAGTCTGGTGAGCTTTCCTCTATAAAGCTCTTATTACACGAGACTAAACAGTCATCCGAAGAGAAAGATAAGATTATAGACCAATTGAGAGAAGATCTTTCAAAAGAAAAGAAAAGTCTTCAATCTGCACAAATCAGAATGGAATCACTGACTTCTGATTATACTAAGTTATATGACACTTCCAAAAGGTTGGAAATTAGGTTAGGAAAACAGCCTGAGCCTGCTGCTTCCTATCCTAACACGTGTCACTTACCGAAAATTCGGAACATTCCCAAGCCAAACACTGTCAGACCAAACCATATAAAACCTTTACCCCAAAAGGTTAAGCCCAAACATGATCATAGGTATGCATTCTTCTATAGTAGAAAACCTAAACCTACCAACCATGCACATCACTCTGCTTTCAACACTCAACATGCACAATGTCATTATTGTGGCCTCATTGGTCATATTTCATCTGCATGTAGAATGAGAAAGCTAGTTGATTTAAATGTTTATGCTTGGATACCTAAAGCTAACAATTCAGGACCCTACAAGAAATGGGTACCAAGAGTTTCATCTGCAAACTGTTTTATAGGTGGAACACCCTTCACATGCTAGAAGCAAATGGATCCTCGTCAGCGGTTGCTCACGGCATATGACCGGTGACGCTACTCTATTTGCAACACTGTCGAAGAAGAAGAAGGAAGGCTATGTTTCCTTCGGCAATAATTTAAAAGGGTATATTATTGGTATCGGTGATGTTGGTAAATCTCCCTATCCCGTGATTAAAGATGTCTGTCTGGTTACCGAGTTGAAACATAATCTGCTCAGCATAAGTCATCTAGCTGATCATGGTTATGGTATCAACTTTGGCAAAGACAAATGTACTATAGTTGATAGCTCAACTGGTAGTACTATCTTTGAAGGAACCAGGGAAGACAATATATATGTTTTCTATCTATTGGAAGAAGCTAACATTTCAGGTAGATGCTTAATGGCCAAAAGTGATGAGAGTCATTTATGGCATATGAGACTCGGTCATGCAAACATGGATACAATTTCAAGATTATCCACAAAGAAGTTAGTACGCGGTTTACCGGACATAACATTCAAGAAAGATTCGGTATGCAGCCAATGCGAAAAGAACAAGGCTACCAGATCCACATTCAAGTCTGTAAACGCAGTATGTACTACTAGACCTCTACAATTGCTACACATGGATTTATTCGGTCCTAGCAGAGTTGCTAGCCTCGGAGGTAAATTATATGCATTTGTAATTGTAGATAATTTTTCTAGATACACGTGGGTATATTTCTTGACACGCAAGAATGACGCATTATCCGAATTTGTCGCCTTTTGCAAGAAAGTACAGAATGAAATAGGTTACATGATCACTCGTATTAGAAGCGATCATGGAGGCGAATTCGAGAATACTGATTTCGAGCAATTTTGTGACACACACGGTTTTATACACGAGTTCTCCTGCCCTAGAACTCCACAACAAAATGGAGTTGTGGAACGTAAGAACAGAACTCTAACCGAAATGGCCAGAGTAATGTTAAATCAATTTAGCCTACCCAAATACTTCTGGGCTGAAGCTGTCAATACAGCTTGCTTTGTGCTCAATAGAGTTCTAATTCGACCCAAATCGAAGAAGACTCCATTTGAGTTATGGTTTGATAGAATTCCTTCAGTTTCATATTTTAAGATTTTTGGCTGTAAGTGCTTTATTCTTAATACTAAAGACAATTTGGGAAAGTTTGACGAAAAGGCCGATGATGGTATATTTTTAGGTTATGCGGCCAAGAGCAAAGGATACAGAGTCTTCAACAAACGTACCATGATCATCGAAGAGTCAATCAACGTCACTTTTGATGAAATGAACCAAATGACACTCGATGACAGTGATGAAGATCTGCCTACATCAAGCTCAACATCAGCTGAACCTGAACCAAGCTCTGCACAAGCTGAACCCCCTAGAGGAGATCCAGGAACCAGCTACCTACAGAGTCTACCGAAAAGGTTAAAATTCACAGCTGATCATCCACAAGATTTGGTAATTGGTGACATTACCAAAGGAGTAAGCACTCGATCATCCAGTAGAGATATTATTTCTAGTGTTGCATTTATTTCACAGCTAGAACCTAAATCTATTGATGAAGCATGTAGTGATAATTTCTGGATAGATGCCATGCAAGAGGAATTGAACCAATTCGAACGGAATCAAGTTTGGGAACTTGTTCCCAAGCCTATTGATCATCCGGTCATTGGCACCCGTTGGGTATTCCGAAACAAACTGAATGAGGATGGTTTAGTAACTCGTAACAAGGCTCGACTTGTAGCTCAAGGATACAATCAAGAAGAGGGTATCGACTACGATGAGACTTATGCCCCAGTTGCGAGATTAGAATCCATTCGTATGTTATGTGCATTTGCATGTTTTCATGATTTCAAACTTTTTCAAATGGATGTAAAAAGTGCTTTTCTAAATGGATTTATAAAAGAAGAAGTTTTTGTAGCACAACCTCCGGGTTTCACGGATTTCAAAAATCCTGACCATGTTTTCAAGTTGAAGAAAGCCTTATACGGTTTGAAACAAGCCCCTCGTGCTTGGTATGATCGTCTAAGCTCTTTTCTACTTGACAACGGTTTTACAAAAGGAAAGGTTGACACTACACTTTTTATTAAATCTTTTAATGGCAAGCTGCTTTTAATTCAGATCTATGTTGATGATATCATATTTGGATCCACTGATGAATCTCTTTGTCAAGAATTCTCTAAGTGTATGCAGAATGAGTTTGAGATGAGCATGATGGGAGAGCTGAAATTCTTTCTCGGATTGCAAATCAAACAAACCGATAATGGGACGTTCATTAATCAAGCCAAGTACACAAAAGATTTGCTAAAGAAGTTTGATCTGGACAATGTCAAACCTATTGGCACTCCGATGGCAACTTCAACAAAGCTTGATTCTGACGAACAAGGCAAGCCAGTCGACACACGTAAGTATCGAGGTATGATTGGTAGTTTACTTTACTTAACTGCTAGTCGTCCAGATATAATGTTTAGTGTTTGCTTGTGTGCACGTTTTCAAGCTAACCCAAAGGAATCACATCTGTCCGCAGTTAAGCGTATCTTCCGATACCTTAAAGGCACTTCTTCTGTCGGCTTGTGGTATCCCAAATCCAAATCTTTTGACCTTATTGGTTATTCGGATGCAGATTTTGCTGGATGCAAGGTTGATAGAAAAAGTACTAGCGGTACATGTCATTTCTTAGGCAAGGCTCTAGTCTCTTGGTTTAGTAAAAAGCAAAATTCTGTAGCCTTATCAACAACAGAGGCTGAGTACATCGCCGCAGGACGTTGTTGTGCTCAGATTTTGTGGATGAAACAAACCTTAGAAGACTTTGATTTATTTTACACACATATTCCCATTTTCTGTGATAACACTAGCACCATTAATTTGACTAAGAATCCTGTATGTCACTCTCGTACTAAACATATCGAGATTCGGCATCATTTTCTTAGAGATCATCATCAAAATGGAGATATAAACCTTGTATACATAGATACTGATAATCAATTAGCTGACATCTTCACTAAACCTCTAGCGAAAGATCGCTTCAATTATTTACGTCGAGAATTAGGAATTTTGGACGTCAATAATATTAATTGATTTTATTTTATATTTTTATATCATTATGCAAAAACTGTGTTAGAGACAAGCTAATAAAGAGTCTGTCTGTCACCACAACTATGGTTGAAGCGAAGCGGTATTTAAGAGTTCCCCGGTGAACCTCCGCCAGCTGGGACAATACTCCTACAGCTAATCTGAGACAGCTGCTGTGTAACGATATTTAACTCATAAAATATTATTAATTATGTTATTTGAAAGCTAAAATAACTAATCTTTGAATTAAATATTTGAAACGAGTCAATGAAAAAGAAGTAGCAAAATCAACTTGAAAGAACCCTAGGCGAATTCGGCCAGAACTCTGACCGAATTCGGCCCGAGTTCGGTTGAGGGTATCTGCGTATATATCCAGAACCCGAGAGCTCCTTCTCTTCCATTGCTTCCATATTTCCAACCAGCAGCTACAGCCGCCCGAAAATCCTCCAAACCCTAGGTATTCACCAACCCATTGCTCCCTATCTACTTGGTGAAATCCTTCCAAACTTTGGAATCGTGCGGAGATCATCCTTCTCTACAACATATCTAATCTTTGTGAGGTATAACTCTCTCTTTCTCCACTTTTAAATTTGTGCTTATTTATTTCAATGGCACCTAGATTTAATCCGTCTAAGAGGAAGAAGACTACTCCTAGTGAGGAAGGGTCCTCTTCGAATCCTCACACGGATTCTTTGTTTTCGCCAGTCCAAAAGAGCGACGGTGCTTTCGATGGGTTTTTCTTTCAAACCCTCGATCAAGCTTTATTATGGTACGGTGACTTTTCCATCCGATCCATTTGCAGCGGCGCTCCGGTTAAATGGACTGTATTTCCTGACCATCGTCACTTATTTGAGGCATTAGGGTTACATTTGCTTGTTAAACTGTGCTTTCCAATTGCTACTAATGCCATTAGATTGTTCTATTGCAATCTCGTAGTTAACACTTTTGACGTGAGCACACGTGTTGGAGGCATAGATATTGAGTTCAATGATGTCCTCCTAGCGGAGATTCTTGGGATTCCCAATGAAGGTGAACCGCTAGTTGATATCACAGAATTCGAGTTTCCCGAAGGCACTACACTCACGAGTTTCAAAACGGAACTTTGTGCACCTGACAGAGTACGTTCTGGAAAGTTTAAGGCTAACAACCTTAACTTGTTTAACTACGAATTGCATCGCATCATCTACTCTACTCTACTTCCTAAATCCACTTCCAAGGATGATGTGACTTCGCTTGAGCTGTCCGCTATGTATCATCTTATCAAGGGGATTCCTTTTTCCGTCCCCAAGACTATTATTCAGATGATGGGACATTGTCGTGCAAGAGATCGAAATCTCTCTTACGCGATGATTCTTCCTCGTATCTTTCAGTGCTTCGACATCGATCTATCGACTTGTACTCAGGACTCTGAGCCCAAGTTACTCCAGCTTTCTCGTCGCAGCCGGACTGCTTCAGCTCCACCTCCTGCTCCTCTTTCTGCTCCATCTCCACCACATCAGCCGTATGCCATGACTTTTGAGGGCATACATCAGCACCTATCTGCTTTGCACGTCTCGATGACGGACATGGCTCGCGAGCGTGAGTTCCGCGATGTCACCCGTTACCAGGCGATGGCAAACTCCTTGGCCGATCTGCGTTTTGCACAGACTGGTCACTCTGCCACTTCCATTCCTCGAGATCCAGCTTTTTCGGGTTACCGCTGTGAGGATGAGGATGTCCATGCCTACTTCCAGCCCGGTAACGCCTATGATTGGTATCGTGCTCCTCGAGATTATGTTGGCGAGTTTTATGCTGGCGCCCCTACTCATCCTACTGGCGCTGGTACTTCTGGTGCTGGTACTTCCGGTCATGCTGGCCGTGCTGCTGATGATATTGATGAGGATAGTGATGATGAGATCTGATCTGATTACTAGTGACATTCTACTGTATACTTGGAAATGCTCCGACATTCCAAGTTTTTATCATTTACTTTTTGATTAGTACTTTGTAGTTTGCTATCAGTATTTCTTTTTCATGGACATGTTTTTGATATTTCATTTATGACATCTCAGTTTATTTCAGCATTTTGTTTAGCACTATCTCTTTATATTGCTTCTGCATTACAAACTGCCTGTGAAATAGCATGCCTGAGATTTCTTTTATGTTTTGAAGCAATACATGCCTGTGATGATAATTTGTAGCAACTTTACATGTCTGTGATAATAATCTCTAAATTCTTATACTATATTTCTTTTATTTTCTCGCTATTTGTTACTTATGCATTCATTGCGGTGGAGTCTTCTGCATTTAATACGGGGGAGCCTTCTCTTGTGCAATTATTTTGCTAAGTGACAAAGGGGGAGAAAATTAAAATGATCTAACATTTTTTTTGAGTTATATACAGGTTATGAACAATTTCTACTTTTTGATATTTTTTGAACACGCTTGAACTAGCTTCATGTTATATCATTCATAGTTTGTCAATTATCAAAATGGGAGAGATTGTTGGCCCATTGGTCATATGGTCAACCTGATTTTAATAATTGATCAAAACTCTGTCTGGATATACGAAGCTTGTTGGGACATCTCAGCTCCTTGGACATAAGCAAGATTGGATATTCACTTCGTTCAAGACTGAAGATCTGTTTGCCTACTTGAGTCTGTATTTCCTATGCAATGTAATTTTTTTTTATTTGAGTCTAGGAATATATTGTACACCGAGTCGTACTGGCAAATAGGCTATTCCCAAAAATATTTTTAAAATGACCTATCAAATTGTTTACAAAAAGGTTTTCAAAAAGGTTTTCAAAAATCACCAAAACCTATTTTAAAAACCCTAACCTAACCCTGACAGAACTCGGCCAGAGTTCGGCCAGAGTTCGGCCAGAGTTCGGTTGGTGGCCGTTTTGATTTTGAATTCTCTGGAACTTGGTCCTCCTGCAGTTGCGAATTTGACCGAGATTTGCTCATCGAGTTCTGCCCGAATTCTGCCCGAATTCTGACAGAGTTCTCCCTTTGGAAATCCTATAAATAGAGAAGTATTTCGATCATTTCAATTCACTCATTCACTTTCAATCTTCTCTCTATCTAAAAAGCTTTCTGCCTTTCAAAGAGTTTTCCAGAGCTTTCATTTTCAGATCCCAAGCCAGTTACAATCCTCTAGTCGATTTGCCAGTGCGGTACGGTCTAGAAGTTTCTGAGAGATTGTAATCAGAAGGCTTGATTGAAGAATACCTCTTCACATTTGAAGTTGGACGAGTTCTTCGTATCAAAGCTCGCGTTGTAGAAGTTGCAAGGACTTCGTAAGAAAACTTGCGATTTTTTCTATAGTGGATTCAAACTGGTAGCAAGAGTTCTACCGACTGGATTAGTCCTCAACAGAGGGATACCAGTATACATCGCTGTCTTTGCGTTTGCTTTCCGAACTCTGCCTTTACTTTATTTTCATCTGTGATTATATACTGTGATTGTGTTGCTAACTTTTTTAATTAGCATTATTCCGCTGCCAACTCTATTCACCCCCCCTCTAGAGTATTACGCTTTACTATATCGTTCCTACATCTGCGACCACATTAGCCTTACCCGGGTGGTACTGTAGATTAATGCCAAAATCCTTCATCAGCTCTAGCCATGTTCTTTGCCTCATGTTCAGCTCCTTCTGAGTGAAAACATACTTCAAACTTTTGTGGTATGTATATATTTCCACTCTCTCTCCATATAGATAATGTTTCCATAACTTCAAAGCAAAGATGACTGCCGCAAGCTCCAGATCATGTGTGGGTTAGTTTTTTCTATGAGTCCGTAATTGCCTAGATGCATAAGCAATCACTTTTCCATGTTGTTGAAGAACGCAATCCAGTCCTTTTTCTAAGGCATTACTGTAGATTGAGAAACCACCAGTTCCTGCGGGTAGCACAAGGATTGGTGCAGTGGTAAGTATCTTCTTCAGCTCCTCAAATGATGCCTGGCAATCTTCCGTCTAGATGAACTATTCATTCTTTCGAGTGAGCTTTGTCATCGGCTCAGCAATTCTGGCAAAATCTTTCACGAACTTTCAGTAGTAGCCAGCCAAGCCTATAAACTCCTGATTTCAGCAACTGAGCTTGGGATAGACCACTTCTCAACAGCGGCTATCTTCTCCGGATCCACCGAAATTTCTTCTTCTGTGACAACATGGCCAAGAAAATCCACCTTGCCTGGAAAGAAATCACACTTGGAAAGCTTACCATACAGTTTCTCCTTCCTCAAAGTTTCCAGAACTTTTCTAAGGTGCTCTTCGTGCTCCTCTTCCATCTTTGAATAGATCAGAATGTCATCGATGAAGACAATGACAATTGATCTAGGTATTCATGGAAAACCTAGTTCATAAGGTTCATGAACACCGCAGGAGCATTCGTCAGCCCAAACGGCATGACCAAGAATTCAAACTGTCCATACTTGGTGTTGAATGCCGTCTTGGGAATATCTTCCTTCCTGACCCTGATCTGGTGGTAGCCAGATCTAAGATCAATCTTCGAAAACACCTTGGCTCCGCTCAATTGATCAAATAGGTCATCGATCCGGGGCAGAGGGTACTTGTTCTTGATGGTGATATTGTTCAGCACCCGGTAATCGATGCACATCTGTACTGTTCCGTGCTTCTTGTGCACTAACAAGATAGACGCTCCCTAGGATGAAGTTCCATCCTGGATAAATCCTAGAGCCTTCATTGATCTGGTCCTTCATCTTCTTGGCTTCCTTCGGGTTGACTCTATAGCATCCCTTAAAAATAGGGGAGAGCCGGGGACTAGGTCAATGGTGATTTCTATGTCTCGATCTAGGGTAATCCGGGAAGACTATCAGGGAAGACATCTACCATAAAGGTGTAACTAAGAATTTTATTCATGTGGAAAAATACAGCAAAAACTCTTATGATTTGTAAGCCCCTGATTTTCAAATTTTTTTTAAACTAGTGTTAATTAATTATTAAATGTCATTATTGGTTTTAAAATAATTTAATATGATTTTAGGAATTTTCTAGAATTTTTAAATGAGTTTTAAATGAGTTTTAAATGAGTTTTAAATACAAAAATATCATTTTGCAATTAATTAAAATATTTTAATATCATTCTGTAATTATTAAAATTGTTTTAAAACAGTTTTGTAATACTTAAAATTGTTTTAATGTAGTTTTGTAATTAATTAAATTGTTACTATATCAATTTGCAATTAATGGATTGTTATAAGTAAGGACTGCAAATTTTATTTGCATTTTGACTCTGCGGAGGGACCTAACTGTAATAACCTAAACCCTAGGGTCTAAACTACAAACCCACCATCACCCCCACGATCGGTCGGGCCACCTGGCCCCGACGACCCGCCGGCAAACCCGGCCGACCTGACCCCCACCGCCTTTCCAACCCTATAAAAGAAACCCCCTCGCCTTCCCCGACAACCCCCTACCATTTCGACCCATCACCACGCCGTCCCGACCACCTTCTTCCTCACTCTTTCCCGTCGGAACCCTAACTCCGACGATCACCACCCCCACCCCTACACAAACCCTCAGGGCCAACCACCACCACCATCACGTCCGCCTCGACGAGCCGCGTCCAGCGCCACCCAAGCGCCGCCGTCCCGACGCCCCCAGCCGTCGATCGCCTCCTCGACAGCAGCCCGACTTCGGACACGTACGTGTCATACCCTCCTCCCTTCGATTTGTGTCACGTGTACGCGGACACGGACTCGCCTGGCCTCGACAAACCTAATGGTAAGCTCGGACACGGCCAACTGGACTCGTACGCATCGTGCACGCCCAGGACACAGGACTCGTGTGTACTCGTGTCCTAAACTGTCTGGACACAGAGACGCAACGAATGGACTTTTCGGGTTTAGATCCATTAAAAACCAGACTGAAATAAATTAATCAAATCCCCTTCCCTAACAAACCGGCCGGACTGGCCTACTGGCCAGCCCGCACAGTTTAGAAACCCCCCCTTCTCCTGAGGGCAGAGTTCGAGCCCCCTTTCTATTTCTTTTTTTCTTTTCTTTTCTGTTATCTTTTCTTTTCTTTTTATTTTGTATTCATATATATATATATGTATATATATTAATATATATATATGTATATGTATATACTGTTTTTATTAACAGTATTTAATATATATGTATATATTTTATAGTTAGTAAATTTTATATATATATGTTTATATATACATTTTCCTATGTATATATATTATATATATATATATATACACTATATTATTAAGTGTGTTCTTATATATATATATTTGTATATATATATATATATATATATATATATATATATATATATATATATATATATATATATATATATATATATATATATATATATTTTATAAATTAAGTATTTTTCTCTTACATATATATATGTACTTTTAAAACATATGTATGCATATTTTCACTATGCATAACTTTACCTTATTAAAATAATAATATTTATTTTGACTATTACCAAACTGTATTTTTATTGTATTTAAATTACTGCAACCATTTGGTGTCCAAGCCTAGCATGGGTATTTGGGCTCAAATGTGTTTTCACACATTCAAGACCTGTACAAGTCATATTGGACTTGATTCATGGCCTTGGGTCCTGTATTTGAACTTTGGTTCAAATTATGTACATGGACAAAATACGCAGAAAATTAATTATTGTGTGCCTTGCTGTTTTTGTTTTTCTAAAAATACTTAAAGTATTGCTAAAATTATGGAAAAATAGTTTTTAGATACTATGTTAAGTTAGCTAATTTAGTATAATTTTTGTAATATTTAATTTACTGTTTTGCCACTAGTTTGGCATATGAAACCAAAACTCATTTTCTGTATACTTAGGAAAACTGGATTTTTATAAAATATTTGTACTGGTTAATAAATTCCAGAAAAATTAGTATAAATTTCTATGATTAACAAGGATCACTTTGATACTTTGCTTTAAGAAAAACTAGACTTTTTGCCTATCTCTAAAATTGTTAGAACACAATGATCTTTTGTTTTATTTATTGATTAATTACGACTTGTAGCTTTTTGTGTTATTCCGCGTTTAAGCCGTGTTGAACCCCATCCCTCACTAGTGTAAAGACCCTAGAAAGTTAGTTAACAGTAGTGTGTCACCCCATATTGGTCTCCTATGCCCAAAATCATCGTTTTGGCTAGGTGCCCAATCACAAGTCGTGTTTCACAAATTAGTGTCCTAGTGTTTTAGCTTAGTGTAAAACTAAGTTGTTATATTTACTTCTACAGTGACGAGCTACCAGACATCCATAGAATTGTTATCGTAGCTTGTTTTGTTTTGCTTTGCTAGAGGCAAGTACTTTCTACGAACTTTACATATTGTCACATAAAATGAACTGCAAACCCCACCATGTTACATGCTGATCCTTGGGGTAGCAAGTTAGATCTCTACATGTTGTACTTTCAGTTACTACCATGCTTAGAACAGTCTTGATGTATCTCTCACATGATTAGAATATGGGTTATGGGGAAACTGATAGTAGAGTACGTGATCATACCCCCTCTTCAGTACCGAGTAAAGTTACATTTTATATGATACTGCGCCGTAGGCCTTACTCTCCAAGCTGTATTTGTACGTGTGTACATATATCGCCTTTACACTTATACGTATGTATATTTTATTTACATTGTGCCTCAGTACATTGTACACCTATTGACCGATCACGTACCTACTACAGTTTTAAACATTACATATACATCTGTCTCTATGACATATGTGTTCTTGCCATGATAGACTGTGTGATGCCATGCTTTCCAGTTATTCCTCACATGTTCATTCTCATGTTCATTTCCATGTTTCATATGCTAGTTTGCTAGATTCAGTACTTGCTCCCGTCCTGACAGGATAACGTTGTAGGTATACTTACTGAGGAGGAGTTGCTCTGTGATTCGTATTATGGAGTCACTGCCGAGGACCCGATTTTGCCATACGAGGATGTTCCTGCGGGGAGACTCGTCTAGTTTGCGTAGCTGCTTGGGATACTTAGTGTAGTCATGTATTAGACTATACTATTTTGTAACTGGACATGTATCCAATTTTACATTTCAGTTTACTTGTACTTGGATATTTCACTATATACGACGACTTTTGTGTTTGGAGCATTTATGATTCTTCTTCACTTATAGAACTGTTAGCACATTTAGTCTTGTCTTGTTATCTCTAGAACAGCTTACTGCGCTTTATCTTAAGCGTAGGCTGGACATGGCTCAGCCCGGCCCAACAATTTGGGTAACGGGTCGTGACATGATTGATCTAAGGACATCCTGTTACAACTTCCTTAAAAAAAGATAATGCTATTCAGCAATCCTAGGTACTAATCTTCATGGTTCTGGCTCTTGCATGAGCAGTCTCCAACTGCTTCATCTTCTTCTATGATCCTCGAGTCTGCATCATGCCCTCCTGCAATGGGTGTAGGAGACAAGGTCTGCTCGATAGGAAGAGAGTCCCTAGGTTGCGGTGTAGCAGGTGTTGCTGGAATAGGTGCTCTGGTATAATGGAAAGATAAGAGGCAGTTCTTTACCCGATGTTCAGCGGATCCACATGCCAAACATTGTCCCAATCTCTTGCGACAACTAACGGCCTGATGACCAGGCCTCTTGCAGTAGTCACAAGCCAATAGCCTCTTACGACAAGACTGTCGGAAAGTAGAGTACTTAATGGGACCCAAATATCTTCTAGATTCAGGGGTACCCCTCCTAGGGTGAGGTTCCGCACCAACTTGATTGGAGATAGCTAAGGCTACATCATTGACGTTCTTCATGACTTCTCTCGTGATATCCATCTGTTCCTGCTGGGCTTCAGCTTGAGCCTTCTGGGACTCCAGGATTTCTTGAAGTAGGGCAACCATTTGGGAGGTGTTCACTGGTACTGGTGGAGCATCAGGAATGGGTACTTCACCAAGGAAATGCAGCTCAGTTTAAGAAGAGGTAGGATCCGTCGGTGTAGTAAAAACTTCACTGGATGCATTATGGGGACGGTCAATCAACTACGAGGGAATAAACCCTGGACTTGGTTGAGGAGATGGGGTATGATCCGGAGATGACACCTCATCGCCAGCAGGATTGGTCTTATCAATGGCCATTCTCTGGAAGGTTTAGGATACACACATAAGCAAGGTAGCCTACCAGTCTATAATCAAACAAAAATATTTATATATATAATTCAGACCTATGTTGTGACAAATCAATGTTCTAGTGTTCTAATTATTTCTAGGTATGTTTTCCTAAGTTGTTGTTCGACCTGCATGGGCCACCACTAAAAATATGTCACGACCCGATCCCAACTAAATGGGTCAAACCGGATCATGCCCAGCCTGCACCGTTGTTGAGACGGCGGCAGTAAGCTGTTCCATTAGCAGGTAACCATACAACAACATCTATATTTGTCACAACTCTTTATTCGGGAAATGAAACTTTATTAAACTTTGAAACCAAATACAACTGGAATTTAAATGTACTGAAATAAATAACTGAATTCAAATAACAGAGTTTCAAATAGACAAAAAAACTGGAAAAGGAAAAGCTAGCTAATCAGTCGGCTCAACGGCCTCAGTCCCAACGTCCTCCAATGGGGACTCTGGCAGCACTACAGGGTACAGGACAGGGTCGTAGTAACTGCTGTATAACAGCTCAGCATCCTCAATGTCCCCTAAAAATGTATCTCCAGTCAGGAGGGAGCAAAGTACAATTCATGCTAATTTGACAATTAAAATAATAATAGAATCATGCACTTTTAAACAATTTGAAGTAAACAGTTTTCTAGCAGTAAAACAGTGTGATTTGAATAGGCAATGAATATGACCGGCTTGGGTTGTACAGTTGTATCCTATTGATACGATTCGGCTTATCCCCGTGTGTAAGAGGGGTAAGCTAATACTGGCCTAAGTTATTGTTTTGGATGTGGTCATAATCATTACACTACTCCCCAGTCCCCAAACAGTTATAGTTGTTACAGTCAGTGCTCTCAGAGAGAGTTTCGTGTTACATCGTGGTTTAAACTTGCATTAAAACGATTACTAAATAATTGTAAACTAACACAAAATGTACTTGCCTTAAATGAACTGGACTGGAAAGTTGGAGACTTCGAGATGGGAATTTAGGATCGCCCTCGAATTCCTACATTCGAGAAATTTGACTCAGAAACCAGGGTAACCAATCTAGCTACGCTAGTTGAAATCTCTAATTGTGTCCTAATCCATTTTAATTCTTTATTAATCACACGAACAAAAACACGATTATTGGTGCATTGAATTATAACGAGGAAAAGATCGTTTAAACTTTGTATTTTGGAAAACTCGTCGATACCAATTTAATTTGATTAAAACTTTATATTTTAGTAACTATACGTATAAAACTACATTTCTTATTTTAATGAGAAATACATGATCGTTGTTAAATATTAAACTTGCAGATTTTATTGTGAGAAATCTTTATTAATTTTTATATGAAAATAACTTTTATCAAATTTATGCGTATGCTACAAAAACTCGCAAAATCAGCAAATAACAAAAAAACCTACGCTACCAAATTACCAGTTACAGAACCAACAACCAGCTGGGCTTATGTCTATTACAATTCATTTACATAAATTAAAATAAGACAAAAACGGTCGTTAGTTCTAAAATTCCTATAAATTAAATATGAATAAATAAATAATAAATTAAATAAGTTAAATGTAAATATTTGATGAGTCTCAGATATGGTCCAATCGTCAACTAGGCTAATGCCTCAACGTCCGGGAGAAGCCGGTTTCGTTTGCACTTAACCGGGGCCATTGACCGATACGGTCGTCGCCCAAAATCTAAATATTTAATATATATATTTGAAATCCATTTTTAAAATCATTTTTAAAATATAATTAAATTTACGGAAAAATTCGGCAGCATCTCCTCTGTTTTTGGTCAACCCAAAAACTGGGAAATGTGTGCCAATATTTTCCTGCAAATCCCAAACCAGGGAATCCCAATATATAGATATATAAAGATAACTACAAACATTCCACAGATTAATTCGGAACGACCCGAACCAAATTCGGGAGTCCGAAACTAAACCAGAACATCGCAGCACAATAATCGGAAGGATCCGAAAACTAAAGTATTTAGAAAACCATTTCCAAAATATTTCGGAAATAAGGAAAACCAAATAACAGAACTTCCCGACGTTCCTCGGAAATCCCGGGAACGACGTTCACCCCAAAAATCGAATTTTCCAAAGGAAACTCGTGGACCAATTCATCATCGACACCGGGGAGGGACGAACTACTGTGATTAACCAGGGTTTACCCAAAAAGACGGAATCCGAAGGGTTGCCTCGGACTCGGGACGCACAATCCACAGATCGGGGTTGAAAATCCAGCGAAGAACGCTGTCCAGAACAGCGGACAGCCTCGGGATCAGCGCTGGGGTGCTGGCCGGGCACGGAAATAGCGGGAGTTGCGCTGGATCGGGGTCCGGGGCGCGGCGAGGCGCTGGGTCAGCGTTGGGAACGGCCGCGAGGGTCGCGGGCGGACGGAAGCTCGGGGGTCCGGGCGGCCAGGGGAGCCGCGGGCGCTGGGTTCGGGTCCGCGCGGCGCTGGGAGGGCGCCGTTGGGGTCAGGCCGACGGGAAGGCCGGCGAAGGGGGCGCCGACGGAAGCTTTCGGCGAAGGGGGTTGTCACGCCCCAGAACCAGAATACTCGAGAGCGGGGGACAGACACAGCCAGCTACGTATATTGAAGTGAATCCCACCTCGCAATACGGTCACGGCTGTCTAGATACATGAGAGTTTACTACAAGCCATCAGTCTCTTAAGGTCAATAACAAGCCTAGTGTCTCAATCTCAAGCAACAAGTATATATAACAAGATGGTAGATCATCAGACATACAAGGAAAGGCGTCCCATACATTACATATTCAGATGATCATGAAGCTAGTCATACAAAATACGAAGACTAGCAAGAGTTTAAGTCATACATGATCAATCCTAGGATTTGTCAACCATGTTACAGCCCGTAGGCAGACAGTAAGTAAAGTTGCAACGAGCTAACACTTGCTCGGCGGCTAAACGCCTCAAAAGAATATTTTTACAAGGGAGTGGGAGAGCAAAATAAAAACCCACTTGTTGTCGGGATTCCTTCTAGTATTCACCATCTGGCAGGAAAGTTGGGAGATCCTCGGTAGCTGCTCCAAAATCTGGCCATACAAAACCAGCTGGGTCAGACCCCAGAAAGAGCAAGTGCCAGAAAGGGGCTTCACTTAAGAACTAAAACCAGCATGTCAGCACATAAAGTCATAGGTGAAATAACATAAGACATGAGTTAAAAAAACAGGATGATAAACGATAAGATAACTAGAGGACTATTCCGGTATCCAAGTTACAACCCGTAAACCAAACAAGGACCGGGGTCGTAACCCTTCACCTGAACAGAACTTAGCCTCGAACCAATTATCGATAAGGTAAAGCATAAACAAGCATGTCTGGAGATATCCATGCACCGGATCTGGGCAAGACTAGACAAGATAGGACTCCATCCATCATTCACGGCCAAACAAAGAGTACGGCTTGATACTTAACTAACTAGGGTTATCACAAGCTTAGTTACTAGCAAGATGCAATGAGGTACGCCTACGGCCACAAGCCCTACAGACTATCCAGGTTATCCAGACGCAATGTTCAAGATTAGAGTTATCATGCCTTGTTAGGTGACTTGGATGCAACACATGACAGTGTGCATAGTAATCGTTTTATGTAGTGCCCCACATAGCAGTGAGTTGGAAATGTGCCCTACTCGTCGGTAGGCTACAAGTCCATCAAGGAAGGCACCCAGATAACGGGATTGCTTGTAGCCGAAATACCTCTCTATATGCTCTACTTGATCAATCTAGTCATTAACCTAGTCAGATTCAGTATGAATCCCTGACCGTGGTAACCAGGGATACATGTCCTAGACATGATGCGAGACAAGACTGGTTGCTTATACAAGCATAATCAATACAATCACCCACGGTGTCAAGAATTTACTTAGCATGTCAGGTTAGCCGTCGCAACAGCGTATCAAGGTTATCATGTCAAGGTTACTTGTCAAGGGTGCACCACGGCGGGTCACCATCATGTCATGTTACTTATCAAGATTACTTATCAAGGCAATGGTGCATCACAACGGACCATCATCAAGAATTATCATGTCAATTTACTTGTCAAGAGTGCACCACGGCGGGTCACTATCAAGATTTAGCCTGTAAGGTCATAATCCCATTTTGTGTTTATGCAAGTGCACCACAATGGGTCACTGATCATGCCATTCCATCACTAAGCCGTGTTCAGATTAACATTCATAAACAATGTCATGCTCACATCGGGTTCATGTCGAGTTTATATCAAAAAGGGGAATATGGGGACATAATGCGCCCAAGGGGGGAAGCAAGGGGTACCATGGCCAACAAGTGGCATTAGCCAAGTTGCGCCAGGGTAACAGGTTGCGCCAAGGCAAGTAGGGTCAAGTCCAGTTGCGCCTGAACATCAGGTTGCGCCTAGGCACTAGGGGTGCCAATCACTAAAATGCACAAGGTCGGGTCAAGTTGTGCCAGGAAGAGTCAGGCCAAGTCATGTTCCACCAGGCACTAGACTGCGCGAGGCTAGGTTGCGCCTGAGTCAGGTTGCGCCGGAGTCAGACTGCACACGAGTCAGACTACGCACGAGTCAGACTGCGCACGCTAAAGAGCGCGTGTACTGCTTACTGTCTTCTCCAAAGCAGCAGGAATTGCATGGTTGCACCCAAAGCTTCAAAAATCCATAACTTGGTCAAAACAAGTCCAAATCCAACTTTCAAATGGTCAAAATTGGGTAGAATAAAATTCTCTTCAACATGGAACCATCGAAATTTGAAAACAAAGAAGTTTGATAGATCAAAACCACCAAAATCTGAAAATGATCAATTTCTAGATCTACAAAAATCAAAGCCTCAAAATGGAAAATGACAAGTTCTAATGTGTCTTAGAAACATGAGAAGAAGCTATTGGAACAATAAAAATGGGTTCTCTTGTGGAAGCAAGTTGCACTTGCCTAAGGGGTGTTCTTGGTTGGTGGTGGATTTAATGGAGAAGGAAGAAGAGTTAATGAGAAAGTGGAGGAGAAAGAAAAGTTAGGTGGGTTATAAAGGGGGATGGTGGTGGGTTTAACATGATGAACCAAAGAATAAACCAAGCCAACCCAAAATAAACCAAGTTAAACCATTACATGCCATGATGAACCTAATCATGATTAAACTGAAATTAGCTAGCCAGGCAGGAAAATAAAATACATGTCAGGATTCCGTATACGTATACTGAAAATACGTAGAACGGAAAACGGGGGTGACAGGGGTCGGCACGGAGGGTCGGCGGCCGTCGGGATCTCGACAGGGTCGGGCTCCGGGGTTGGAGTGAAGTTGTTCTGGAGTTTGGGGAGAATGGTGGTTGGGGAAAAATGGTTGGGGTTTGTTCTCTGGATAAGGAAGAGTAGTGAGAAGTTGAGGTGGAGTTGGTGGGGGAAAAAGTGGTGAAGGAGTGAGGAGTGGGTTATGCTCCAGGGGGTTATTAAGGAGAGGTTGGAGTGAAAGGAGGAGAGAGTTAAGGGGTTGTGTGGGTGAACGTGAGCTGGGGAGAAAAATAGGAAATTGGAGAATGGGTGTTGTCCAACGTGGACCAGCTCAAGAGGAGTATTATATTTTTTTATTATTTTTTTTAATAAAAGAATTCAGGATTTCAAAACTAAATAGGATTGGGTCTGGGTTCGGGAGTCGGGTCCGGGCTCGGGTATGGTCCGACAAACAAAAAGCCATGTTTAATATTTTCGAAATTGATTTTTTTTAAAAAACCAAAAATGATACTAATAATAATAATAATAATAATTACACTATAAAACTGGGTTTCATAGATCATGTAAACAAACTATCATAGCCAGAAGTACAATGGACTCTGAAATGATAGCTTTGGATACTACTTGTACAGAAGTCGAATGGCTCAGCAATCTTATTATTTCATATACCTGTTTATGTTCATCCTATTCCTGCAATTTCTATAAACTGTGATAATAAATCTGTTATGGAACTACTAAACCATGATTCTGTGAATGCTAAGATGAACAGGCACCTGCAGCTGCGCTTCAAGTCAATAAAGAGCCTATTGGACAAATATGTGGTTCTTGACTATATAAAGTCAGAAAAGAACCTTGCAGGCCACTTGACGAAGGGTCGGTGTAGGACTTTGATCCTAGAATTATCGAGGGGGATGGGGTTAAGCCCATAGTATAGTCACCAGCAGTGGCAACCCAACCGAGTCTGACTGGAGATCCCAAGAAGCCGGTTCAATGGGTAGGAACAAGCTGGACTAGGTGACTATTATGGAACACTGACCTGAGATTAAATTCTCTTTAAAACAAAAGCCTAGGAGGCTATACATGTGTACATTCATACCTCATCCCTATGGTGACAGTGTTCCTTTTGCGATATGGATAGGGTGAGTTTAAACTATTAATAAGTCCAAGCATAATATGCAGGATTGATTCCTACCACCAACCTTTAAGGACTTACCTATATGAGAGGTCGTGAGGGCCGCGACTATAGGACAGGGCGATCCTAGACAACTCTCATAAATGTGTAAAAGTGCGCATGGCCAACCAAACGCGCCACCCGATAGACCAAAGTACCTCTAGCGTACTATGTATGCTATTTTTTGAGTCTGGTTCAAGAAGACTGACTCAAGGCATAGTCCATCAAGCTCTTCTTCAGACAAAGATAATAGTCACTATGTGAGATTCAAGGCTGTAGTCTATCTCATTTATCCATAGTATACAACTGCCCAGAAATTTTCTTACTCCTCTCTTATATTTTCTTCTTCTATTACCTTGGAACTTGACCTTTTGGGGGGGGATTGTTAGATGTGAGATTGAGCAAAAGCTCAAGTTCACTTTCCACCTCCTTTTGGTGGAGCTACTGCTGCTTTAATTCAAAACCCATGCTCCTCCTATAGTCCCACATCGGCTAGGATAGGAGAATTTGTTGAGCTTATATTACTTTGCCTTTTGGTGCTTCATTAAATGTCTTGTGTGGGTGCCCTATGGGCCACACGCACGTGCCGCCGCCGCCACCCGGCCCGGCTCGGCTCGGTTCGGTTCGGTGTGCGTAACGGGTGCGGGTACGTGCCCACATCTGCGGGCGTCTGTTTTCCATAAATAAATTCCTTTATTTATTGTGTATCTGGGAAAATTATAACTGTGAGAATCTGATCTAGAAGACGATCACTTTATCCCTTGGACTATGCGAAGAAGAAAAGCTCTCAAAATTTTGACAGTAGATAACTATGTATCTGTCCAATGAATGAGAAAAAGAACTCTATTTATAGAGTCAAAAATAATAACTGAAAAGATAACTGTCTTCACAGCCTGTGCTTAGTTGAAAATCACGCAGGATTTAATATACGCAAGGTTGTGAGCAGTTACTGGACGTGGCCTGTAACTGTTGGACACATGGCAATCATGCATGAGTCGTGTGCAAGTTACAGGACACGCAGGCGAGAGATCAGTGACATGGCTGCCACGTACTCCAATTTGATGAAATCTACGCAGACTTGTTGAAGACGAAATCCATGCAGACTCGGGGTAGAAAGCTTCAAAATCCATGCAAACTTGGGGCAAGAAGCTTCAAAATCCACGCAGACTTGGTGAAGATGAAATCCACGCAGACTCGGGGTAGAAAGCTTCAAAATCCACGCAAACTTGGGGCAAGAAGCTTCAGAATCCATGCAGATTTGGTGAAGAAAACTTCAGAATCCACGCAGACTTGAGGAAGAAAACTTCAGAATCCACGCAGATTTGAGTGAAAACTCAAAATACACGCAGACTTGGGATAGAACTGCCAGCTGTCTTGATTCAGCGTGCCTCGACTGACACAAAATCTCTGGCAGTGATTGCTTTTGTCAGCCACATTAAATGACAAGAAGCTCTTTTGGTACGCCAACTTGACGAAGGTTGAGTCTTGCTGAAGAAGATTTCAAAAATCACGCAATAGACGGCTGTGATCTCTCAAATTCTGTGCATACGTGGCATACGAAGAGACATTCTTCGACTGTTGTGCTGTCAGTCATAATTACTCTCTGACAAATGATGAGCTGTCTCCCCAGCATGATTTGTAAATATTGTCCTGATCAACTGAGCGTGACTTTTGACTCTGTCCTGATCAACTCAGCGTGACTGTCATTTTTTAAAGGCCTACAGCGTCGAATGCCTGTTCGATTTCCACTTGGAGTTCGAGCTGAGACACTACCAAAATAAGTTATATCAGCGACGAAATTAGCGACGCAGACTTAAAACGTCGCTAATTTTGTTGGATTTAGCGACTCCAAAAGTATGCGTCACAATACGTCGCTGATAGCGACAAACAGCAACATATTGCGACTACCTTTAGTGTAATAAAAACCAACGTCGTTGATTTGTCGGAAAACGTCGCTAGTTTTATTAGTTCAGCGACGTTTAGCGTCGCAAAGATTAAGACGTCGCCGAATATTAAAGGAAGGCCGACGCTTTGCGACGTATTTACGAACGTCGCTAACTTCCGCTAAATAGGGTTTCCTCGGTTCGACTTTTTATTTCTCCCTCTCCCCAAATTTTTTGTTCCCGCCCCTCTTTCCCGACCTCGACGACAGCCCGACCCCCTTCCCTCCGGTGCCGCTCATCCTCCTCCTCCACCGCGAGCCCCTTCTCCTCCCTCCGGCGAGCCCCTTCTCCTCCTCCTCCTCCTCCTCCACCACTGCGAGGAGACTGAAGGTAAACCCTAACCCTAAATGAGGTATTTTTCGTGTCCAAAATGGACACGGAGACACATTACGACCATGTGTTCACTGATACAGTGCGTTCGTGAGGTTTTGGACACTTTGTGTCCATTTGTTGGACACGTGGACACCCCCAAGCTTGCGTATATATGTATTTCACCTCTGTACACTTAATCCCCTCCTCCTCCACCACCGAACTTGTCCTCCTCCTCCTCCTCCACCACCGCGAGGAGACTGAAGGTAAACCCTAACCCTAATTGAGGTGTTTTTCGTGTCCAAAATGGACACGGAGACATATTATGACCATGTGTTCACTGATACAGTGTGTTCGTGAGGTTTTGGACACTTTGTGTCCATTTGTTGGACACGTGGATACCCCCAAGCATGCATATATATGTATTTCACCTCTGTACACTTAATCCCCTACATACACTTGTGTATTTTCGTATTAATTTGGATTTGCATATTGGGTTTGGGTTTCGATATAGTGTTTGATACATTGTTTCACCTTGCGACATTCCTACACTTATTTTAGACAACAAGTATATGAACCAATTAGTCAACATCTATTTGTTGAAGTATGGTACTCCATTCTTCGTAAGTTCTAGCTATATATGTCTCAAGATCCAATACTCGAAAATTCCAAGAAGAAGAAGAAGAAAAGAATAAAATAACATCGCTCAACACCCTATGACAACTCTTTGTAGAATTGTGTTAAAGTGTGAGTTCTACAGTATGAGTTCTACAGTATGGTTCTCTTTGTAGAATAAAATGACATCGCTCAACCCTATCGATCCTCCATACAAGTCTTCCTTCATCTATTGTCTTAAAGTGTGAGTTCTACAGTATGGTTCTCTTTGTAGAATTGTGTCTTACTTTAGACAATAAGGGTTTCCTATTTTTATAGGTAACATGGCAACATGTGTAAGGAAACATATAGGTGTGTGTTTGTGTTTGAAAGGGAGTGTCACAAGAGTAAGACGTGAGCATGTGTTAGTATTTTGAGCTGTGAGAGTGTTTATTCTATTGAGGTTAGTACCAACTGGAAAGTTAGGTTAAAAGAACCTGGGAACTATGGTGTGGTTGTATACATCATGTATATGTATGTGTGTGTCTAGTGGGAGAAAGGGGGAGGGTTAACTAGTACCAGGTATTTGGAGAGGAGGGAGAGTTTATACTAGTATATATAGACTAATATCCTAAAACTTGACTTATACAACTTAGAAATGGCTAGTTTGACCAAGTTGGAATAGTTTAGCTTAGAGTTGACTCGGTTGGACTATACATAATATATAGACTAATATCCTAAAACTTGACTTCTACAACTCAGCTTATATGAAATATTGTAGACACGGGTGATATACCGCCGCGATAATCTCTGACCATCGCATGCACAAACACGCGAAAGAAAAGTTAGCAATGCGAAAAGAAGATGACAGATAATCTCTGACCATTTAACATAAAATGTCATGTGTACATATACTGCGGAAAGTCTAGACCGCATGAACTGACAATTGCATATCATTCACTACCTTGATGTATCTATCTTACAGAATTATGGAGCTGAATTACTATCTGCGGAATCGTACTTGGATGTACAACCGTCATCCTGATGACATGTGCGGTGTGCGGGATGAATTCATAGAGGATGTACACCAGTTCCTGCAGTTTGCCAAGGCGTTTCCTCAGTACATGGACGGTACCAAAATTAAGTGTCCGTGTGTGAGATGTCGCAACTTGAAATATCATCCAGAAGAGGATGTCACGTATCATTTATACTAGAAGGGTTTCACGCCGAATTACTATCAGTGGAGCGAGCACGGAGAACTTGTGTCTTTAGCATCGGAGTACGAGCCTTATGTGGATGTCCAAAACAACGCTCCTTACGACGATGGGTTGGTGAACATGGTTTTCGATGCGACCGGGCCTAGTTTCGATCCCGATGATCATGATGCACCTGAGGAGGCACCTAACCCCGATGCTGCACAGTTCATGGAGTTACTGGAGAATGCAAGGACTCCATTATATCCTAGTTGTGAGGATCATTCACCGTTGTTATTTGGTGTATAATTGGTTATTTGGATACTTGGTTATTTGGATATTTGGTTATTTGGTTAGTTGTTGTGTGATTGTTGTAAACTTGCTTATAGGGACTAAAATCTGTGTACAGTGAGAAATGGACATTCTGAGAACTGGACATTGTGTGATTGTTGTAGACTTGGTTATAGGGACTGAAATCTATGTACAGTGAGAAATGGACATTCTGTGATTGTTTGGATCCTATTCTACAGTGAGAAATGGTTAGCTTTTTAAACTGCAGGGAGAAATGGACATTCTGTATTTTATTTTTTTTGCAGAATTAGCGACGTTTACCGACGTCCTCCGACGTAATTTTGCGTCGGTAAACGTCGGTAGATAAGCGATATTATCCAGTGTACCGACGTTTAGCGACGTCCATATATGTCGGAGGACGTCGGTAAACGTCGGTGCACGTCGGTAATCATCCCCAGAAATTCCCAGGATTTACCGACGTTTAGCGACTTTGAACATGTCACTAAACCGCCGACGACTCGACGGTAATTCGTCGGTAAATTTACCGACGCGTAGCGACACGATAAATTACGTCGCAAAGCCACCGACGACACGACGGTAGACGTCGGTATTATATCGACGTATAAATACGTCGGCAAACGTCGGTAATTGCGACGTTTGGCGACGTTTAGAAGATCAACGACTAACATTTCCGCGACCAGCCAGAAACGTCGGTAACTTCGTCGCTAAATATTTTTAGCGACGAAAATTGTCGTTTTAGCGACGTCTTTAGGCGTCGCTAAAACGACTTATTCTGGTAGTGAGATCCTAAATAAATTTTTGGTTTTTTCATTCAAGTTTCTGACCGTTACCACACATTTATTTCTGTAACGGTTCAATTTTGAATTCCGTCCAGGTTCAATGAACCATGTGATGGAAATCAATTTTTGTAACGTTCATAACGTTCCCCTTAATTGACTCTTTAAATCTGTCATCATTCTCCTCCTTGGAATGCCTATATATTGAGTCCCTCTCCTCCTTCTAAAAACACAGAAAAAAAATTATCATTCCGAAACTCTCTACAAAATTCCTCTTCCCGAAAATTTGGTGCTCATTCTTGTTGCTCTGGGCAGAGCTAAGTACGTGGTCACTCTCTCCGACGTCGTGTGCGACAACGAGATTCCGGTGGAGCGGAAATTTTACCACTAGGAACGTTCGGATACGGTCTGCACATGGACCCGAGCTAACTCTTAGGGCAGTGTTATGTGCACGCCTTCCTCGGAGGCCGGTAACATTTACGTAATTTATTTTGTTTGTAAATTTTAAGTGAAGAAAATTGAAAAAATTTCTAACATAACATCATGTCTTAGATTACGAGTACCAAAACACACACAACCCCCCCCCCCCCTTCTATTCTTATTTTTATTTGATTCGAATTGGAATTCAAACCCATGTTCACTCACTACATCGTCTTCTTAGTTGTAGATTTGGTTTGTTTTTAGTTGCTAGTTTTAGGAAATCGAGGTTTCACTATTTGAGGAAGACGAAACATATGATAGTAGATAAGAGGGAGAAGAAGAGATCAAAAAAGCATTCCATTTGTGTTCACCCACCAATAATTGGTTGTTCACATTTTATTCAAAAGTTGTCAAGTATCAAACTAATTTTTTTTAAAATTTAAATTCTCATTGCATAACAATAGAAAAAATAGTTTTAGGCTGACTCGTGATAATCCTTAAGTGAAATAATGAACATCATCCAACTTTTGGTAGACGAACAAAAAGAAACTCGAAAAAAAAAGTCTCTCTCAGTAGCTATTAGACCATTTCCAATCATTGTCCTCAATTACCTAATTGAGGATTTCTCCTCAAAAAACTCCTCCAACCGGTCCTCAAATTGAGGATGAATCCTCAATCATTTTGAGGATAGGAGCACCGGTCCTCAAATTAGTGGAGAGATAATAGAAATTCTAAAATTTGATGATCCAATATTAATGACAATTTTGTCCTCCAAGAAGTACCTAATTACTAATATATCTTACATATGTTAAACACCAAATTTAATTAACTTAACATATTTTTAAATTATAATAATAATAATAATAATAATAATAATAATAATAATAATAATATTATTATTATTATTATTATTATTATTATTATTATTATTATTATTATTATTGAGATCTTCAAATAGAATCTAATATTGAAAATATTTATTAGTATTTTTTTTATTAGATTCATTTGATTAATAAAATAATATTTGAACAATTTGACAAAAATTAATAGAAATGAGTGGTGGTATGCATCCTTTTTATAGGAAAAAGTTCATTGTTGAAATGGATGAGGAAGTGGACGAGGAAATGAGTGGTGGTATGCATCCTTTTTATAGAAAAAAAAGTAAATGGGTTGGAGTTGTATAAATATTATTAAATATTAAATAATATAAAATATTATAATATTATCTATACGTTAATGTATATGAAATATTATAAATATTAAATAATATAAATAATATTATAATATTATCTCGGTAAATAGTATTAATAATATAATGTTAATGTATTTGATTATATTAAATAGTTGTGAAAAAATAAATTTATGTAGAAATAAATAATAGTTGTTTATTATTTGAGAATTGATGGATTGGAGATGTAAAATTTGGAGAATAGCATCATAGAAGAATATTCTTTGGAGTTAATTAGTTGTACCCCTATGGTTTGTACGTATTTTGGTAACTGTCCCTGTTGTTTTAAAAATAAAGAACACCCCCTGTTTTATAAAGTTAATTAGTTGTACCCTCCTGGTGCATAGAAGAAAAGGAATGAAAAATTAAGCAGCTGGAGGGAGGGTGTTCTTTATTTTGAAACAACGGAAACAATTATCAAAGTACAAACTACAGGAGGTACAACTAATTAACCCTATTTTTTGTTGAGTCCTCAAATTAATAAATTTTTTAAGGATGGGTTGGAGATGGCCTTAAGCTGACAACTCAGCTCCTTCCGATGCTACTATTGTCATTAAGACCTTTGGTTTAGGAACAGTACCCCACATCAATGGCAGGTCGGCCCTTGCGTAGGACAGGCAGGACGGCTGTTAGGGACACCACCATAAGAATTGCAGCAGACCGACGAAGGAGTTGCCAATCACCATCCGAGTGGATCCTCGCTCGCTCGCTCGGTCCACCACCACACCACCACTGGCCCTTAACGCCACCAAATGACCTATTGCTGCAGGAACAATATTCATTACGTTTGACATTGGAGATCGACCAAAAACAAGTGCACTGGGAATTGAATGATCTTCAAATATTAGGTTTTGCCCATCATTATTTATATTCCATTGGTTGTTTCTATTCCATAGGAACAAATAACTAATAAAATCTCGATAGTTATTCTCTCGAATATTTGGGTTATTCGAAATAATTATTTTATTGTTCATAAAAATATTGAAGGCAATTCTCAGGTAGGATAGAAGTGGACGTGGGTTCGAATTTCAGTCTGAATAATAATTAGATAGAATGAGGCACTCCAAACACATATTTTAAATTATTAAAATTATGTAAATTACTATTTTAAAGTGTTGATATTGGCAAATAATTGTATACTCCAAATTAATTTCATATTTTTCTCCTTTTTATCTCTTTATTTTTTCTACTGTTTGATAAGATTTTTTTTTCTCCCTCTTTTTTATCTTTTTTTTTTCATGTTTGTGTCACGACCCGTTACCCAAATTGTTGGGCCGGGCCGAGTCATGTCCAGCCTACGCTTGAGATAAAACGTAGTAAGCTGTTCTAAAGACAACAGGATAAAACTAAATGTGCTAACAGTTCTATAAGTGAATAAAAGTCAGAAATGCTCCAAACACAAAAGTCGTCTCATATAGTAAAATGTCCAAAGTACAAGTCTGAAATGTAAAACTGGATACATGTCCAGTTACAAAACACGTAGTCTAATACATGACTACACTCAAAAGTCTAAAGCAAAAGGACAACTAGGCGAGGTTCCCCGCAGGAACATCCTCGTAAAGCAAAGCCGGGTCCTCGGCAGTATCACCATAATATGAGTCGCAGAGTAACTCCTCCTCAGTAAGGACACCTATAACGTTATCCTGTCAGGACGGAAGCAAGTACTGATTCTAGCAAACTAGCATATGAAACAAGGAAATGAACATAGAGGAATAACTGGAAATATGGCATCACATAATCGATTATGGCAAGGACACATATGTCATAGAGACAGATGTATATGTAATGTTTAAAACTGTAGCAGATACGTGATCGTCAATAGGTGTAAAATGTACTGTGGTACAAGTATATAAAATGTACTTCCGTACAAGTAAAACAAGCGATAGATGTACATACGTACAAATACAGCTGGTGCGCCTACGACAAGGTATATATATAAAATGTCAACCTTGCTCGGTACGTACGTACGTACGTACGAGTAAGGGGCATGATCACGTACGCTACTAACAGTTTTCCCATAACCCAGATTCTAATCATGTGAGAGATACATAAAGACTGTTCTAAGCATGGTAGTACTGAAAGTACAACATGTGAATATCTAACTTGCTACCCCAAGGATCAGCATTTAACATGGTTGGATTTACAGTTCATTTATGTAACAGTATGTAAAGTTTGTAGAGAGTACTTGCCTCTAGCAAAGCAAAGCAAGCTGCGATAAAAGTGCTATAGATGTCTGGTAACTCGTCATTGTAGAAATAAATACATAAACTTAGTTTTTACACTAAGCTAAAACACTAAGACACTAATTGGTGCAACATGACTTGTGACTGGACACCTAGCCAAAATGGTGACTTTAGCATAGGAGACCAATGTGGGGTGACACACTACTATAACTAACTTTCTAGGGTCTTTACACTAGTGAGGGGTGAGGTTCAACACGGCTAAAACTCAAAGTAAGACAAAAAGTTACAAGTCGTAATTATTCAATAAATAAATCAAATGAACATTGTGTTCCAACAATTTTTGAGATAGACAAAAAGCTTAATTTTACTTAAAATAAAGTACCAAAATGATCCTTGTTAATTATAGAAATTTATTATAATTTTTTTGGAATTTATTAACCAGTACAAGTATTTTATAAAAATCAGTTTTCCAAAGTACACAGAAAATGAGTTCTGGTTTCATATACCAAGATGGTGGCAAAACTGTAAATTAAATACTGTAAAAATTATACTAAATTAGCTAATTTAACATAGTATCTAAATACTATTTTTTCAAAATTTTAACAGTACTTTAAGTATTTTTAGAAATTCAAAAACAGCATTGTACACAATTAAAATTAAATAACTAATTATCTGCGTATTTTGTCCATGTATATAATTTGAACCAAAGTTCAAATACAGGACCCAAGGCCATGAATCAAGTCCAATATGACTTGTACAGGTCTTGAATGTGTGAAAACACTTTTGAGCCCAAAAATCCATGCTAGGCTTGGACACCAAATGGTTGCAGTAATTTAAATACACAAAAAAAAATACAAAGACGTAAAAATTACATAATAAATATTAATATTTTAATAGGGCAAAATTATACATAGTAGTTATAAAAATATGATAATTATTTTATAAAGATAATGTACACTAAGTAGAGTGAAATATATATAAAATGTATATCTAGAATATTTATATTACATATAATATATAGACTTTACATAATGGATATATACATACATATGTTAAAAATACATACATATATATATATTATATATATATATATATATATATATATATTTAGATTATATATATAAAAATATCTTAACTCTAAAGTATATATATATATATATCATATATCTATATAGATCTATATATATATATATATATATATA
>JANAVB010037795.1:0-55000 GCA_029216955.1 Iris pallida
CCATCAAATCATCGGAGAAGACGAGATCTGGGTTAGGGTTCGAGAGGGTGGGGAGAAGAGATCGAAAATTTGGGAAAAACTAGGAGAGCACAGGCTCGAAAAGAAAGAGACTGATAGTCTCTCTCCTCAGCAGTACAATTAAAAGATTTGCAATTATGCAAATAAATCCTCCCGCCAGTGAACATTAACAAGAAAACCCTCATCCTTTTCATATATTATACAGAAATCAATTAAATCAGTTAGAAAATTTGTTATAAGTTGTTAGGGAGTGGGGACCACTCCAAATAGATCTGAAAATTAATAAGTTGCTAAAATTTAAATATCCCTCCAAAATAATCATGAATATTTATTTAAAATACTTCATCAAGGCTATTATTTGAAATAATTAATTTTTTTTAAACTCAAAATATTATTAAAATATTTCTCAAAATAGGGAGGTGGGGTTACAAATCTTCCCCCCTTAAATAATTTCGTCCTCGAAATTCAAAGGACCAAAAACAATTTTCAGCAATTCACAAAAGATCCAAACAATTTATTTATTGAAAATAGAATTCCATAAGAACATAATACAATCAAATCAATCAAACAGTGTGGGATAGCGCTCCCGCATCTCGTCCTCGCGCTCCCATGTGGACTCTCCCGGAGAGTGGTGTCTCCACATGACACGAACAAGAGAAATAGTCTGGTTCCGCAAGCGCTTCTCCCTCCGATCGAGGATCTCCACTGGATGCTCCTCGTAGGTCAATCTCGGGCCCACCTCCAGCTCGGAATAGTCCACCACATGGCTCGGGTCTGGAATTTAGCGTCGGAGCTGAGACACGTGAAAGACATCATGTACTCCCTCCAAGCTAGCTGGAAGCGCTAATCGATACGCCACCTCGCCAATCCGCGCCGTCACGTCGAAAGGTCCGATGAATCTCGGACTGAGCTTTCCGCCTCTGCCAAATCTGATGACGCCTCTAGTCGGCGAGATATTCAGGAATACTCTGCTTCCAACTGCGAACCCCAGTGGTCGTCTGCTGCTGCCCCCCAGTGCTTCTGCCGATCCTGTGCAACTCTGCGACGCCTTGAGCCTTGAAACCAAGTACTATAATTACACACAAGAAGTTGGAATAACACGATCTAACAATGTTTTAAGAATCAAATAGGCACGAGATAGAATGAAGTTCAATTACAACTTAGAGAAGCAAATTTATGACGATGCAACTATTAAGTATGATCAAAAGTGGACTAGGACAAAATAGGAAATCATGGTCAGATGGACATGACTTAAGATCGAAGTTTAGACAAATCACAAACGAAGTACGGAATCACAATCTGGTAATATACAATTTTGAGGAATTCAATGATCTAACGATAAAATGTTAGAAGAAAAATTTAGCAACGGTTGATTTAGGAACGTACGAAATACTCAGGAGATATAGTATCAAATCAGGGTGAACATGCTAGGATTTGTGATTCTCGAAAACCAATAATCATATGAAAGGAAATATAGTCTCCAGGATATCCAGGAACATGTTGGTATCTGAAATCACTTTGCTTAGAATCCCTACCCCGCCAGTATGTATCTGACTGCAGTGGACTTTCGGCTCCGTGACTCAAATAACAATATGTTACCGACTATTCTGTGCACTATATCCATTTTCCAACAATCATCAACGAAGCAACTCAAAAGGTCACGACATGAAGAATTTAGGACAAGTCTCGACAGTACTCGAAAACCTATGATTGTCTGAAATCACTTCAACTTAGAGTTCCTGCCTCGCCAGTGCGCTACTGGCTGCAGTGAACCCTCAGTCTCCATAATCCAGCTAATGGCTGCAGCGCGCAACTGTCATGCCATAGTAGGTCATCGAACAGCCTCTCGACTCCCTAGGAATTTCAAAAGAGTTTCAAGGAATTCAAAATGAGTTTCAATAGTCCAAGTCACGGAAATGGTGAAGTTACCTGACTGTTAGAATACAAGGATTTATTAGGTACTAAGAGACGACAAGGGATCCCATCGGTGAGTACAAAGGGCAACCAGGGAGATTTAAAATTTTAGACAGGACGAAGTTTCAAATTATGAAGGAATATCAACTGATATCTGGAATGGTAACAAGATTCCACATAGGGGACGTTATCTCGAAAGGATAACAGAGTCTCGAAGGATGAACTGAAGCAAGGTATCAGATAGGAGACAAGTTTCAAAAATAAGAAATAAAATCCTGTACTGGAAACGAGTTTCAATAAAATCTCGAATAACAATGAAATCTCAAGTAAAACTTGAATAGAAAACGAAATCTCTAATAAGGTACACAGTGGAAAATAGAAAATCAAGTATCAACAAAGTCGTGAATAAAGAACAAATTCTCGAGTAGAAAATCTCAATGAGGAGACAAGATTTGGAATAGGGAACACGGTCTCAACGAGTCGCGAGTAGGAACTGAAATTCAAAGTCCGGTAAATCTTAGATGGGAGACAAAATCACGAACAAAACAAAGTCTCAAAATAGGAAACAGGATCTTAAATTCTCGAATAGAATCAAATTACGAGTAGGAAAAAGAATCAATGGGTGAGTAAAACATATCCATGAAACAAGCGATACCTCAAATAGGGAACAAGATCTAAGCAAAGTTGTGAACGGAACAATTTCCAAGTAGAAAACAAGCCACTAGGAAACGAATCTCACATAGGGAACAAGTTGAAACCGAAGTTTTCAAATTATGTCTTGAATGGTGAATAGAAACAAGTATTGAATAAAAATCAATTTCCAACAATCCCCAAATAGAAAACTGAACTTCGGAAAGAAACAAAATTTACAAATTGTAACTAGTCTTGAATAGGAAACAAAATTCCTGAGTAGAATCGCGAAAAAAGCAAGGTTACGAAGAATGGATTGGAGGAGTACCAATCAACGAATAGGAAACAATATCTCGAGTTAAGTTTCGGATACCAACCAAGATTCCAAAATAGAAAACAAAAGTTCCAAGAAATGGTCTAGATGCTAAAAGAAATTTAAGAAAAACTAGGTTGCTAATCAAGATACATGGTTTTCCCAACCGTGCAAAAGAGATCTTCTGTCTTCAATCCGTCTTCAGTATTCCTTCGGAATAATTTCAATTTCTTCAACTGTCCTGTTGTAGGCTGGTCCTTGAGGTAGTGCTCCATGTGGTTGCTGATTCTGAAAAGGTGGATCCCTTTGCTGTAGTCCGATGCTCCTCGTGCTTGTTCTCGGGCAGTGCGATCAACGGTCTCCGGACAATCTTTGTCTTGGTGAGTAGGCGATCCGCAGTACAAGTGTAGTCTCCGTCTTTTGTGGCATTCGTCGTAGTGGTGTCCGAATGGCGGCAGAAAGCACAATTGGTCACCGGCTGAATCTGAATCTGAATCTCCGCTGGGCTGAAGAAGCGTGGTCTGAGTGTGTTGACGCTTTACGGATCCACAGTAGTTGCTATCTTCATCATAAGTCTTCATGTTTCTCCTGAACTTCAGCTTCCGTTCCGTTCCATTGTCTGCGCTACATTATGGATCTCCTGGCTGGTGGCTCCAATCTTCAGATAAATCGGGTCCTCAGAAACTTGGATGATCTTCAGTGGCGGCTCCAGATTCTTGATCTGCTTCTTGGTGTAGCATATGCGCTCGTGTCGAAGAAGTTCAAAGTCTGAGAGTCTGGGAGTCCTCTCTAGCTCGGGAATTGTATTTGCAATGTCTGAATTGGAAAAGGACGGCCTGCTGGTGTCAAGGAACTCTTGAAACGTCTCCGTCAACTGCGTACTACCCATGGGGATAGTAGTGGCGATAGAAGATAGTGAAAGCTCGAAACCTTCAAGTGTAGGTGGATCGACTGTCCCGGTGTCGCGTGCTTTTGAACTATCTGAAAAACAGAAAACTATTAAAATAACCTAGACCTAAATACAAAAAGTATTTATAGAATATCAATATACCTGATATACCTGATATACCCTTATTTTTCGATTTTTCCTATGCTGTGATCAAGTTTCCCTAGTTTAAATCAAGTCCCCCAATAGTACACTAAGACCTAGGTACCATTAGGATAGACCTGCATGGGCCACCACTAAAAACATGTCACGACCCGCTCCCGAATAATCGACACGAGTCGGACACGCCCAGCCTTCGTCGTTAGACACGACGAAGTAAGCTGTACCAAGCTAGGGAAAACTAACCAGATAAACATGAAAGTATAGAATCACAGCATCTAAAAACGTGTCCCAGAATGATCACCATAATCCACAAATCCAGATATCATAATGTACCAGAATCAACAGAATGAAAAGTGCTATGAACTCTAAAGTCGATATCTAAAAGTAAAGCTAAGTAGTCTAAATCTGAAGCCTCAAGCTAAGCCTCATCCTGCTCAGCTAAATCCTGGGCTCTGGCCCATAGAGTAGAACAATGTCCTGCAAGCATACCTGCAACATATCCTATTCAGGAGCGGAGCAAAGTACAGTTCTAGGTAATGAACAAGACATCATGATATGAAAGTACAAGGGAACATGAAAAGTACAGGAAAGAACATGTGAATAAGTACATGAAAGAACAGGGTATGTAAAGTACATGAAAGAACATGGTATGTAAGAACATGAAAGAACATGATATGTAAGCACCTGAAAGAACATGATATCATGGAATCACAGGAAATAAGTACAAGGTATATCTCCTGAACATGTGTGTACTATATTTGAAATATAACTAAGTATGTGACCGGCTAGGGGTAAGCACATGAAAGCACATGAAAGCACCTGAAAGCACATGAATGGTACGGCTTAGGACCCGCGTGCATGATGCGGGGTCTAAGCTAAACACCTGAGTTGTTTCTTGGGTTTGGTCACATAAATAGTATTTCCCCACCCCAAGTACAAGTAATAAGAACAAGGAACATGAGCACCAGAAAGTACATGACGTGTTGCAATATGTCAATCAAGAAAGCACAGGATATAATGAAATGCACAAGACCATAGAATGTACTTGCCTTGCTCCAGGGAAGTACGGGTAATGAAGCTGATCTGTGTATCCACCTGATTAATGGATACAAGTTGGTTAATCTCTAATAAATCCTAATTACTGGTTTTTCCAATAACCAAGCTTAAATTGTAAAGTAACATGAACGTTAACTATTCTAGCAGGTATCTATGTATTGGTTGGTAGCAAACCCATCTAGCTACTCAGAAAAAAAAATACTTAACTAAAAGAATAGCCCAATCCCCTCATAGGAAATCCAATTCAGTCCTAGATTAGGAAATCAAATGTCTGAATCCAAAACAGTCATTAAACAATTCCACTTCAAATTGAAACTTGGTTGTGACTACACCATTCCAGGATTTACCTCAACAACCCACACAACCATGAGTATCCCTGCTACTTATCATACTAAGTTACCAAAACCAACACTGATAGATTATCAATAGTTTAGAAATAAGACCATGCTCCAGGCTCAACATAACTTTTAGCCATCCCATGTCACTCTCTACACACAGCAAGGAAGGAAAAAGAAATAAGTGAGCTTCAACAGATTTAGTTCTGATCATAACTGCTAACTCTTATCAAAATTTAAGAGTTGCCCATATGATAAACTTCCAAGTGAACTCCCCCAGCTTCAGTTTTTCATTAAAATAAAAGCAAAGACAAAAGGCTAAACTAGATTCAAACTCTCAAAATAACAGAAGCTACACATCATTAGAAAATCGTTTAGAGGAAAACAAATCTACAACCAAAATTGAAGTTCCAAGAAAAATTCTCAGTTAACTCAGAAGGATCTCCAACTTGATTCTGACTCCACCATTCTACGACCACTCCAACACCCATTTGAATCCAGTGACTATCCTTTCCATTTGAAACCCAGAATTTAGAAGAAGGTACAGGAGTAACTCAAATCCAGACTTCATAATTAATTCCAACAAAAAATTTACAAAAATTAGACAGAACTATATGTAACTACTGAATTAAACAATAATTTACTGCTGGCCTAATCCAAGAAATGAGAAATTATACAACAAGTTTAAATCAAATGAATACAAAATTACACAACAGTTAGTAGTTGAATAGGTAAGGCCCTGCCGACCCTCATCCCGGACACGCACACACATCAACTCTACCACACATAGCCATAGCCCAAACCAATAACCCAATGCCAAGCCAACAACTAGATGCAGAACTCAACTGACATAAGGTCCAATTAAACAATAACTGAATCAACATTCTAACGGCACTCTAAATACAAAGTAGATAACCCAGCCACAAGCTTCGACCACCTGAACTTCCTCTCCCAAAATTTATACAAACCAAAAACTCGAATATCCAAAATAGACAGTTAACAATCAACTGAAAAAAGATTCAAAACAAAGAATTCTAAACATAAATTTGAACAATCAATCTGAAATGCTCCAAAAATCTGCAAGGTGTACACTGACACACCCGCGCCAACACGCAGACCCCCAACTGGACTGAGCCTTGCTTCCCTGCATACGATCCCGACACGAAAATGTACTGGACACGAACAACCCGTACTCCCCATCAATGGTACAGTCCTGGCTACAAATCCACTCTCCCCGACTCAGTCAATTCCCTGCCATTAGACATCCACCACAGGTACCAGACACGGATACAATCACCCAAAATACACTAATTAAGGGACGGACACCAATCACCCTGCATCCCGACCAAACACCAGCAATTGATTTAAACTAAATAAATTCTAAATTCGTAGCAGTATCACAACAGTGGAGATATCGAAGTGTTACCTGAGAAAGAACAATTGAGGAAGGCTTGGTCTCGATTCCCATAGATCGGATGCCGCTCTCTGAATCGAACACGAATGGATCTATGCGATTCTCGATGGAACAACAAAATCCAGTCGACTCGATCACTGATCCAAATCGGACCGACTAAAATCTGACAAAATTAACCGAGAAAACCAGGGATCGATTATCAACCATCAAACCCAGAGATTCAATACTAATTAATAGGATACTAGTGAAGAAAGGCTCACCGTCACTGCTGAAACTCGTCCGTCGTTGTCGAGGAAGGAATCGGCGCCGGAAGAGAAGTCACCGAGAAAACTGGAGTTCAGCCGCCGCCGTCCGCCTCCACGTGGATGGTCGTGCGCCACCAACGCCATGCTCGCCGTCATGGAAACCACCGTCGTCGTGGTCGTGGGAACCACCGCCGTCGCGCTCGTGGAAACTACCGCCGTCGCTGCTCGTGGAAACTTCCGCCGTCGCCGCTCGTGGAAACCACCGTCGCCGATGAAGGAACCGCGAGATCAATGTCGTGGTCGCCGCCCTTGAGATTCGAGTCGCCGCTCGTCGTCACCGCCATCAAATCATCGGAGAAGACGAGATCTGGGTTAGGGTTCGAGAGGGTGGGGAGAAGAGATCGGAAAATTTGGGAAAAACTAGGAGAGCACAGGCTCGAAAAGAAAGAGACTGATGAGTCTCTCTCCTCAGCAGTACAATTAAAAGATTTGCAATTATGCAAATAAATCCTCCCGCCAGTGAACATTAACAAGAAAACCCTCATCCTTTTCATATATTATACAGAAATCAATTAAATCAGTTAGAAAATTTGTTATAAGTTGTTAGGGAGTGGGGACCACTCCAAATAGATCTGAAAATTAATAAGTTGCTAAAATTTAAATATCCCTCCAAAATAATCATGAATATTTATTTAAAATACTTCATCAAGGCTATTATTATTTGAAATAATTAATTTTTTTTTAAACTCAAAATATTATTATTAAAATATTTCTCAAAATAGGGAGGTGGGGTTACACAGGGAGTGGGTAGGATTAGGGTTAGCGGTTAGGTCCCTGTAGTTTAGGTAATTGCAAATAGGTCCCTAGCAGAGTCTAAATGCAAAATAAAATTTGCATAACCCATCCCGCACTGTTTATGTGCAAAAAAAAATTGCACATAACAATTGGAAAATTGCAAACCAATATATAACAATTCTAATAATTACAAAATGATATTAAAACATTTAAATAAATTGCAAAGTGATATTTTTAATATATAAAACTCATTTAAAAATCATTTAAAAATTCTAGAAAAATTCCTAAAAATCTAAATAATTATTTAAGGCCATAAATGACATTAAAAATTAATTAGCACTAATAAAACTAAAATTGAAAAATAGGGGCTGACACCTCCTCTGCCAAAGAGATTCGAAATCCCTGCAAAGACGCAAGAGGATCCAATATCAATAAGTTATCAGGAGCTCTTGCTCTGAAACGATGACTCAGGACAATTAATGCTGAAGAGTTAGGCGTGATACCAGCCATCACCCAGCTCGTACAATCCTGCCACGTGTCATGCTTCTGTTCAAAGTATCCCAAGCTTGACTCAAGTTCGAGATACTTTGAAGGGGGTCTTGTAGAAGCATGAAAAATCTCAGCTGATGACATCCCTTCGCCACAGAGCAGATGATATAAAGGCTCAGCCCAAGTGCTAAAAAGATAAAACAGATGATATGGAAAGAAGTCCCTTATGTGTCACGTCTACCAAAATCTAGTACAGAAACATCGAGACTACACAAAAAGGACTAATTATGTTCGTCTACAAAGGATCTAGTACAGATTCGACAGAGCCTAGAAGGGTCTACAAGGGATTCAGTCTTCGTCAAAGCGCAGCCCTTTTCTTCATGCCAAAAGATTGACCTCCATCGAGGCGTATTCTGATCTTTTTATGGGTGTAGCCTCCCAGAAGCAAATTAGCCACTCGTCCAAAGCAAACAGCTTCCTGAAGCAGTCATTGGCCCGAGCCTTCAAAGAGCGCAGCAAGTCACAAAGCCCTGAATGGGAAGGACATAGCACAAACCTGTGGCTCTTCGGGTTGGCTATCCATCCATGACCTTGGTCGTCAGGACCTCGAAGATCCCTCAGACGTCGTCCAGAGTTGAACTCCCTAAGGAGGACATTTACATACTCCTTAAGGGCAGTGATGGCTCCTTCTACACAGAGTTCTTCTATAAGAACATGGTTCCTATGAACGAGAAAAGCCTCAACCAGTAGCCAACTTATACAAGGCCGATCGACGCTCGAAGTTAAGTTTGGATCTCGCATGGTAGTGAAAGATGCCAAGAAGAAGATAGCGATTCTTCAAAGGAGAACTTTCCCTTTTATAGGACTGAGAATGGCCCAGAGTGCACCCCACATTGCCGACGGTCAGAATTTCTGCATTAATTGGATGAACCTAAGACTCTGCACGACGAGTATTAGTCTTAGACCCTTGGAATTCCCCATATTACAGTGGCAATTAAGTGGGAAGTCCTTAAAGAGCAGGTATTTATCGCTCTTTACTTCAAAAGCCAAAGCCTTCAAGCCAGAGGCACAGCTACTCACCTGTGCCAACCTCAGAAGCAAGATGGTGGTAGGCCTCGCCCTTTCCTTTGCTTCAGAAACCAATGTATTCACTCCAGAGGTGCAGCTACCTGCCTGCGCCAACCCCAGACACACAAGGGTGTTATACCCTTTCCTCCAAAGCCAACACCTTCAAAGTTAAGAGGCACAGCTACTTACATGCATCCATATGAGACACAGGATGGTGATATGCTCATATCATTTCTATTCCTACGGTGCAGTCATCTTCTCCAATCCAGAAGCTTAATTCACTTCTCTACAAGAGACTTGGAAACTAACACTGCAACCAATGCAAGTCAGTCTGTCGCTCTAAAAGTACAGTAACCTCGCCAACCTAAAGCGCAAGCCTACTCATCGCCTACAGCACAGTAACTCTGTTGCTCTGAAACACAGCTCCATCGTTGCTCTAAATGCACAGAAGTCTCGTCGTTATTCAAAGCCAAGTCCACTTGTCGCCTGAAAGCACAGAGGCTCTGTAATACCCAGTTTTCTAAAATAAGGGTAATTTTGAAATTTTGTATTTTAATTTATTTAATTATGATATTTTTTAATAATATGATTTTTGGTAATTTTTAATCATTTTTAAACCATTTAAATCATGACTTGTGATTTTGGTACATTGACTAGTGTAGCCTTAGACTGTTGACCTAGAGCCTAGTCATTGTGATTAGGATATTGATTAGTATATTTTAGCCTAGAGGATATTTTGGTCATTTTAGAATTTATTGGAATTTTTAGGAATTTTTAGAATTTATTTTGGAATTGTTTGATTGAGGGTTGACTAGGTTGACTTTGACTAGCTTTGACTTGTGACCTAACCCTAGTTAGGTGGGACTTGACTAGATATGAGATCCTAGGTTAAGTTAGGTCAACCATACTCTAGTTAGTGCAAACAATTGAGGGTATTGAGTTTGAATAGGAAGTTTTGACCACAAGCCATGACTTGTGACTTTTAAGTCATTTGTTTAATGACTAGGCCCAAAGCCCAAGACAAGTTTCAAAACCCTAAACCCTAGGCTAAGTGGCCAGCCACCATATCCTCCTTGGGAACACCACCCTATAAATACTCTCTTAGTTTAGGGTTGCCTCTTTTAGGAAAGCTCAAGTTTAGAAGGAGGTGAGTTCTTGTCTTCATTAATTCACCAGAAATTCATTTTAGGTCCTAAAATCCCCAAATCAGTTGCAATGGGTTCTAACACTGGTATACTTGCTGTTGTTGGAGTTTCATTTCAGTTTATGGTGGTTTGATTGGATTGGGACATCAAGGAGAAGGGTTATTGAAGGGGGTTTTTATTGAAAGTTCAAGCTTAGGTAATTTCCTCATCCCTCCATGAAATTTTGTTTTGTCTTCATCATTAGGGAGCCCTAGGAGTCCCCTAAGCATCTGTATAGGTTTTGTGTCGGGTATCCTAAGTTTTGTGTCCATTTGGACACGTATCATGACTGCTGTGTAGGTGTTTGTCGAAATGCCACTGAGGGTATTTCGATTTGTTTCATGCAATATTTTTGATTGGGAATTTGTGTTTTGGTGTTTTTTATCCATTCCTTGTGCACTGGGATTGATTCGTGCACGTTTCGTGTCGTTTGGACATGCGTGCACACGCTGACACGCACACGCGCGTACTGCTACAGGGATGCCCTGCCACTCGGGGTTCTTCCTGGACACGACATGACACCATTGGTGATGATATTTTGGTGACACTTAGGACACGTGACTGACACGACTCTGACCAATTTTTAGCTCGTCTCATCGAGCAGTTTGGGAGAAATCCCAACCGCACTGTTCTTTTTCTGTCTGTGCACACGAATTTCTTGGCCACTGATACGCGTGTTTAATTCGGACACGCGACACTGTAGACACGATACAGGTGATTGGACACGTACACCTAGACCTTAGCTAGGTGTGGACACAACCACGAGACCCCACTCGTGTCGTGTCGAGTGCACGACACGCGTGCACTCGTGCACGAGCCTGTGCACATTGCACAGTGTCTGTGAGTGCACTGTTTTGTGTTTATTCGTGTTTGGACACGTTTGTGTCCTCTAGTATGGACACAAACACCCTATATACATGTATGCATTGTATAATTAAGTTACCAACCTCTGTTGGTGCATTGTAGCTTGATTTGATTGGTCAAATCCTAATTACCTAATTTCTGAACTGTGGAACAGTGTGGTGTAATTCCTGTATTTTCAGATTTTGAACATAGACGTTGTCACCTATTTTTTAATCAATTTTTTACTGTTAAAACATTAGTTTTAGTACCAGTTAGTGTTCCCTATAGGTTTACTAACTGTGTGTCGATTTTTGGGTAATTTGGTTGTGTGTGGGAATCAGGAGGAGGATTTTTAAGAAAACTGGAATGTGGTTTCAGAAATTTAGTTTAGTTTACAGTTTTGATTTGTTTGAATTTCCTTTCCTCTATATTTGCTGTGCTTTTGTTCTTTTTTTCTGTTCAGTCCAACACAGTGTTCACCCACACAGACACATGTGATTCCTGTCACTTCACTGTCTCATTCCCTTGATTCACCTATATGGTATTAACTTGGTTAGAGTGTTGTTTTCAGTTTCCCCTAATTGATTGAACTGTGGGCTGATTTGGGGTTCAATAGAACCCATGAGTTGATTTCTTCTTGTCTATTTATGTTAAAACCTGAGTTTAAGTTTCCAAGTTTTGCAAACCTGAGAATGGGATATGCAGTCCCTGTTCCAGTTTTCTAATAGTGAACTGTGAACTGAATTAGAGCTCTTTCCTTTTGCTTTATCACTCATGCTTTCACAACACCCTAATGTTGCCTCACTTCTTTAACACTCACACACTGTCCTAACCAAATAACTAAGAACCCCATTTGATAATTGATGAACTGCCTTTCTTTCCCATTAAATTGCTCTGTGGTGTTAGCTAGGACTAACCTAAATTGACTGATGTTTATGAAGGTAGATTTCATGTCCTTTTGTAGGTTTAGTTTTGTTATATGAATGTATATGGGTTGATGCTTAAAACCTGAGATAACATAGAACTGATATCTCACTGTTTGTAGTCCCACAAGCCTGTGCACACAACCTGCCAATACAATGTAGGCACACCCTCTACACACATTACCTGAAATCTGAACATTTCCCTGTCAACACACACAAACACACTGTTTTGTGTTTTCACACACTTTGCCACACACACATGCTCATGTGACAGCCCTCTCTTACTATTCACTCACTCCTTCACATACACATTGTCTTCAATATATGTTCTCCCTATTAATTCCTGTAACAGTTCTCTAGTACACACACTCACATACACCCATGTATCACCACACACATGAACCCCCCCCCCCCCCTTTATACATATGTATATATTTATATGTATTAGCATGATGTTGTATGGTTTACACATTAGCCTATGGTTATATATATGATATATATAAGGTATATATAGTAGTGTGTTATGTAACTATATGTATGTACCTTGTATCTATGAGTATATATATATTGTATATATACTTGGTGTGTCATTAGTGTTGTGTTTGATTGATAGGGTAGGTTCTATAGCATTGTATGGTAATATAGCCTTGTAATGGTATGTGTTAGCTAGTTTAGCCTAGTATAGACTAGTATAGACTTGTTGACCTAGTTTAGACTTGGTTAGACCTAGTTTGACCTAGTTTGACTTCTAGGGTTGACCAGAGTTGACCAAAAGTTGACTTTGGCCTAGATTGACCTAGATTCATGTAGAATGCATAGTAGAACTTCAGTTTACCATTTTAGACTCGTTGTGACTTGTGCTGTTCTATAGGAGACAGACACCACTCCTCGGACAGTATATTCTCTTCAGACACTCAGGATACCAGGCGAGTACATTCTCTGACCGTTTCATACTTGTCTGGATTTACATTCTTGCTCTAGATTACTGTACTTGATGCTGACACGATTGTTATCACGGATTGGTACTATATGGATCTCCTTTTGGGATGTTATCCCCTTGTATTCACTAGATACATATTGTGATGTGCGTTTCACTTCCATATTGTATTTATTGAATACCTATATCCTTGTATACTCCTTGTGCATATTATACTCTCAGTATCACATGAGTCCCAGGGATAGACCATTGTACTCTATTGTATAACATTGTACAACCATTGTATAATACATCTATTGTATAATATTGTACACCCATTGTATAACATTGTACACTATTGTGCAAGATAACGTAATATGAGTGGATCCTTGTGTATTGATTGGGGAGGAAGAGTAGAATTGGTTATGTACTCAAATCCTATTGTACAACATTGTATAACTATTGTATATGTCTATTGTACACCCACGTACAATGGAGTTACCATTGCATTTTCCTAGCCCGTTTACATAACCAGATTGTACTCTAAAATCACATATTCCTTACAATTCTTACTTATCGTATTTAGATATTTCCTGTTATCAAATCTCTACTGTTTTTCATATATCTTCTTCTTTCAGCGTTTTATGTACTTTACTCTATTGCATGCTTTATATTTCCTAACTCGATATGAACTGCGTGAGATGTTTTGTGCTCGCTCCCGTCCTGACTGGACCTGTTGAAAATATTACAGAGGATGAGGAGGAGGCCGGCATAGACACCTACTATGGGACAGCTGTAGATGACTTGTGTGTGATCCAGATTTCCAGCCTGATCCACTAGCTTAGAGACTGTGGCTCCCTAGTCTAGGTTACATTTACTGTCATTTGAGATCTGATTGTATATTCTTTCATTTTCAGTATTAGAGACTTGTATTGAGTTGGCAGTTCAGTTTGTATGGCAGTAGACACTTAGACTCTTTCTCTCTGGTTGTATCCTGTGGATCTTTTATTCCAGCATTTATCTATCTATCTTTATTCTTATCATTCTGCCTTAGATGTGATTGAGACTGTATGTTGTTATGTCACCTCCATTCGGAGGGTATATACTGTACAGGTACCTTTATATTGTTAAATGATTGACCTAGGACAGTGTTCTACCGCCGACACTGCGGCGTAGGCTGGGCGTCGTTACGTTCTCGTACCCTCACAGTGGGTGCGGGTCGTGACAGGCTCCGTCGTCTCCAGAAGCACGGTCAACTCGTCGCTCCAAAAGCACAGCAGTACTTAGTCCTCACCAGAGGCACAAGAAGTATGGGTCCACCCCAATCAGTTTGTTTAAACCGTCTCTTGCAGAAAAGATTGGGATTAAATTATGATTGATATCATATCAGATTGATTTAAATCTTAGACGAGGATCAATTAGACTCCAAATCTAGGATAAAATCCCAAGATTTACTCGACTATATCCGAGCAAGCAAATTGGCATGTGCCACGTGTCACCTCCTTCGGTTATGTTGATAGCCACCAGAGATCTCGATTGAAGGGAATCTCGATGTCTGCCACGTGTCAGCGTCGCAGAAGTCTGCACCATGCAATAACGATAGATTCTTTCATATCTCAGGAACCCTAATGCACATCGAATATGTGCTCAGTTCTCTATAAATAGAAGGAGTCCTCCTTCAACTTAAAAGAGGGACAACCTTCATCTAAGAAGGAAATCCACCAACCAACCAATAGAAGAACAACCACCTCCAAAAGATCTTTTCCTCCAAACAGCCTCTTGATCGGTGACCTCAGAGTTCCATCAAAGCACCAGAGAGCTAGAGCAAGGTTGATTCGTCATCAGATCGTCAACGGAGTAAAGGAGCCGCTGCAATGCTCGATCTCCACTGTCACACTTTCCCCGAAACCTCTTCTTCCTGTACTTAGACTATCATGTTTAGGACTTCCTTCTTTGTACACAGATACCTTATACATTCAATAAAGTAAAAAATTTGTTCAACCTTTTGTTATGTCGAACAGTCCTATATTTTTTGCGGTTGTCAAAGTCACATAGTCCTACGATCTCAAGGCTCGTCATATAAAGTATAACTTGGGCGGTAGTGTTGCATAGAACATAAGTTAGTTTAAGGCATGAGCCATGGTTGGTTCAGGGATGAGTATGCCACGGTCTATGGAATACATATGGTTCAAGTTAAGTAGGAAGGTTATACAATAGTCGTTACATGTGTTTCAAAGAATGTAAAGTTCACGCAACCGTTTGTCGTCGAGACCGGTCCTGTGGCTTGGGAGTCTCCAATAAAGAATGGAAAGCATGGACATGGAGAAAGAAGTATAAGGAAGAAAAATCAAGTTATATCATTTGTAAGCCTTGTATTTACGTCGAGTCTAGAAGTCGTCGTAGGTGCATTGTCATGGACAACTTGTGCACAAGGGTTAGTCTTCCTCGACATGATCGTCGGGGCCTTAGGATCATGTTGTTCTCGGGGAAAGCGAGTTGGCTAAAGCAGGATGATGGATGTACCGTATAGGAGATTCGGGGCTTCCACGGGCTAGCTATCCGTTGGATGATCATCGTCTATCCTCAACCAAGTCTAAGATGGCTTGACATTGCTAGTGACCTTTCATATAGATGATTCGGTGTGTTGAGCATCAATCCGCATGCATGGTGTCGGTCAAATCAAATAGAGTACAAGTAGGCACGAATAGAGTTAAGAAGGTGTGCACGGTTGTAACACTATTATGGAGCCTAAGATTTGGCTATAGCAAGGACACGTGCTTCGGCATGAATATGGCATCGAGTTTGAGTCCGTCAACACAAGTTCCACAAGTCGGGATTGAGTCGTCTCGAATTAAGTCAAGAAGCGTTGTAAGGCAAAGTTTGGTCATGTTGAATTGTGAGGCACGACCTCGATATTGAAGCACAGATCGAGTCGATGGCACGAAACATGTTGTATCCCAAGGTATGAGTCAGAAGGGCAAGTACGAGTCGATACTTGATATTGCAAGCACGAGAATGGTCTAAAGGCACATCGATAAGTAAGTTATCGGTGCGATACATGGTGATGATCTAGAGACACAAATAGGCCAAGAGTCTATGTCCCAAAATCGATCCTAAGGCAAGATTAGAAAGATAATCAAAAAGAAGGGATATATTGCACGAACTAAATAACGTATTAGTTTTGGTATGGGTGGACGAGGAGCTCACACTACCAGCACAGTTGAGTACTGACACCCATACAGTTTTCATGTACAGGCACAGGTAGAAGCTCGTTGGCACAGAGCTCGCTTGGATGCGTCGAGGCACAGATCTTTGGCGTTTCAAAGCATGCGGCCACATGGAGACTTCATCTATACGAGATATAATGTGTGGACATCGCTATCTGAAGCATCCGCTGGCTCATTAATTGTATTGAGAGATGGGAGAGAGGTGAGTGATTATAATCAGAGAAAAAAGTAAGCTTGAGTGATTGGCTTCGCGTCTTTTAATTTTATTTTATTTCAAGTATCAATAAAAGATTCTGATTTTTGGTTTCAATGGTTGTGTTGCCTTGTATATTCAATATTTCTGCTTGGAACTTTTGTGCGATGACCTCGTTGCAAGCTGTTGTAATCGGCTGTTATGAAATCTGCCTTGCACGAGCGCAACCTAGGCTCGTGCGACATCACGCCTTAGCGAGGACGATTGGTCCTACGGGACAGGGGCATGACTCCGGAGATGCTTATTCCTTTTCTCTGATACAATCCTCTTGCATATGGTAGTTGGGAACACTTTTGGATAACTCGTCTGGTTGTACAAGGAAGTATAAAACTTGATGGCTTCATCTGCAATAGCATGATCATTTGTAGTTGGGTTTCCTTCCACGTCAAGGATATTAGCGATGGAGTTCCTACTCTGCCGAGCCCATACCATAGCATGGAAGAATTTTGAACATCGGTCCCCTTCTCTAAGCCAAGAGCACTTAGCTTGTTGTTGGAGATGAACTTCCTCCTGAAAGCTCCGCTTTCTGACCTCTTCCTGCAGTTGGATTTCTTTTTCGGCTAGAAGCATGTCCTGAGGTGTAGCTTGGGCTTTAGCTTGTATGGAAGACAATTCCTCCTCCAGGACTTGTAAATGAGTATACGGCCTAGCTTTGTTCCAAAGCTTGAGAGCCACCTTAACATTTTTTTAGCTTACGCACAAGGCAAACTTGAGATGTCCCGTTAATCTTCAATGTGCCCATCATACATAGGCCATGCGTTATTAAATCAGAACGGTTTCCTGTGAGACAGGCCTCTCTCGATCAACCGAATGAGTATCGGCATGTGATCACTATGCCGCTGGGCAAGCCTTCTGCCTTGACGTCAGGGAACGTCTCCAGCCATTTATTATTGCAGAGACTCCGATCCAGTTGGAAAATAACTATGTTGGAGGAGGAGTTGTTGTTCCAAGACCAAATGTGTCCGGCACGTGGCATACAGATCAGACCGGAGCTAAGCAGACAATCCTTAAAATTAGCAAGGATCGAAGCGGGGACCTGCCTGCCTCCTATTTTCTCCGTCTCCAACAACATAGCATTGAAGTCCCCACATAGAACTAGAGGGATTTTGTCCTCTATTTCGGCAGCAATGTGAATAATATCCTTCCATAATTGAGCGTTGTAGAAGCATGGATTTTCTATGCGGCACAAAAACAATATGGAAGCTTCATGCGGCTCAAAACCAAGGGAGCTTCATGCGGCTCAGAAAGCTTCATGTGGCCCAAAAGCAGCGAGGAGTCTTATGCGGTTCGAAATCAGCCTATACAGCTGGCCATAATTACTCTGACACAAAGGCGACAGCTCTGACAGAGATGACAGCTCTGACATGAAAACAAGACGTGACATGCTCCTAAAAAGACGAGAAAATTATCATGATATCTGGCACAGTTCACAGTTCCAAAGAAGATTCTTCATGCGGATTGCCTATGCGACCTTCATGCGGCTCAGTCGTGAGATAACTCTCAAGCGGCTCAGTCATGAGACAACTCTCATGCGGCTCGTTCATGAATCATCTTTCATACGGATCGATTATGAGACAACCTTCATGCGGCCCGATCATGAGACACTCTTCATGCGGCTCGGCTATAGGACAGTCCTTTATACGGCTCAGCCAGGATATGTCCTTCATGCGGTTCAGTTATGAGATGTCCTTCATGTGGTTCAGTTATGAGACATCCTTCATGCGGCTCGACTATGGGACAGTCCTTCATGCGGCTCAGCCAGGATACATTCTTCATGCGGCCCGCCACAGAGTAGCAGTCGAGACACGTGGCAGAAATTGACCAAGTCTTGACAGTTCAGATTTACTGCAACAAACATATCATGATCAGCCTTAACCAATCCCCAGCTGTCCACTGTAGACCGAGTCTCGAGGCACATTTACAAGGATATGGCCCGAAATTTGCCACGTGGCTGTATATCCCATTCCTCATGAATTCTTATAAATAGCAAGGTGCTATTCCCTTGTGGATATATACGTATAGACAGAGACACATATATACAGAGAGCATTTCTTCACCGAAGCCGAGGTTGCGTTCGATCGTCCAAGGAGTAAGGCAGAGTTAATAGCACTTTCCTGAGCCTCTACCGTCACCTCCCAGAATTAAAAACAAAATAATTGTACTTAGATTACTTATTCTAGGTTTTGTTCCTAGGCTCTCTTTTGTACAAGCGAGTTTGTAATTGTGAGTCAAGTTCAGTCCTCCTATAAAACTGTTCTGTTCTACGATGATCAATGGCAAACAAGCGTGTCTTCTTCTGTCGTTGTGTACGTAAACAGCTCCTACTAACACTTTGAAACCACCCTTATTTGTTAGCTCCACAGAAATAATTTGTTCGGATACGAATTGTACCTGACCCTCCCAGACTCGGGTGTCCCACAATGTCCATATGCGTGCCATGTCACACTTGTTGAGATTGTAAGCAGCTTTCCAGTGGGTCGGCATCCTGCTTGTAAGTCTCCTCTCTAATTTGATCTTACTCTCCAAGATAGACATAATTGTGCATCTGTTCTGAAATACTACATTGGTAATCTCCCTCCAGCGTCCGATAGAGTTGGCCCCCCGGATGTTCCATGTGATGATAGACATGGATTAATGGCGGTTGTCGTCCTGTTGTACCTCCCGACTCTCCTTAGGATGGTTGGAAGGAGTTGATTGCTCGTGCATTTGGCTCTAATGTTCGTTAGGACGAATAGGGTTTTGTATCCCACCTTCAAGGATTCGATTCCAGTGTGGATTGGCCTCGGTCAGTGCCCAGCCATCCCTGGGGTTTCCTCCAATGTGGCTACTACTCTCTGCCCTTCCTGCCACGTTGTTTGTGGTGGTTTGCTTCTTGGCCGCTCTGTCTGTAGCACCCTCCGCTTGCCGAACATTCACTTCACCCTGGCTATTCTGCTCATCCGCACGCTGGGCCCTTCTATTCTCTCTAGTTATATCTTCGTAAATCACCATGTCCAGGTCGCCTGGAGTGCTCGTTTCTGTCGTCTTCTTAGGGCCTTGCCATTTTTATAACACCGATGTCTGACCCTCCGTCCTCTCCCACCGCTCTCATCAGCAGCCCCTTGTTGCTCCACTTGCTTTAGAGTTTCTAAGACTTCTGTAGGCTCTTACATCTCAACACTTTGTACAGTATCTTCTTTCACGTTCCTCAGAGATTCCTTGTAGTGTGCTTTATGGTGCCCAAAGCATTGGCATCTGACACACAAAGGCGGTACCCATTCATAATCCACCTCTTGCACCATCCTATTCCCGTTTGGGAGGAGTATGTCTATGGATCTAGGAAGAATATTCATCGCAGTAATCTCGACGAATACCCGGACATATGACAACCGCTGTCGTCTTGCTGTAGGTAGGTCCGTTTTGGTTGGTGTCCCGACCATGCCAGCAATCTTCATTATCGATGGGATTCTCCATAACTGCGTAGATAGCCACGGCAACCTTACCCATATTGGGATTTTAGTTAACTTGTCCTTCTCAAAGTTCGATTCTGGACGCCATCTCTTGAGTACTATAGTCTGTCGTCAAATGTCCATGGCCCTCCCTCTAGAATCCGTTCCAAGTCATCGGCAAGTCCAAATTTGATGAAATAGAACCCGTTCTCGTGCGAGAAAATCTCTATCTCGCCTTTTGGCTTCCATTCTCTCAAGGCAAACGCCCTCAGCTTGCCATAGAATGGTCTATCTCCCATGACGTATAGAACCAACGTGTTCCTCCAATATTCCAATGTCTCCTGGATGTTGTCTTCCGTTATTTCAACCATCCGTACCCCATTTATGATACTGAGTTCGATATATTGTAAGTCTATCTCCTCCTAGACAACCGACGGTTTGCAGATTTCTGTCCACGAGATTGGCTTGTTGGGTGTCACGTTGCCCGGCATCTTCGATGGTTGTCGTGGTGGGCCCATCAGAACACGATCAGTCTATCGACTTCCTACTTCATTTCGCGCAGATGCCCTTGTCTCCTCCGGTCTCCTTGCACCGCCTGTAGACTGTATGCTTATGTCCCCTTTTGAATGTCGCGGCAGGCCAAGCATATGTTGTCAGTTCCCCGATCGTCTTCCTCGGGCTCGGCGCGAGGATTGGAAAACCCTAGGTCTGGGAAAGGATCACCTTCCCCTAGTGCCGTCATGCTCGTATTCCTAATCCATATATATATATATATATATATATATATATATATATATATATATATATATATATATATATATATATATATATATATAGAATAAGGGAGGTAGGGTGCCACCTCATGGGAGGGTGTCTACTTGTCACCCCCCCCCCCCCCCATGCTATCATCAAGTACATGGGTGCATGATGATAGCATGTGGGGGTTGACAAGTAGACACCCTCCATAGAGTGGCACCTCACCTCCCTCATCTATATATATATATATATATATATATATATATATATATGGAAAAAAAAAAATTGTGGACTGGAGGGCACCCCAGCATATAGCTGGATCCGCCCCTGCTCTTCCATCTCCCTGAAAATCCACCGCTAAGATTGAATTAAAAAAAATCAACTAAGATTGAATGTAAAAAAAAGAAAATCAGTACAAGGTCTTCCTCTCAGACAAAGACAACATTTCCTCTTTCTTTATCTTTTTTAAGGGGATAATTTAGCAAATGCCCCCATTCTAAATGTTGAAATTAACATATACTCCCACTATTTTATTTATCTAACAAATACCCCCATTTTTGATATAAAATAATAAAAATTTAAGATATACCCCCACTCTTTTACATAGGAGTGGGGGTATTTGCTAAATAAAATAAATAGTGGGGGTATATGCTAGTTTTAACATTTGGAATGGGGGTATTTGCTAAATTATCCCTTTTTTAAGAAAATAAGGAAACGTGGGTACTTACTCTCTTATTTCCGATTGGGAATATTGCTATTATGAGAAGTAGTTATTTTAATTGAAACAATTTTTTTAAGGATTTTTTTGACTTTCATCCCACTTGCTAATATGAATTTGTATTAATAAGTGGGATGAAAGTCAAAAAATTCTTTTTTTAAAAAAATGTCTAATAGGTGATTATTATCAAACAACTTTTGAGAATGAGTTTGTTTGTCAGGAAACAAGTAAAATAATCATAATAATAAACTAATTAGTCCTGATGTAAACTCCATACAAATAAAAGTAAAGAGAAGTGCGGTTCAACCTAGCCAATACTACTCTTAGGCCTCGTTTGGTTCACGGATTCAAGAAATCCGGAAAGAAAACTTGTTCCTTTTCTTTGTTTGGTAGCCACAAATTTAGGAAACACTTTCCTGACATGGAAGAAAATAGGAGGAAAAATAGTTCCTCTCATGACCCATGGAATTCATTTTTCCTCCTCCTTTTCCAACATTAATTACCAAACATTATGACAAAAGTAGCCTTAATTTATTACCTATTTTATCAATTAACTCTTCATTATAATTATGTTGACATTGGATATTGTTGGAATAATAATATATTTTTTCTTTTCTTTCCTACACCAACCAAACATAGGAAAGGAAATTTGATAGGAATTCTAATTTTCCATTCCTATGGAAAATAGATGGGAATTGATTTCCTTTCCGTAAGCCTCGTTTGGTTCACAGAATCTTCGAAAAGAAAAATCAATAAAAAATAAAATTTTATAAAGAAAAAAAAATAAGAAATTGATTTCCTTTTTCTTCCCTTCCGCAATCCAAAAGAGGCCTTAGCTGAACCAAGTTGGCAGAGTAAGTGCGCAACATTATTCCCATGTAATTAAGCATAGAAAAGCTTCATTCATTAAGTATGTTCATAATCATTAGAAGTAATACAACACCAAAAAAACGTACCAATGATCTAAGTAAAGTTGATTATGACCCCAAATGAATTGTGAATCAATCAGACTAGCTACAAAGAATGAATACATAGGTCCCTCTGTACACAAACACCACCACTAATTCAACTAAAAACTAGTAAATTATCCACGAAATAATTGAAACTATGCCGGAATCAAGAAGCGTGGCTTCTTCATGGCCAGGGGGCTCTGCACCTCCTCCTCCTCCATCGCCGCGCACCTCCTCGCCGCCTCGAACCCGTTGAACTCCGGCAGGGCCGGCAGGTTGAGGTCGAACGCCGCAGCGGCGGCGGCACTGTGGCTGTAGCTGGCCCCTCCCGAAGACGTAACACCGCTGGCAGCCGCCGCCGCCGCCGCCGCAGCAGCAGCACCGCTCCCGAGGCTCCCTTCGTAGTGGCACCTCTTGTGCCCCCCGAGCGCCTGGCCGGAGGGGAACCCCTTGTTGCACACCGAGCACCGGTGCACCTTCCCCGCTCCCGACGGCCCCGAGGAAGCCGTGGCGGACACGGCAGAAGAGGAGGAGTGCTCGTTGTTGTTGTTGTTGTTGTTGTTGTTGTTGTTGTCTCCAGTGGCAGCCGGGGGCGGGAGCTTGGTGCGGTGGCTTGCCTTGTGCCCCCCGAGCGCCTGGTACGACCCGAACGCCTTGCCGCAGACGGCGCACTTGTACTCCGACGGCGTCTGAGTGAGCTGCCGCGGCGCCTTGGGCGAAGGGATCGAGGGACGGGCGCTGGCGGCGCGCTGGTGGCCGCGGTGGTGGTCGACGATGCCGCCGTTGGCGAGCATGACGAGGCAGAGGGCGAGGTACTCCTCCTCGGTCGGAGGGTGGTCGAAGAAGGGGTGGTGGCGCTTCGACCGCTTCCGCTTGGGATGACGAATGCTTTCCTCGTCGCTGCTGGCCGACACCGATACGGTATCGGACGGCAGAGACGGAGGAGTACTTTGAGCAGTCATTTGTTGAGACGCACGCAACAAGTCTAGTGCTAGAGACATGGTTTGGTTTTTGAAGAGATGGATCCAAATTGGAATTGGAAATGAGAATTGATAGAAGATGAGATAGTGTTGTAGATGGAGTGAGGTGCATATATATTATATATAGCGAGGATTGGAGTAGGAAGTTGCGTAGGACTTGTTTTAGTGGGTGGAGTGTGGTTGTGGATCGACTAAAGCCAAAAGGAGTAGAAAGTAGTGGTGGCAGCTGAGACGACTCATTCTTTGGTCAATATGAATACAAAGCCGGCTAGACTAGGCCAGGCTCTTAATTGAGCACGTTTGTGGGATGGTGGTGGTGAGCAAGTTAGGTTAGCTGGTGGGGGTAGTAGGAGGGATGGAGAAGGAAGCGGTGTGCGTGACGTCAGCACTTAGGTTTGTGTGGGGGTGTGGAAGAGTTCTTGAGAGACAAGGGACCGGGGAGAGGGAAGTAGGGGGAGTGGACTGGGAACTGGGAAAACATGCTTCATTTTGTATATTAGTCTATATTTAGATTTTTTTAATTTTAGTATTTCTACTTTTCTTATTTGCATATATTCTATTTCTCATCATTTGTGAAGTTTTTCTCATTCAAGAAATATATTTTATTGATTAATTGTGTCTTATCTATAGTAAGAAACAAATTATATATATAGTTTCTTTTTTTATTGGTTTTGTTTCATTTTAACCTAGGAAGAAATTGAGATATAATCCTTGCGACTAGAACAGAGATCTTGGTCTCAAAAAAAAAAAAAAAAAAAATATATATATATATATATATATATATATATATATATATATATATATATATATATATATATATATATATATATATCTCATGGGTATCATTAATTTTTGTGTATAACATTTTCTTACTTAACATGTTATTTATAGATAAAATATTATTTACTCACCCACTAACTAAAATGTTCATACTAATATAAAACCATAATCCCTCTCTCTCTCTATTTTTATCATACTTTTTATTAAAAATTGCACACGCAACGTGTGTATCCTACTTCTAGCTGGGGTTCATGTGAGAATAAATGTAAGCGTGTTGGAACTAGTCCTCTTGGACTGTGGATGTTGCGACTCACCTAAGTCGTATATGCTATGGGCCCATTTGGGTGGTGAGGGCCCTCTGGGACCGTGGATGTTGTGGTACTTCATGCCCAAGTTGTGTGGGTCCATCGTGGTTAGGTTGTGCGGGCTCATTGGGACCGAGTTGTGAGTGCTAGGGATGGCAACGGGACGGGTAGGAGCCGGGGACCATATCCTCCATCTCCATCTTTGAGTAGTGTCCACATCCCCAACCCCGTTCTCCCCATTCTCCATCGGGTTCAATTTTTTTACCTCCATTTCCATCTCCGTTTGCATTTTCCTTTCCTGTCCCCGCCCCATTAACACTTTCGGGACTGAATTTTCTCGTCTCCGTCTCTCGTCCGTTAACAATTTTTTATGTACATTATAAGCTTAAAAAATTATTTTTATTCCAAAAAAAGTACAATGTATATTAATAAACATGGTTTTCATAAAATATACTACTAGATAGATCATGAATCATACTATTGTCAATGGGTTGCATATATTGATATGGGTATAAGTAATCAGGGTCGGGAATTTATCGGGACGGAGAGTACTATATCCATACCCGTCCCCGAACCCGACCGAAAAATTATTTTAATCCCCATCCCCGTCTCCATCTCCTTGTTTAAATTTCTAAACTCGTCTCCATCGGATAAAAAAATCGGATTTTCGTCGGATTCGGGAGGACATTGACATCCCTAGTGAGTGCCTTTCAGGACTGAGTTGTGTGGGTCATTCGGGACTGAATTTGTATGTATTGGCTCATTAATAATAGAATAATATTTGTCTAAGTTGTAAATAAAGAATTTAAATTCTCTAGTGCCAATATTCTGTAATCTACATTCTCAATACAAATAAAAGAAAGTGTATAAGATATTACTAATGCATTTTCTTGTATTTGTACTGCACGTTATGAAAGATCATGAGATATTGATAAATCTTTATCCGTAAATAAATTGGTCAATTTTTTTAAATAAAATACTGTTGTTGATTAAAGCACAAACATATCAATTAAAGATTTATATAAGACCATTTGGAAAGAAAAATATGATGGAAGGAATTTGTGAGATTTATGGTGTTCTCGAAGGGTGTGATAGTGTGTTGGCGCGTGGAAGTAGACTTCTTCCAGAAAGAAAGGCCCAAGTTGGCCACGTGTTTCTCGTCTTATTTTTTTCTCATTGACACGCTAAACATTTGATTTGGATAACTAACAAGAATCTGTACCGTTAATATTATAATATTATATACATGAAAACCTTGTGGAGCATGTGATAATAGTCATAGTTGTTTGGGTCGGGTCAGATCGGGTCGGGTTGGACTGGGTCTAGATAAGGCTAGATGCAGGTTCGAATATTCACGACGTCTCCTCCAAGCCTCCCATCTGTGTATGGGTTGCAGTAAAGCTGCAGAGGATTCAAATCCAGAATATACAAATTGTTTTTTTTTTTTTTTTTCAACATTTATAAATCAACTCATTTAAAGATGGGATTATGAGGTTGTAGGTAATTAAGATTGGTTCGGATCTTATATGATTTTTTTAAAAGATATATGGGCTCAGGTAAATATTGCACCTCACGAGTCAACTTAGATTCGAGTCACACCGTATTTTCAACAAGTGGTATAAGAGTCCAAGGTTCCGGAACTGATTTGGATGACTATAATTGGTTCGAGACAGATGGTACTGAACGTTCATACACATAATCGGATTATATATGATCGTATAATCAGATTATACGAGCTCTCTTCATACTACACGGATTGACTTCAATGGTGGGTGAGATCTCTTTGAACAACTACACGGATTGGCTTCAATGGTGGGTCCGACACACCCAAGGTGAGGGATTCTCTTCTCAATGTGGAGTTAGGAGCATCCTCCATAAGGTGGTCTGGGTGTAAAAAAAATTCGTCGGCGGAAGACGGATCAGATCTAATGGACGTTATAGTTGGTACACAATGGTGGTGTAGATGAACGTGTCAATTTGGTTATGTGGTCGAATGGATCGAAATTACAATATGTCGGACCTCTTGGGTGATCAACTGACGAAAACGGATAAAGGTAGCAAGGGTGATAAGCGTGTTCGGCTAGCGAAAACGAACAAAGATAGCAGGGATGTAAGGTTGTTCGGCTGGCGAAAACGAACAAAAGTAGCAGGGGTGCTAAGGTTGTTTGGCTAGCAAAAACGAGCTAAGTTGGTAATTGTTGGATTGTATCGCGTTTTCGGTTGAACACTCAAAGGGGGTGAATAGAGTTGGTAATTTAGTCCCCATATCATGTAGGAGAAGGGGTCATGAGGAGTAGATGATTATGATTTGTTCAAACCTTATATGAAAAAAAAAAAATTTGGGACATATTGGCTCAGTCCAATATTGTAACTCATGGGTCAATTTCAATTCAGGAGACACACTGTATTACCATTAAGGGGAAATTTATGAAATGCCCAAAAAATGAAAAAAAATTATGAAAAACCCACCGCGCAATAAAATTTCATTGCGTGCCCAGAATTAGCAAAAAATATATAAAGAGGGTTCCGAATGACCTTTTTGTCCTTCCTTCTAATTTATTGAAAACACCCACGAAACTACTCTTAAAAAAAATGTTTCGATACTTCATCTTCTTCTACACGCTGCTCACTTTCGAATCTAGGTTTTCTCCTCAAAAATCTTCAAAAATTCGTCGAAAAATTTCGAAAATACCGAGACAAACGACAAAAGTGCTAAAACGGAGGTCAAAACATCATTTTTTTGCGATTCTAAAATTTCGGAAGGCCGTCTAACGGAGAAGCTATTACTTTCAGCCTCCTCGAAGATGCGCTCGTTTTGGGACAAACCGGACCTCGTTTCGACCTCCCAGTCAAAAGTTATGGCCCTTCAAAGTTTCAACTGACCATAAAATATAGGAGAATGGTCATTCTCCGTGTTAAAACACGAAAAATGTTAATTTTGCATGAGGGTTGCCATTCTCCGTCTTAATTTACACGGAGAGTAGTCATTCTCTGTGTTAGTAACACGGAGAATGGCATTCTCCGTCTTAATTTACACGGAGAATGACCATTCTCCGTGCTAAATTACACGGAGAATGGTCATTCTCCATCTTAATTTACACGGAGAATGGCCATTCTCCGTGTAATTTAGCACGGAGAACGGTCATTACAGTGTTAAAACGCAGAAGAATTACCATTCTCCGTATTAGAAACACGGAAAATGCCATTCTCCGGGTTAAATAAAACGAATAATGCCATTCTCCGTGTTAAATAAAACGGAGAATGGCCATTCTCCGTATAATTTAGCACGGAGAATGGTCATTCCAGTGTTAAAACGCAGGAGAATGGTCATTCTCCGTGTTAGAAACACGGAGAATGTCATTCTCCGTGTTAAATAAAATGGAGAATGACATTCTCCGTCTTAATTAAAACGGAGAATGACATTCTCCGTGTTAATTTACACGGAGAATGGTTATTCCCAGTGTTAAAACGTAGGAGAATGACCATTCTCCGTGTAATTTAGTACGGAGAATGACATTCTCCGTTTCTAAATTACACGGAGAATGGCCATTCTTCGTGCTAAATAACACGGAGAATGACATTCTCCGTTTTAAATGACACGGAGAATGGTCATTCAAATGTTAAAACACAAGAGATTGGGCATTCTCCGTGTTAGACACACGGAGAATGCCATTCAACACGGAGAATGGCATTCTTCTTGTTAGAAATGCAGGAGAATAACTATTTTTCGTGTGATATCGACGGAGAACAGTTGACAGAACCCTAATTTTTTTGTTTTTTTGTTTTGTGGAAAGAAATTTGACATGAATAAAGATTCAAGAGTTTTCTTTCTTCTTTCAAAACGATGCTAACTCTTATGGAAAAGAAGAAGAAGATCTTCTCTCCATAATTGACCTAATTGTCGGAGAAGAAGAAGAAGAAGAAGAAGAAGAAGAAGAGCGATGATCGGAGTTCAACTGAAAAAAAAAAAAGTATGGTGAACTACGAACGATCTTTGCGATCTCTGCTGAAGATGAGAGCAATGGAATTCAGATCTCTCGTGAAGAAGAAGAAGAAGAAGAAGAGAATCGCAATCCAGATCTGAGTTTGTGCGGAGGGGTAGTTATGATATTAATTTTGTAAATACAGAACATCTAAAGGGAATCTTTGAATATTTAACGTGGAATTATATAATTCTGGACATTTCATAAAACCTATCCTGCGGGTGGGTTTTTCATACAACCCAATCTCGAAATTGGATTTCTCAGCAATTTTCAGTTAAATTTTTGGTCTCTATATATCCGAATCGAACCGATGGAATTCGAGTCGAAGACTAAACTGATTTATATGAAGAAAAAAAATTGGATGAACTGAAACTCGGAACACCATCCCCAAAATGGCTCTGTCCTTGATTTGATTAATGGACAAATGGTAGGAGAATAAGCATTATAGTTGGATGAGTGATGGGAACAAAAGTACAAAGTCGTCTCCACCGTTTTCCCAACGACACGGTGAGGTGCTTTAATTTGGCCACATTCATTATATTCTGTTTTGATCCGCCCTTAGAATTTAGTGCTTTGCACATAATACGTAAAATCCCTCCACTTCCAATTCCATGTGGCAATCAAATGGAGACAACAGCGCATGGAACGAAGGAAGGGGCTTTCACACAACAAAATTTTGGTTGGAGTTCCTCAAGAATATGGCTGGTTGCGACAATCTAGTGGGATCTATACTATGCAAGCAGGTGCCGTGCCCTACACTACTGTGTGTTGTTTCTAATTGGATTTTTGTAGACGTTTAGGCAAACACGTACACGTTCGACGTGGTCGAATTAATTCCTTCCTATTTTCTTCTATATCACCGTCGATGATTCTTTCTCGTTTCACTTCTCAACAGACAAACTACAATTGCGTCTGTCCACACACGAGCGGATATCCATATTGGATCCGGCCCACGTGGCCGGCCAAGCTAGACTGAAACGGACTAGGTCTGGATCGGATCAGACCAATGCCAGCAATTCCATTCTAATTTGGTATGGACTTCTATTCATCTCTCTCTCTCTCTCTCTCTCTTGAGAAATAGTGGCATATGTCCAGGGCTGGTCAAGGAGGTTGGATTATTTTATCGGGAACTAATTTTAGTTATCCTTCACTTTTATTGAAAAGATATAGCCATATAGGTTTAAGTTGTATTTGGACTAGACCGATCATAAGAACACCAAACGATCTTGGGGATTGTCCTATGGAGGAGGGGCTGTCTGAGTCCGAAGTCTTGTTAGACTTACCCCTGGGCCGGTCCTGCAATGTCCATGTTACCCAAAAATATTAGGGTTATTTACGCTAAGTGCCCCTAAGTTTTGAATTTATAACAGGAGGTATCTCTACTTTTAAACTAATTACACTAATCATTGTTAGAGCTTTTCCTTCACTTGAGAAGAGCTTGCTCTCTTTCAAGCCTAGAAAGATAGTCCCACATTGGAAAAGCGTCCAAGTGAGTATCTCAATATAATACCAAGTGAGGTGTTGAAAGATGCACATGGGGTGGTGACCCTAAGGAGGGAACCATGTGGGATATTTTACTAGGAGGTAAGGTTAAGACTTCATGAAGAAATCATTAATGCTTTTGTCACTCTCTTGGATTTATTTCCTTTGGAGCTAAGCCCCAAAGCGACTCAGACTCAACTCGGACTCATGAGGCATAATGTGGCGTTTTGTTGGCGCACTTAGCACGTCATGCGGTCCATGCGGCTCATGCGGCTCCTGCGGGCTATGCGGTCCATGAGGGCCATGCGATCCATGTGGCTCATGAGGTCCATGCGGTTGTGTGGCCATGCTGCTGCTGCGTGATTGGCTCCACTGATCGCGCAGGCGTGAGGCGTAATGTGGCATTTTGTTGGCGCATTTTGCACTTAGCACGTCAGCATCGTCACATGCGGCTCCTGCGAGCTATGCGGTCCATGGGGGCCATCCGATCCATGCGGCTCATGAGGTCCATGCGGCCATAAGTCCATGCGGTTGTGTGGCCATGCTGCTGCTGCGTGATTGGTTCCGCTGATCGCGCAGGCAGTTATGGCCTTGAATAGGTTATTGGAAAGATTGATTCAAATATGATTTGAATTAATTCGGATCCACTCTTTCTGGGATTTGAAATTAATTCGTGACTATCTTTGTGGGATTTGAATCTTTTAATTAATATCTTTGCAGAACTGATTGGGCGGTCAGGGCTTCCACCCTCTCTCCATTAATACTCTCTTATGGCCTCCTTTGGAGGGCGATCCGAAAATAGAAATCAGAGAGAGAGAGAGAGAGCTGCTACCGCCATTGCAAGTCCAGAAAATCTGAGGAGTCAGAACAGAGAGAGAGAGAGCTGCTACCGCCATTGCAAGTCCAAAAAATCTGAGGAGTCAGAACAGAGGTGACTTCCAACGTTCCAGAAGTTCTTCGAACTTGCTGGTTCCTGGAAGCAGATCGTGTGGGACGAATCTTGCTTTGAGCAACGGTGTTTTTACACCCCAGCAACTTCTCTCTATTTTATCTTTCGTTAGATTATTGTAACTCGTTTTGTCCCTATTGCAACACGTTTGCAAGGAAGAACGAGAGATCTACTTTTCTCTCTATTTCTGTATTGTAATCTGATTACTATTGTTATTTTTATCTTCCTGGATTTTGAGGTTGTTCAGTGCAAAAGTTTTTTTGCTCACACCCTCTGATCTCGTTCGCACCTGTTTTCCATCTAATTTCTCGTCCCGGGACTAACAATAATCCCCATATTTTATGTTTATTACACGTGTACCCCTACTTTAAGATAAAAATAAAAAGTTATAACATTGACTATTCCTATTTATTTATTTTTATAGAGATGGATGGTCAGTATAATTAGTTTAAAAATAGAGGTATCGTGTGCTATAAATCCAAAATTTAAAAATAGTTAGTATAAATAACGAAAATTATTATATAATAATAGGACACATGTCCTTGCTTTAAAGTCACTCATAATAAGGTTTTTTCTATGGGCACTACCAAAATTGCTAGGGGGCAGCCCATGAATGTGGAGAAATTGTTAGGGGGCACCCAAAAATTGCTAGGGGCAGCCCATGAATGTGGAGAAATTGCTAGGGGGCACCCAAAAATTGCTAGGGGCAGCCCAACCCCCCCAAACCCAAAAATTTCATTTCATTTTCATTATTGACTCTCTCTTCTCAAGAAGAAAAGAAAGAAAGCTCTCTCCCTCTCCCTCTCCATCTCCTAAACCCTAATTTCTTCTTCTCCATCACTCCATTCTCAATCCCTCCACGAAGATTCTCGAAGAGATGACACGCAAGTCAAAGCAACCGGAATCCAGGTACGTTCTTTCCTAATTTCTTCGAAAATTTTTAGATTATATTCGAAACCCTAGAATTGGTTTAATTCTTGAATTTTTTTTGTAAAATAGGTTTATAATCTCTTGCACGTTCTCTTCCCTTATTTTTGAACACATGAAACCCAAAATTTATGTTAAAATCCTAACCCTAGAACACGACAAAATAGGATTTCGTTATTGGAGTTCGGGTTCACGACAGTAGGACTGCCAGGAATGTGGCAGTCCTAATGAAAATTAGGACTGCCACAGTCCTGGTAGTCCTATTCTGAAAGAGGACTGCCAGGAATGTGGCAGTCCTAATTTTCATTAGGACTGCCACATTCCTGGCAGTCCTACTTATTATGACATAGTAGTTGGTTAAGTGCATGTTTTTTCTATTACTTAGTAAGTGTATGTTGTCATGCAGTCCACCGAACAAAAGAATACGGCCCACCGCGTCAAAGCGGAAGGAACGTGCGGAGCGTCCTCGTGAGCGTCCGATAACAATTACCGAACCGGCACCCGAAGCTCGGTCTCGGACATCGCCGCCGGCACGTCAAGCTCGGTCGAAGCAACGAGCTCCTACACCTACGCCTCCTTCCGACGACGATGACGACGACCTGCCAATTGCCCAACTCCTATCACGGCAAGAGGGTTCCGCGCCATTTGAGGAGGGTGGTCCTTCTGAGGAGGCCGGTCCTTCTGAGCCGCCTGTCCGTCCGCCCGGTTGCTCAATGTTGGTTTCTTTTGAGAACCACATTGCGTACGAAATATGGAAGAACCCGGTATGTACATGACGTTTGTAAACGGTAGTATACTTTTCAAATATGTATTTCATAATTGATATGTGTTTTGTTGTATACAGAGGACATATCGTATCCTTAGGGCTGTGAGTCACGGGAAGAAAACCGTGTCCTGGCAGTTTACAAGCTTATCCGAGGCCGTTCGGAGCAAAATCATACCGAGCGGCTTGCACAATTTGGCGCAAAATGCCTACCGAACAATGGATAGTGCCCTAATATCCGCCTTCGTGGAGAGATGGCACCCGGAGACGAACACATTTCATCTCCCAGTAGGAGAAATAACCATTACGCTCGACGACGTCTACCAGATATTGGAGCTGCCAGTGACCGGGCGTGTAATGACCAAAGAACATTACACGAATGAGAAATCCGTGAAATGGTACGAGAAGATCGTCAAGTTCGTCTCAGATCACCTTGGAGTTACGGCTACGAGTTTTACAACTCTACCAGGCTTCAAGAAGTCGTACGGAATTCCTCTATCATTTCTGGTGGACCAGTTCATGAATATGGAGGTGGATGACGATGACGAAGAGACGGTCGACGCGGAGGCTCGTGCGTATATGTTGTTCGTCCTGGGAACGGTCGGCATTCCGGACAAGTCCGGTACGTCGATACATGCTCGGTACATGCTAAACTTATCTGAAGTGGATGACTTCATGGAGATATCCTGGGGAAGCGGTATCCTGGCCAACCTTTACCGCGAGCTCGGTATCGCATCCCGTGTTGGGACTAAGACTGTGGCCGGCTGTCAGACTCTGCTACATGTAAGAAAACTTCTAACAATTTAATCTTGTATACTTAAATTTGTTGTTTTAATTTTTACTATTTGTTGTTTGAATAGGCATGGATATACGAGCACTTTTCGATGCTTAGACGGGCTGACGAAAACCCAACGTATCTTGAACACTTTCTCCGAGTGTGTCGATGGAGGCCATCCCAGCTGGAAACAAAAAATTGGCAAACACTGGCTTCCATTCGTGAAGTATTAGACAGATTGGTGCCAGAAGAGGTACTATTATTTGACTAACTTTTTCATGTTAATTTTGTATTGTTGTTAACTTTATTCCTACAGATTTTTTGGAATCCATACCGGGATTTACGTGACTTGAATCGTGAGGTCCAACCGATTTCTTTATTTCATGGCTTGATCACATGCTATGAAATCACGGAGCCGTACATGCCCGACAGAGTACTTCGTCAGTTCGGGTTCGTGCAAACTGTGCCGAAGCGCATATTACGGCTGTTGGAGCCTCCGCGTGGAACCCAACCTTTAAGTTACAAACCGGCGGAATTCGACTGGGTGACCGACTTTTACTCGGAGTGGCAATGACATGTACTTCGGGAATCTGAGAGACGACCGATCACCGAGATGGCCGACTGCAGCGAGGACTACATGCAGTACTTCCTGGGGGTCGGTCATCCTAAGTTGTCGAACCCTACCAACCCGGGTCCCGTGGCCGTCGGAGCAGTTGGAGCTCTTCCTTCCAAGAATGCCTTATATGCTGGGTTGGTGAGAATGGTGAGTTCCGTATTTGTAATAAGACTGAGAATTTAATGTTTGTAGACTTAATTCATTTATACTTTCATTTTCAGTCTCAAAGGGTCAAGGAGTTGGCGCAGACACTCCGGAGAGGTTGCCAAAGTGATGAGTGTGTCGCCGTCGCCAACGAGCTTGAGCGCATCGACGACGTGGTCGACTTCCCCTTCATGAACAATAGGGAGTCTCGTTCCAAGGCCCGACATGATATTTAGATGGATTATTTTGAAACTTAATTTGGATGTGAATTATTTTGACTCTGTGGCAATTTGACTCTGTGGTTATTTTGACTCTGTGGATTATTTTGAAACTTAATTTAGATGGATTATTTTGACTCTGTGGCAATTTGACTCTGTGGCAATTTGACAATTTGAACTCTGTGTAGCAATTTGACAATTTGAACTCTGTGTGGCAATTTAACAATTTGAACTCTGTGGCAATTTGACTCTGTGGCAATTTGACAATTTGACTCTGTGTGGCAATTTGAACTCCTATCTATGACTCTCTGTGTGAATTTGATTCACACATAAATTCACACAGAGTTTCAGTATCAGGACTGCCACACCCTTGGCAGTCCTACACTGAAGTAGGACTGCCAGGGTGCTGGCAGTCCTTCACAAAACTTGCTGTGACAGCAAGTTTCGAGTAGGACTGCCAGGACCCTGGCAGTCCTACTTCAGTGTAGGACTGCCAAGGGTGTGGCAGTCCTATCTATGAATCTCTGTGTGAATTTGATTCACACAGAAATTCATCACAGAGCTTTTTAGATAGGACTGCCACACCCTTGGCAGTCCTACACTGAAGTAGGACTGCCAGGGTGCTGGCAGTCCTACTTCAGTATAGTATGGTAGTCCTATCTATGAATCTCTGTGCGAATTTGATTCACACAGAAATTCATCACAGAGCTTTTTAGATAGGACTGCCACACCCTTGGCAGTCCTACACTGAAGTAGGACTGCCCGGGTGCTGGCAGTCCTACTCAAAACTTGCTGTCAGCAAGTTTTGTTTAGGACTGCCAGCTCCCTGGCAGTCCTACTTCAGTGTAGGACTGCCAAGGGTATGGCAGTCCTATCTATGAATCTCTGTGTGAATTTGATTCACACAAAAATTCATCACAGAGCTTTTTAGATAGGACTGCCACACCCTTGGCAGTCCTACACTGAAGTAGGACTGCCAGGGTGCTGGCAGTCCTACTCAAAACTTGCTGTCAGCAAGTTTTGTTTAGGACTGCCAGCTCCCTGGCAGTCCTACTTCAGTGTAGGACTGCCAAGGGTATGGCAGTCCTTTCTAAAAAGCTCTGTGTGAATTTCATTCACACATAAATTCATCACAGAGGTTCATAGATAGGACTGCCACACCCTTGTCAGTCCTACACTGAAGTAGGACTGCCATGGTGCTGGCAGTCCTACTCAAAACTTACTGTCAGCAAGATTTGAGTAGGACTGCCAGCCCCCTGGCAGTCCTACTTCAGTGTAGGACTGCCAAGGGTGTGGCAGTCCTGATACTGAAACTCTGTGTGAATTTGATTCACACATAAATTACACACAGAGATTCATAGATAGGTGTAACACATAAATTACACATATAAGACACAGGAAGACACATATAACACAGGCAGACACATATAACACAGGCAGACACATATAACACAGGTAGGCACATATAACACAGGTAGGCAAAATCAAACACATATAACTAAAAATTTACTCTATATATATTACTAGACTTCATATTTCACTGTATACAAAAGTGGTCCTCCATATACAAAATGTTAGACTGTAAATATATCTATACTTAGTCGATTTCGACGTCGTAGTGGTCAGCAGGTAAGTCTCTTGGCTCCTCAATCTTCAACAATCTTTTACAATGGTTGATCTGCTCAACGAAAGGTGTGGTCCAAGCGATGGCTTCGACCGGTGCTCTTTTGTACCAAACTGTTGAAGGTGGAGGAATCGGAGAATGAGCGATCATCTTTAGTACAACAAAGTGATCCCCGATCAGACCTATAGTACATAGGTTAGACACTCGGTGGTCCGTCGGAGGAGCGCACATCGAAAAGAATGTATTGTTAATATCCGACGAGATAATTACAACAGGTATCATGTACCTATTAGCAAATAAATAGCCGGCAGACGGGACTGACATATAGTGGCCTGTCCCGGTAACACTGTCGGTGCAAGGGATACTTAACAACAAACTTGCAACCGTTTCTTCGCTTAGGATGCGGGAGTAGAATGGAAGACGAGTCTCTAACTCCTCGTACATCTCCTGCCTCACCCGTCTTCATCCGTCTTTGTTATCATAACCAAGATGCATTGCAAGGGCATGAAATCCGCAATGGCCATCACCGGGGACATCGACAATAGACCAAATGTAACTTCGAAGCGCAGGTTGAAATTTGTTAATATACAAACTCGTTGTTTGGCTTGCAACTGTATCTTTTCTTGGGAGATCCATTTTCTCCATTTTTCGGCGAACGACAAGCTTGCCCTTCCGTGCAGGCGAAGGTTGCTGTAAGCTTCGTTCAACATGCTCAAAGTGCGATGGATCTCTCCTAGTTGACTCCAGCCTTCTCTTCTGTGAACTAGTCAATCTTGTGTGAGGCCGGCCTTTAGGATTGGAAACAACGGTTGGCTCATGCATTGTAGTAGTGACCGGACATGCAATTTCTTGTATTTTAAGCTCAATGGACTGCCGCTCCGCTGCTACTGAGGCTAACCACCTTGCGTGGAGAAGTTTCAGTTGTGGCAAAGAGAAGAAATCATCGTCCATCTTCACCACAGGCATCATAGACAACTGCCTCCAACGTTGATCGACTGCTTCAACTGGAATAGGAATGGATTTCACGGCGATATTCATTAATCTGATGTGCACAAGGGAGGCCCAGTGTATGTCGATGTACACACCCGTAAACCTCGGGATCAAGTCCGACAAACTTTGATCTTTCAATCTCATCAACTATTAAGGCCAACGCCTTGTGAGATACCACGCGCATTAAAGCATCTAAGAGTACTTCCTTTCTATGCTTATGCTTGACTATATTCAAACTCATCTCAAATGATGCCTTAATTTCATTCACCGTCCGGTCTACTGATAAATGTATAGCTTGCCAAACAGAGACGAAGTTGCCGAGAGATGATTTTAGGTGCCTCTTCAATAAAGAGTGTGCTCCTTCGACACGGTTGGTAGTTGTCATGCCGTAATGCTTCACCACATTCGACCATGTTAAGACGAATTGTTCTTTGTGCGGTTCAAGCCATGTATCTTTGATGTAAGAAATGCATGCCGGCTCCCTCGCCTCCCACTTTTGCTTGAACAAGTACCATGCGGCATCGTAACTGGCAATCGTAGATGCTCGCCACACACAATTCCAATCATTGTAGAATTCGTCAAAAATTTGCATGTCGATTTTACCATCCTCTTTTCGAAACTTTAACTTACATTGGGCTTGAATATTACGATTGACATGCCAAGTGCATATCAATGTATCCGCTTGAGGAAAAATAATGCGAATAGCATTAATGAGGGCGTACTCTCTGTCGGTAACAAATACTGACGGCTCTGTATGACCACTGTAAAGTATTTTCAGTTTCTCCAACGCCCATGTGTAGTCTTCAAGCTTCTCACTCTTCATGAAGCAAAATGCCACTGGAAATGTTTTCCAAGTAGAGGTGAACCCGACAACATGAAAGAGAGGCATCTTGAACTTATTTGTCTTGTACGTGCAATCAAGGACTAACACGTCGGCAAAGGACCTGGCCAAATTTGTGCAATCAGGATGAGCCCAAAAGAGTGATAATACTTCATTACTCTGGGGATGTCTTCTATGGAACTCAACATAATGATTATCGGCAAGCAACTTGAGCACTTCTTGTATCGCCATTCTTGATTTCGTCCGGACAGCATTTGAAGAAGTTAGGGCGTTGTATATTGTCTTCATTGTAGACATGTTCTTCTCATCTTCATGTCGTATGACGGAATATATTTGTCTCGGTGCAACTCCGGAGGTGGTCAAGTCTTTGACTATCTTCTTCCCCGTATCGTTCAACCGTCCGACATACGGATGACCCAATAGTGTCTCGGCAAACTCGTGGTTGTGGGTTCCATTCTTCACTTCTACTGTCCATTTTCCCCTCTTCTTCATTTCTGATATGTATCGTGAATGGACAACCACATTTCCTCGTTCCAACATTTCTTCTTCGAACTTTACTTTGGATAACTTCTACTGTGTTTTTCTTGTGCGTCCTGAACACACCACCTCTTTCACAGCCCACCACCACAGTTTGTCGTCCCGGTCGATTTCGGGCCGATCTGGATATCACTAGAACAATGTTGTTTTTTCGTCCGACTTCTCGACACCAATGTACCGCACCCTCGCTTGGTTCAAAACATAGATCGGTCCAAAATAAATGGACTACATTGACTGCAATTGGAGCCGGTACCGCAAAATCGGAAGATCTCAAGTCCTACAATAAATGTTCTTCGGTTAGTACAATTAGACAAAATCCTAAAGTAAATAGGTTTCATAGATTAGGCCCGTACATAAGATTGGTGTCCATAAATAGCAAATTGTGTTAATAGCAAGACCGTCTTCTGTGAAGGACTGCAATAAAACTCTGTATTCTAGTATTATCTCTAGACTGCCAGAGTGGTGGTAGTCCTTCACAGAATAAGGACTGCCAGCCTGACAGTCCTTATTCTGTGAAGGACTACCACCACTCTGGCAGTCCTAGACTATAATACTAGAATGCAGAGTTTTATTGCAGTCCTTCACAGAAGACGGTCTTGCTATTAACACAATTTGCTATTTATGGACACCAATCTTATGCACGGGCCTAATCTATGAAACCTATTTACTTTAGGATTTTGTCTAATTGTACTAACCGAAGAACATTTATTGTAGGACTTGAGATCTTCCGATTTTGCGGTACCGGCTCCAATTGCAGTCAATGTAGCCCATTTATTTTGGACCGATCTATGTTTTGAATCAAGCGAGGGTGCGGTACATTGGTGTCGAGAAGTCGGACGGGAAAACAACATTGTTCTAGTGATATCCAGATCGGCCCGAAATCGACCGGGACGACAAACTGTGGTGGTGGGCTGTGAAAGAGGTGGTGTGTTCAGGACGCACAAGAAAAACACAGTAGAAGTTATCCAAAGTAAAGTTCGAAGAAGAAATGTTGGAACGAGGAAATGTGGTTGTCCATTCACGATACATATCAGAAACGAAGAAGAGGGAAATGGACAGTAGAAGTGAAGAATGGAACCCACAACCACGAGTTTGCCGAGACACTATTGGGTCATCCGTATGTCGGACGGTTGAACGATACGGAGAAGAAGATAGTCGAAGACTTGACCACCTCCGGAGTTGCACCGAGACAAATATATTCCGTCATACGACATGAAGATGAGAAGAACATGTCTACAATGAAGACAATATACAACGCCCTAACTTCTTCAAACGCTGTCCGGACGAAATCAAGAATGGCGATGCAAGAAGTGCTCAAGTTGCTTGCCGATAATCATTATGTTGAGTTCCATAGAAGACATCCCCAGAGTAATGAAGTATTATCACTCTTTTGGGCTCATCCTGATTGCACAAATTTGGCCAGGTCCTTTGCCGACGTGTTAGTCCTTGATTGCACGTACAAGACAAATAAGTTCAAGATGCCTCTCTTTCATGTTGTCGGGTTCACCTCTACTTGGAAAACATTTCCAGTGGCATTTTGCTTCATGAAGAGTGAGAAGCTTGAAGACTACACATGGGCGTTGGAGAAACTGAAAACTTTACACTGGTCATACAGAGCCGTCAGTATTTGTTACCGACAGAGAGTACGCCCTCATTAATGCTATTCGCATTATTTTTCCTCAAGCGGATACATTGCTATGCACTTGGCATGTCAATCGTAATATTCAAGCCCAATGTAAGTTGAAGTTTCGAAAGAGGATGGTAAAATCGACATGCAGATTTTTGACGAATTCTACAATGATTGGAATTGTGTGTGGCGAGCATCTACGATTGCCAGTTACGATGCCGCATGGTACTTGTTCAAGCAAAAGTGGGAGGCGAGGGAGCCGGCATGCATTTCTTACATCAAAGATACATGGCTTGAACCGCACAAAGAACAATTCGTCTTAGCATGGTCGAATGTGGTGAAGCATTACGGCACGACAACTACCAACCGTGTCGAAGGCACACTCTTTATTGAAGAGGCACCTAAAATCATCTCTCGGCAACTTCGTCTCTGTTTGGCAAGCTATACATTTATCAGTAGACCGGACGGTGAATGAAATTAAGGCATCATTTGAGATGAGTTTGAATATAGTCAAGCAAGCATAGAAAGGAAGTACTCTTAGATGCTTTAATGCGCGTGGTATCTCACAAGGCGTTGGCCTTAATAGTTGATGAGATTGAAAGATCAAAGTTTGTCGGACTTGATCCCGAGGTTTGCGGGTGTGTACATCGACATACACTGGGCCTCCCTTGTGCACATCAGATTAATGAATATCGCCGTGAATCCATTCCTATTCCAGTTGAAGCAGTCGATCAACGTTGGAGGCAGTTGTCTATGATGCCTGTGGTGAAGACGGACGATGATTTCTTCTCTTTGCCACAACTGAAACTTCTCCACGCAAGGTGGTTAGCCTCAGTAGCAGCGGAGCGGCAGTCCATTGAGCTTAAAATGCAAGAAATTGCATGTCCGGTCACTACTACAATGCATGAGCCGACCGTTGTTTCCAATCCTAAAGGCCGGCCTCACACAAGATTGACTAGTTCACAGAAGAGAAGGCTGGAGTCAACTAGGAGATCCATCGCACTTTGAGCATGTTGAACGAAGCTTACAGCAACCTTCGCCTGCACGGAAGGGCAAGCTTGTCGTTCGCCGAAAAATGGAGAAAATGGATCTCCCAAGAAAAGATACAGTTGCAAGCCAAACAACGAGTTTGTATATTACAAATTTCAACCTGCGCTTCGAAGTTACATTTGGTCTATTGTCGATGTCCCCGGTGATGGCCATTGCGGATTTCATGCCCTTGCAATGCATCTTGGTTATGATGACAAAGACGGATGGAGACGGGTGAGGCAGGAGATGTACGGGAGTTAGAGACTCGTCTTCCATTCTACTCCCGCATCCTAAGCGAAGAAACGGTTGCAAGTTTGTTGTTAAGTATCCCTTGCACCGACAGTGTTACCGGGACAGACCACTACATGTCAGTCCCGTCTGCCGGCTATTTATTTGCTAATAGGTACATGATACCTGTTGTAATTATCTCGCCGGATATTAACAATACATTCTTTCCGATGTGCGCTCCTCCGACGGACCACCGAGTGTCTAACCTATGTACTATAGGTCTGATCGGGGATCACTTTGTTGTACTAAAGATGATCGCTCATTCTCCGATTCCTCCACCTTCAACAGTTTGGTACAAAAGAGCACCGGTCGAAGCCATCGCTTGGACCACACCTTTCGTTGAGCAGATCAACCATTGTAAGAGATTGTTGAAGATTGAGGAGCCAAGAGACTTACCTGCTGACCACTACGACGTCGAAATCGACTAAGTATAGATATCAGTCTAACATTTTGTATATGGAGGACACTTTTGTATACAGTGAAATATGAAGTCCAGTAATATATATAGAGTAAATTTTTAGTTATATGTGTTTGATTTTGCCTACCTGTGTTATATGTGCCTACCTGTGTTATATGTGTCTGCCTGTGTTATATGTGTCGCCTGTGTTATATGTCTCCTGTGTCTTATATGTGTAATTTATGTGTTACACCTATCTATGAATCTCTGTGTGTAATTTATGTGTGAATCAAATTCACACAGAGTTTCAGTATCAGGACTGCCACACCCTTGGCAGTCCTACACTGAAGTAGGACTGCCAGGGGCTGGCAGTCCTACTCAAAACTTGCTGACAGCAAGTTTTGAGTAGGACTGCCAGCACCATGGCAGTCCTACTTCAGTGTAGGACTGCCAAGGGTGTGGCAGTCCTATCTAAACCCTGTGATGAATTTTGTGTGAATCAAATTCACACAGAGTTTTAGATAGGACTGCCACACCCTTGGCAGTCCTACACTGAAGTAGGACTGCCAGGGAGCTGGCAGTCCTAAACAAAACTTGCTGACAGCAAGTTTTGAGTAGGACTGCCAGCACCCTGGCAGTCCTACTTCAGTGTAGGACTGCCAAGGGTGTGGCAGTCCTATCTAAAAAGCTCTGTGATGAATTTTGTGTGAATCAAATTCACACAGAGATTCATAGATAGGACTGCCACACCCTTGGCAGTCCTACACTGAAGTAGGACTGCCAGGGAGCTGGCAGTCCTAAACAAACTTGCTGACAGCAAGTTTTGAGTAGGACTGCCAGCACCCTGGCAGTCCTACTTCAGTGTAGGACTGCCAAGGGTGTGGCAGTCCTATCTAAAAAGCTCTGTGATGAATTTCTGTGTGAATCAAATTCACACAGAGATTCATAGATAGGACTACCATACTATACTGAAGTAGGACTGCCAGCACCCTGGCAGTCCTACTTCAGTGTAGGACTGCCAAGGGTGTGGCAGTCCTATCTAAAAAGCTCTGTGATGAATTTCTGTGTGAATCAAATTCACACAGAGATTCATAGATAGGACTGCCACACCCTTGGCAGTCCTACACTGAAGTAGGACTGCCAGGGTCCTGGCAGTCCTACTCGAAACTTGCTGTCACAGCAAGTTTTGTGAAGGACTGCCAGCACCCTGGCAGTCCTACTTCAGTGTAGGACTGCCAAGGGTGTGGCAGTCCTGATACTGAAACTCTGTGTGAATTTATGTGTGAATCAAATTCACACAGAGAGTCATTAGGAGTTCAAATTGCCACACAGAGTCAAATTGTCAAATTGCCACAGAGTCAAATTGCCACAGAGTTCAAATTGTTAAATTGCCACACAGAGTTCAAATTGTCAAATTGCTACACAGAGTTCAAATTGTCAAATTGCCACAGAGTCAAATTGCCACAGAGTCAAAATAATCCATCTAAATTAAGTTTCAAAATAATCCACAGAGTCAAATAACCACAGAGTCAATTGCCACAGAGTCAAAATAATTCACATCCAAATTAAGTTTCAAAATAATCCATCTAAATATCATGTCGGGCCTTGGAACGAGACTCCCTATTGTTCATGAAGGGGAATCGACCACGTCGTCGATGCGCTCAAGCTCGTTGGCGACGGCGACACACTCATCACTTTGGCAACCTCTCCGGAGTGTCTGCGCCAACTCCTTGACCCTTTGAGACTGAAAATGAAAGTATAAATGAATTAAGTCTACAAACATTAAATTCTCATCTTACAAATACGGAACTCACCATTCTCACCAACCCAGCATATAAGGCATTCTTGGAAGGAAGAGCTCCAACTGCTCCGACGGCCACGGGACCCGGGTTGGTAGGGTTCGACAACTTAGGATGACCGACCCCCAGGAAGTACTGCATGTAGTCCTCGCTGCAGTCGGCCATCTCGGTGATCGGTCGTCTCTCAGATTCCCGAAGTACATGTCATTGCCACTCCGAGTAAAAGTCGGTCACCCAGTCGAATTCCGCCGTTTGTAACTTAAAGGTTGGGTTCCACGCGGAGGCTCCAACAGCCGTAATATGCGCTTCGGCACAGTTTGCACGAACCCGAACTGACGAAGTACTCTGTCGGGCATGTACGGCTCCGTGATTTCATAGCATGTGATCAAGCCATGAAATAAAGAAATCGGTTGGACCTCACGATTCAAGTCACGTAAATCCCGGTATGGATTCCAAAAAATCTGTAGGAATAAAGTTAACAACAATACAAAATTAACATGAAAAAGTTAGTCAAATAATAGTACCTCTTCTGGCACCAATCTGTCTAATACTTCACGAATGGAAGCCAGTGTTTGCCAATTTTTGTTTCCAGCTGGGATGGCCTCCATCGACACACTCGGAGAAAGTGTTCAAGATACGTTGGGTTTTCGTCAGCCCGTCTAAGCATCGAAAAGTGCTCGTAATCCATGCCTATTCAAACAACAAATAGTAAAAATTAAAACAACAAATTTAAGTATACAAGATTAAATTGTTAGAAGTTTTCTTACATGTAGCAGAGTCTGACAGCCGGCCACAGTCTTAGTCCCAACACGGGATGCGATACCGAGCTCGCGGTAAAGGTTGGCCAGGATACCGCTTCCCCAGGATATCTCCATGAAGTCATCCACTTCAGATAAGTTTAGCATGTACCGAGCATGTATCGACGTACCGGACTTGTCCGGAATGCCGACCGTTCCCAGGACGAACAACATATACGCACGAGCCTCCGCGTCGACCGTCTCTTCGTCATCGTCATCCACCTCCATATTCATGAACTGGTCCACCAGAAATGATAGAGGAATTCCGTACGACTTCTTGAAGCCTGGTAGAGTTGTAAAACTCGTAGCCGTAACTCCAAGGTGATCTGAGACGAACTTGACGATCTTCTCGTACCATTTCACGGATTTCTCATTCGTGTAATGTTCTTTGGTCATTACACGCCCGGTCACTGGCAGCTCCAATATCTGGTAGACGTCGTCGAGCGTAATGGTTATTTCTCCTACTGGGAGATGAAATGTGTTCGTCTCCGGGTGCCATCTCTCCACGAAGGCGGATATTAGGGCACTATCCATTGTTCGGTAGGCATTTTGCGCCAAATTGTGCAAGCCGCTCGGTATGATTTTGCTCCGAACGGCCTCGGATAAGCTTGTAAACTGCCAGGACACGGTTTTCTTCCCGTGACTCACAGCCCTAAGGATACGATATGTCCCTGTATACAACAAAACACATATCAATTATGAAATACATATTTGAAAAGTACTACCGTTTACAAACGTCATGTACATACCGGGTTTTCCATATTTCGTACGCAATGTGGTTCTCAAAAGAAACCAACATTGAGCAACCGGCGGACGGACAGGCGGCTCAGAAGGACCGGCCTCCTCAGAAGGACCACCCTCCTCAAATGGCGCGGAACCCTCTTGCCGTGATAGGAGTTGGGCAATTGGCAGGTCGTCGTCATCGTCGTCGGAAGGAGGCGTAGGTGTAGGAGCTCGTTGCTTCGACCGAGCTTGACGTGCCGGCGGCGATGTCCGAGACCGAGCTTCGGGTGCCGGTTCGGTAATTGTTATCGGACGCTCACGAGGACGCTCCGCACGTTCCTTCCGCTTTGACGCGGTGGGCCGTATTCTTTTGTTCGGTGGACTGCATGACAACATACACTTACTAAGTAATAGAAAAAACATGCACTTAACCAACTACTATGTCATAATAAGTAGGACTGCCAGGAATGTGGCAGTCCTAATGAAATTAGGACTGCCACATTCCTGGCAGTCCTCTTTCAGAATAGGACTACCAGGACTGTGGCAGTCCTAATTTTCATTAGGACTGCCACATTCCTGGCAGTCCTACTGTCGTGAACCCGAACTCCATAACGAAATCCTATTTTGTCGTGTTCTAGGGTTAGGATTTTAACATAAATTTTGGGTTTCATGTGTTCAAAAATAAGGGAAGAGAACGTGCAAGAGATTATAAACCTATTTTACAAAAAAAATTCAAGAATTAAACCAATTCTAGGGTTTCGAATATAATCTAAAAATTTTCGAAGAAATTAGGAAAGAACGTACCTGGATTCCGGTTGCTTTGACTTGCGTGTCATCTCTTCGAGAATCTTCGTGGAGGGATTGAGAATGGAGTGATGGAGAAGAAGAAATTAGGGTTTAGGAGATGGAAGGGAGAGGGAGAGAGCTTTCTTTCTTTCTTCTTGAGAAGAGAGAGTCAATAATGAAAATGAAATGAAATTTTTGGGTTTGGGGGGGTTGGGCTGCCCCTAGCAATTTTTGGGTGCCCCCTAGCATTTCTCCACATTCATGGGCTGCCCCTAGCAATTTTTGGGTGCCCCCTAACAATTTCTCCACATTCATGGGCTGCCCCCTAGCAATTTTGGTAGTGCCCATAGAAAAAACCTTATTGAGTGACTTTAAAGCAAGGACATGTGTCCTATTATTATAATAATTTTCGTTATTTATACTAACTATTTTTAAATTTTGGATTTATAGCACACGATACCTCTATTTTTAAACTAATTATACTGACCATCCATCTCTATAAAAATAATAATAGGAATAGTCAATGTTATAACTTTTTATTTTTATCTTAAAGTAGGGGTACACGTGTAATAAACATAAAATATGGGGATTATTGTTAGTCCCGGGACGAGAAATTAGATGGAAAACAGGTGCGAACGAGATCAGAGGGTGTGAGCAAAAAAACTTTTGCACTGAACAACCTCAAAATCCAGGAAGATAAAAATAACAATAGTAATCAGATACAATACAGAAATAGAGAGAAAAGTAGATCTCTCGTTCTTCCTTGCAAACGTGTTGCAATAGGGACAAAACGAGTTACAATAATCTAACGAAAGATAAAATAGAGAGAAGTTGCTGGGGTGTAAAAACACCGTTGCTCAAAGCAAGATTCGTCCCACACGATCTGCTTCCAGGAACCAGCAAGTTCGAAGAACTTCTGGAACGTTGGAAGTCACCTCTGTTCTGACTCCTCAGATTTTTGGACTTGCAATGGCGGTAGCAGCTCTCTCTCTCTCTGTTCTGACTCCTCAGATTTTCTGGACTTGCAATGGCGGTAGCAGCTCTCTCCTCTCTCTCTGATTTCTATTTTCGGATCGCCCTCCAAAGGAGGCCATAAGAGAGTATTAATGGAGAGAGGGTGGAAGCCCTGACCGCCCAATCAGTTCTGCAAAGATATTTAAAAGATTCAAATCCCACAAAGATAGTCACGAATTAATTTCAAATCCCAGAAAGAGTGGATCCGAATTAATTCAAATCATATTTGAATCAATCTTTCCAATAACCTATTCAAGGCCATAACTGCCTGCGCGATCAGCGGAACCAATCACGCAGCAGCACATGGCCACACAACCGCATGGACTTATGGCCGCATGGACCTCATGAGCCGCATGGATCGGATGGCCCCCATGGACCGCATAGCTCGCAGGAGCCGCATGTGACGATGCTGACGTGCTAAGTGCAAAATGCGCCAACAAAATGCCACATTACGCCTCACGCCTGCGCGATCAGTGGAGCCAATCACGCAGCAGCAGCATGGCCACACAACCGCATGGACCTCATGAGCCACATGGATCGCATGGCCCTCATGGACCGCATAGCCCCAGGAGCCGCATGAGCCGCATGGACCGCATGACGTGCTAAGTGCGCCAACAAAACGCCACATTATGCCTCATGAGTCCGAGTTGAGTCTGAGTCGCTTTGGGGCTTAGCTCCAAAGGAAAAACCAAGAGAGTGACAAAAGCATTAATGATTTCTTCATGAAGTCTTAACCTTACCTCCTAGTAAAATATCCCACATGGTTCCCTCCTTAGGGTCACCACCCCATGTGCATCTTTCAACACCTCACTTGGTATTATATTGAGATACTCACTTGGACGCTTTTCCAATGTGGGACTATCTTTCTAGGCTTGAAAGAGCAAGCTCTTCTCAAGTGAAGGAAAAGCTCTAACAATGATTAGTGTAATTAGTTTAAAAGTAGAGATACCTCCTGTTATAATTCAAAACTTAGGGGCACTTAGCGTAAATAACCCTAATATTTTTGGGTAACATGGACATTGCAGGACCGGCCCAGGGGTAAGTCTAACAAGACTTCGGACTCAGACAGCCCCTCCTCCATAGGACAATCCCCAAGATCGTTTGGTGTTCTTATGATCGGTCTAGTCCAAATACAACTTAAACCTATATGGCTATATCTTTTCAATAAAAGTGAAGGATAACTAAAATTAGTTCCCGATAAAATAATCCAACCTCCTTGACCAGCCCTGGACATATGCCACTATTTCTCAAGAGAGAGAGAGAGAAGAGATGAATAGAAGTCCATACCAAATTAGAATGGAATTGCTGGCATTGGTCTGATCCGATCCAGACCTAGTCCGTTTCAGTCTAGCTTGGCCGGCCACGTGGGCCGGATCCAATATGGATATCCGCTCGTGTGTGGACAGACGCAATTGTAGTTTGTCTGTTGAGAAGTGAAACGAGAAAGAATCATCGACGGTGATATAGAAGAAAATAGGAAGGAATTAATTCGACCACGTCGAACGTGTACGTGTTTGCCTAAACGTCTACAAAAATCCAATTAGAAACAACACACAGTAGTGTAGGGCACGGCACCTGCTTGCATAGTATAGATCCCACTAGATTGTCGCAACCAGCCATATTCTTGAGGAACTCCAACCAAATTTTGTTGTGTGAAAGCCCCTTCCTTCGTTCCATGCGCTGTTGTCTCCATTTGATTGCCACATGGAATTGGAAGTGGAGGGATTTACGTATTATGTGCAAAGCACTAAATTCTAAGGGCGGATCAAAACAGATATAATGAATTGGCCAAATTAAAGCACCTCACCGTGTCGTTGGGAAACGGTGGAGACGACTTTGTACTTTTGTTCCCATCACTCATCCAACTATAATGCTTTCTCCTACCATTTGTCCATTAATCAAATCAAGGACAGAGCCATTTTGGGGATGTGTTCCGAGTTTCAGTTCATCCAATTTTTTTCTTCATATAAATCAGTTTAGTCTTCGACTCGAATTCCATCGGTTCGATTCGGATATATAGAGACCAAAAATTTAACTGAAAATTGCTGAGAAATCCAATTTCGAGATTGGGTTGTATGAAAAACCCCCCGCAGGATAGGTTTTATGAAATGTCCAGAATTATATAATTCCACGTTAAATATTCAAAGATTCCCTTTAGATGTTCTGTATTTACAAATTAATATCATAACTACCCCTCCGCACAAACTCAGATCTGGATTGCGATTCTCTTCTTCTTCTTCTTCTTCTTCACGAGAGATCTGAATTCCATTGCTCTCATCTTCAGCAGAGATCGCAAAGATCGTTCGTAGTTCACCATACTTTTTTTTTTTTTTCAGTTGAACTCCGATCATCGCTCTCTTCTTCCTTCTTCTTCTCTTCTTCTTCTCTCTTCTTCTTCGTCTTCTTCTTCTTCTTCTTCTTCTCCGACAATTAGGTCAATTATGGAGAGAAATCTTCTTCTTCTTTTCCATAAGAGTTAGCATCGTTTTGAAAGAAGAAAGAAACTCGAATCTTTATTCATGTCAAATTTCTTTCCACAAAACAAAAAAACAAAAAAATTAGGGTTCTGTCAACTGTTCTCCGTCGATATCACACGAAAAATAGTTATTCTCCTGCATTTCTAACAAGAAGAATGCCATTCTCCGTGTTGAATGGCATTCTCCGTGTGTCTAACACGGAGAATGCCCAATCTCTTGTGTTTTAACATTTGAATGACCATTCTCCTGTCATTTAAAACGGAGAATGTCATTCTCCGTGTTATTTAGCACGAAGAATGGCCATTCTCCGTGTAATTTAGAAACGGAGAATGTCATTCTCCGTACTAAATTACACGGAGAATGGTCATTCTCCTACGTTTTAACACTGGGAATAACCATTCTCCGTGTAAATTAACACGGAGAATGTCATTCTCCGTTTTAATTAAGACGGAGAATGTCATTCTCCATTTTATTTAACACGGAGAATGACATTCTCCGTGTTTCTAACACGGAGAATGACCATTCTCCTGCGTTTTAACACTGGAATGACCATTCTCCGTGCTAAATTATACGGAGAATGGCCATTCTCCGTTTTATTTAACACGGAGAATGGCATTATTCGTTTTATTTAACCCGGAGAATGGCATTTTCCGTGTTTCTAATACGGAGAATGGTAATTCTTCTGCGTTTTAACACTGTAATGACCGTTCTCCGTGCTAAATTACACGGAGAATGGCCATTCTCCGTGTAAATTAAGATGGAGAATGACCATTCTCCGTGTAATTTAGCACGGAGAATGGTCATTCTCCGTGTAAATTAAGACGGAGAATGCCATTCTCCGTGTTACTAACACAGAGAATGACTACTCTCCGTGTAAATTAAGACGAGAATGGCAACCCTCATGCAAAATTAACATTTTTCGTGTTTTAACACGGAGAATGACCATTCTCCTATATTTTATGGTCAGTTGAAACTTTGAAGGGCCATAACTTTTGACTGGGAGGTCGAAACGAGGTCCGGTTTGTCCCAAAACGAGCGCATCTTCGAGGAGGCTGAAAGTAATAGCTTCTCCGTTAGACGGCCTTCCGAAATTTTAGAATCGCAAAAAAATGATGTTTTGACCTCCGTTTTAGCACTTTTGTCGTTTGTCTCGGTATTTTCGAAATTTTTCGACGAATTTTGAAGATTTTTGAGGAGAAAACCTAGATTCGAAAGTGAGCAGCGTGTAGAAGAAGATGAAGTATCGAAACATTTTTTTTAAGAGTAGTTTCGTGGTTTTTCAATAAATTAGAAGGAAGGACAAAAAGGTCATTCGGAACCCTCTTTATATATTTTTTGCTAATTCTGGGCACGCAATGAAATTTTATTGCGCGGTGGGTTTTTCATAATTTTTTTTCATTTTTTGGGCATTTCATAAATTTCCCCTTAATGGTAATACAGTGTGTCTCCTGAATTGAAATTGACCCATGAGTTACAATATTGGACTGAGCCAATATGTCCCAAATTTTTTTTTTTTCATATAAGGTTTGAACAAATCATAATCATCTACTCCTCATGACCCCTTCTCCTACATGATATGGGACTAAATTACCAACTCTATTCACCCCCTTTGAGTGTTCAACCGAAAACGCGATACAATCCAACAATTACCAACTTAGCTCGTTTTTGCTAGCCAAACAACCTTAGCACCCCTGCTACTTTTGTTCGTTTTCGCCAGCCGAACAACCTTACATCCCTGCTATCTTTGTTCGTTTTCGCTAGCCGAACACGCTTATCACCCTTGCTACCTTTATCCGTTTTCGTCAGTTGATCACCCAAGAGGTCCGACATATTGTAATTTCGATCCATTCGACCACATAACCAAATTGACACGTTCATCTACACCACCATTGTGTACCAACTATAACGTCCATTAGATCTGATCCGTCTTCCGCCGACGAATTTTTTTTACACCCAGACCACCTTATGGAGGATGCTCCTAACTCCACATGAGAAGAGAATCCCTCACCTTGGGTGTGTCGGACCCACCATTGAAGCCAATCCGTGTAGTTGTTCAAAGAGATCTCACCCACCATTGAAGTCAATCCGTGTAGTATGAAGAGAGCTCGTATAATCTGATTATACGATCATATATAATCCGATTATGTGTATGAACGTTCAGTACCATCTGTCTCGAACCAATTATAGTCATCCAATCAGTTCCGGAACCTTGGACTCTTATACCACTTGTTGAAAATACGGTGTGACTCGAATCTAAGTTGACTCGTGAGGTGCAATATTTACCTGAGCCCATATATCTTTTAAAAAAATCATATAAGATCCGAACCAATCTTAATTACCTACAACCTCATAATCCCATCTTTAAATGAGTTGATTTATAAATGTTGAAAAAAAAAAAAAAACAATTTGTATATTCTGGATTTGAATCCTCTGCAGCTTTACTGCAACCCATACACATGGGAGGCTTGGAGGAGACGTCGTGAATATTCGAACCTGCATCTAGCCTTATCTAGACCCAGTCCAACCCGACCCGATCTGACCCGACCCAAACAACTATGACTATTATCACATGCTCCACAAGGTTTTCATGTATATAATATTATAATTAACGGTACAGATTCTTGTTAGTTATCCAAATCAAATGTTTAGCGTGTCAATGAGAAAAAAATAAGACGAGAAACACGTGGCCAACTTGGGCCTTTCTTTCTGGAAGAAGTCTACTTCCACGCGCCAACACACTATCACACCCTTCGAGAACACCATAAATCTCACAAATTCCTTCCATCATATTTTTCTTTCCAAAGGTCTTATATAAATCTTTAATTGATATGTTTGTGCTTTAATCAACAACAGTATTTTATTTAAAAAAATTGACCAATTTATTTACGGATAAAGATTTATCAATATCTCATGATCTTTCATAACGTGCAGTACAAATACAAGAAAATGCATTAGTAATATCTTATACACTTTCTTTTATTTGTATTGAGAATGTAGATTACAGAATATTGGCACTAGAGAATTTAAATTCTTTATTTACAACTTAGACAAATATTATTCTATTATTAATGAGCCAATACATACAAATTCAGTCCCGAATGACCCACACAACTCAGTCCTGAAAGGCACTCACTAGGGATGTCAATGTCCTCCCGAATCCGACGAAAATCCGATTTTTTTATCCGATGGAGACGAGTTTAGAAATTTAAACAAGGAGATGGAGACGGGGATGGGGATTAAAATAATTTTTCGGTCGGGTTCGGGGACGGGTATGGATATAGTACTCTCCGTCCCGATAAATTCCCGACCCTGATTACTTATACCCATATCAATATATGCAACCCATTGACAATAGTATGATTCATGATCTATCTAGTATATTTTATGAAAACCATGTTTTATTAATATACATTGTACTTTTTTTGGAATAAAAATTTTTTAAGCTTATAATGTACATAAAAAATTGTTAACGGACGAGACGGAGACGAGAAAATTCAGTCCCGAAAGTGTTAATGGGGCGGGGACAGGAAGGAAAATGCAAACGGAGATGGAAATGGAGGTAAAAAAATTGAACCCGATGGAGAATGGGGAGAACGGGGTTGGGGATGTGGACACTACTCAAAGATGGAGATGGAGGATATGGTCCCCGGCTCCTACCCGTCCCGTTGCCATCCCTAGCACTCACAACTCGGTCCCAAGAGCCCGCACAACCTAACCACGATGGACCCACACAACTTGGGCATGAAGTACCACAACATCCACGGTCCCAGAGGGCCCTCACCACCCAAATGGGCCCATAGCATATACGACTTAGGTGAGTCGCAACATCCACAGTCCAAGAGGACTAGTTCCAACACGCTTACATTTATTCTCACATGAACCCCAGCTAGAATAGGATACACACGTTGCGTGTGCAATTTTTAATAAAAAGTATGATAAAAATAGAGAGAAGAGGGATTATGGTTTTATATTAGTATGAACATTTTAGTTAGTGGGTGAGTAAATAATATTTTATCTATAAATAACATGTTAAGTAAGAAAATGTTATACACAAAAATTAATGATACCCATGAGATATATATATATATATATATATTATAATATATATATATATTATATATATATATATATATATTTTTTTTTTTTTTTTTTTTTGAGACCAAGATCTCTGTTCTAGTCGCAAGGATTATATCTCAATTTCTTCCTAGGTTAAAATGAAACAAACCAATAAAAAAAGAAACTATATATATATTTGTTTCTTACTATAGATAAGACACAATTAATCAATAAAATATATTTCTTGAATGAGAAAAACTTCACAAATGATGAGAAATAGAATATATGCAAATAAGAAAAGTAGAAATACTAAAATTAAAAAATCTAAATATAGACTAATATACAAAATGAAGCATGTTTTCCCAGTTCCCAGTCCACTCCCCCTACTTCCCTCTCCCCGGTCCCTTGTCTCTCAAGAACTCTTCCACACCCCCACACAAACCTAAGTGCTGACGTCACGCACACCCGCTTCCTTCTCCATCCCTCCTACTACCCCACCAGCTAACCTAACTTGCTCACCACCACCATCCACAAACGTGCTCAATTAAGAGCCTGGCCTAGTCTAGCCGGCTTTGTATTCATATTGACCAAAGAATGAGTCGTCTCAGCTGCCACCACTACTTTCTACTCCTTTTGGCTTTAGTCGATCCACAACCACACTCCACCCACTAAAACAAGTCCTACGCAACTTCCTACTCCAATCCTCGCTATATATAATATATGCACCTCACTCCATCTACAACACTACTCATCTTCTATCAATTCTCATTTCCAATTCCAATTTGGATCCATCTCTTCAAAAACCAAACCATGTCTCTAGCACTAGACTTGTTGCGTGCGTCTCAACAAATGACTGCTCAAAGTACTCCTCCGTCTCTGCCGTCCGATACCGTATCGGTGTCGGCCAGCAGCGACGAGGAAAGCATTCGTCATCCCAAGCGGAAGCGGTCGAAGCGCCACCACCCCTTCTTCGACCACCCTCCGACCGAGGAGGAGTACCTCGCCCTCTGCCTCGTCATGCTCGCCAACGGCGGCATCGTCGACCACCACCGCGGCCACCAGCGCGCCGCCAGCGCCCGTCCCTCGATCCCTTCGCCCAAGGCGCCGCGGCAGCTCACTCAGACGCCGTCGGAGTACAAGTGCGCCGTCTGCGGCAAGGCGTTCGGGTCGTACCAGGCGCTCGGGGGCACAAGGCAAGCCACCGCACCAAGCTCCCGCCCCCGGCTGCCACTGGAGACAACAACAACAACAACAACAACAACAACAACAACGAGCACTCCTCCTCTTCTGCCGTGTCCGCCACGGCTTCCTCGGGGCCGTCGGGAGCGGGGAAGGTGCACCGGTGCTCGGTGTGCAACAAGGGGTTCCCCTCCGGCCAGGCGCTCGGGGGGCACAAGAGGTGCCACTACGAAGGGAGCCTCGGGAGCGGTGCTGCTGCTGCTGCGGCGGCGGCGGCGGCTGCCAGCGGTGTTACGTCTTCGGGAGGGGCCAGCTACAGCCACAGTGCCGCCGCCGCTGCGGCGTTCGACCTCAACCTGCCGGCCCTGCCGGAGTTCAACGGGTTCGAGGC